>CAUDMG010003616.1:35000-380000 GCA_958450375.1 Homarus gammarus
ATTGACGTGAGACTAATGGGACGGTAATTTGATGCAATTGATTTATCACCCTTTTTGAAAATCGGAACTACATTTGCAAGTTTCCAAGCTTCTGGCACTAGGCCCGTTTCTAATGACTTATTAAATAAAACTGCTAATGGATTACTCAACTCATCTCTACATTCTTTTAGTATTCTAGCATATACCTCGTCTGGACCAGGCGATTTATGAGGCTTCAGTTTGTTAATTACTTTAAGCACATCGTTACTAGTAATATTGATATTCATCAACATATTTTCTATACTGTCGTTATATACCTTATGAACTTCTGCAAACTGTGCTAGGTTTTCATTTGTGAATACGGAGCGAAAATGACTATTTAACGTACTACACATTTCTAACTCATCATCAGTCATTTCTCCTGTCGTAGTTTTAAGGGGACCTATTGTATCTCTAACCTTTGATTTATACAGTTGATAGAAAGCTTTGGGGTTATTTTTCGATTCGTTTGCTATCTTGATTTCATAATTTCTGTTTTTACCTGTCTTGTTAGGTTCTGATAGTAACCAAGTAAGTGATTTTAGCCTTTCTTAACTTTTTTATATACTCCTTTCTTTTTCCCTAGAAGATCTAAGAGTCTATTATTCATCCATTTTGGTTGGTTCCGTATCGATCTGATGCGGAAATATTGTCATTGGAATCTAATATTTAATAGCGCTAGGCGTGTGTGTGTGTGTGTGTTTATGTGTCTGCTCTGGGCAGCCAAAACTGCGCAATCGTTTTTCATCAAACTTGGTGGAAAAATCTCAAAAAATTCGTACAGTGGAACAAACCTGGTCCCATATTGATGGTTTCTTTAGGACGCAAGTCTACCGACTTGGCGCACCCAGCCCAAGATTGCAGTTTGCAGTTATCGTACGGCTCCCTCCTCCTCCCCCACTTTGTTTTTAGTCTACTTTTTTTTAATGTTGTTTGGATTAGTAAAGTTAAGAAGATGAGTAAATAGAAGAATAGAGAAGGGAAACAGAAAATAGTTAGAGATAACAGGTGTGGGGAGCTGAGTTTCATTATGTGTCTGGATGTGCAGTTTCAACGTTACCAGGCGACCTTACAGCTACAGTGTATACTTATTCCTGTGGGTGGAAAAGGAGAAGAGATAAAAAGATAATAACAGGAATGCATGGAGAAGATGACTACAATAGACACAGGGTGAATATAGACAGTGAAACAGACAGGAGGTTGACAAAAATAGACAGATTCATACATGCACAACTAGACGATATGGCAACTAACAGGACAGACAGACAGCTGACTGACTGGTTCACATTAGTACAGACGGGCTTACATTCAAACACAACGCAGACGAACAGACAGTTGGGATGACAATAGACAGGACGAATAGACTTGAGACAGATTAGAAGGCATTTATAAACAAGAATAACACCAAATTGACCATAGCTGCGTCAGTGAGGGTAGGAGGTCTTACATCAACCAGCGTAAATAATAAGACGCGTTGAAAACTAACACCCACGCGCGGAAAGAACATCGATGGTCGGTCAGTCATGTGAGATGGACCTAAAACTGACTAACGTAGATGATGAGTATGATGACTTAACACAGATGATGACTTAAGCAGATAGTGATTAATCTAACCAGAATCAAGGTCACTTCCCTTCATAATATAATTTATCTCGGAATGATCATGGGTGATTCATAATAATTTTGTTTTTATGATTTTAACCTCTCCTTATGGCGAATATTTCTCCAACTAATTATTATAACATGTATTCTATTCCTTCTTATTGTATATCAGATGCTGTAAGTCTCACGACCACGACCATGATTATAACAACCACGACCATGATTATAACAACGAGGACCATGATTATAACAACCACGACCATGATTATAACAACCACGACCATGATTATAACAACCACGACCATGATTATAACAACCACGACCATGATTATAACAACCATGACCGTGATTATAACAACCATGACCGTGATTATAACAACCACGACCATGATTATAACAACCATGACCGTGATTATAACAACCAGGACCATGATTATAACAACCACGACCATGATTATAACAACCACGACCATGATTATAACAACCACGACTATGATTATAACAACCACGACCATGAGTAAAACAACCACGACTGTGATTATAACAACGACGACCATGATTATAATAACCATGACCATGATTATAACACTGACGACCATGATTATAACAACCACGACTATGATTATAACAAGCACGACCATGAATATAACAAACACGACTATGATTATAACAACCACGACTATGATTATAACAAGCACGACCATGAATATAACAACCACGACTATGATTATAACAACCACGACCATGATTATAACAACCACGACTATGATTATAACAACCACGACCATTAGTAAAACAACCACGACTGTGACTATAACAACGACGACCATGATTATAACAACCGCAACCATGATTATAACAACCGCAACCATGATTATAATAACCATGACCATGATTATAACACTGACGACCATGATTATAACAACCACGAATATGATTATAACAACCACGACTATGATTATAACAAGCACGACCATGAATATAACACACACGACTATGATTATAACAACCACGACTATGATTATAACAAGCACGACCATGAATATAACAACCACGACTATGATTATAACAACCACGACCATGATTATAACAACTATGACCGTGATTATAATAACCACGACCATGAATAACACACCCACGACCATGATTATAACAGCTACGGCCATGATTATAACAACGAGGACCATGATTATAACATCCAGGAACATGATTATAACAACCATGACCATGATTGTAACAACCACGACCATGATTATAACAACCACGACTATGATTATAACAAGCACGACCCCTGAATATAACAACCACGACTATGATTATAACAACCACGACTATGATTATTACAACCACATCCATGATTATAACAACCACGACCATGATTATAACAACCACGACCGTGATTATAACAACCACGACCATGATTATAACAACCACGACCATGATTATAACTACGACTATGATTATAACAACCACGACCAAGATTATAACACTCACGACCTTGAATATAACAAGAACGACCATGAATATAACAACCACGACTATGATTATGACAACCACGACTATGATTATAACAACCACGACCATGATTATAACAACCACGACCATGATTATAACACCCAGGTCCAGTTTTCAAGTGCCTTGATGTGCCTCCCATATGTGACCCATGTCTCACTGCCATATAGCAGGGTGGGGAGCACCACTGCTCGATATACATGTAACTTTGTAGATAATCCGCTCCCTACAGCTGAAAACACGGTTTTGGAATCTGCCAAAGGCTTGAGATGCACATTTGATCAGATGCTGAATCTCTTCATCGATGTCCGCACTGGTGGACATGTGGGAACTGAGATACCGAAAGTGGGTAACATTAGAGAGGGTAGTACGGAAGTGTGCCTACGCATCTGCGTAAGTGTTCAGGATCTCCTCTAGGTTGCGTTCAGTGTGAGCAATAAGGGTGAGGTCGTCTGTACTGAAGTTCAGTAATGGAATCTGCCGACACCTTTGTTTCTGCCTGGAATCGTCTTGTGTTGAAAATACCCTTCATCCAGTACTCGATGTCCACCCTGCCGGCTAAATTGGCAGCCAAGAAAGTGTAAAAGAGAGCTGGTGCCAGTACACACCCTTGTTTAATCCCAGTTTGGACGAGGAAGAACTCAGATTGGGTGCCATTGTGCAGGACACTGCCGTTCATGCCATCGTGGAGTTATCTCACAATGGCGATGAATTTTGAGGGTCCACCAGAGGGCTTCCCTGTTGATTGTGTCAAAGGCCTTGGTTAGGTGGATGAAAGCCGTGTACAGATCATGACACTGTTCTCTGCACTTTTCCTGTATTTGGCGGGCAGCGAAGATCATGTCATTGGGGCCACGTGATGGTTTAAAGGTGCATTGAGATTCTGGGAGGAATTTTTCCTCCTCAGAAAGAAATATGTTGAGGAGGAATCGAGCGATAATCTTGCCAGCTACTGACCACAGCGAGACCCCGCGGTAGTTTCCACAGTCTTATCGGTTCCCCTTGTTCTTATAAATATTGACGATGGAGGTGTCTTTAAGAGCGTGGGGGAATTTCCTCCTTTTCCCATATATTCTCCACAGAGAGTGGAGACGGTTGGTAAGTATAGGTCCTCCTGCTCTATACACCACCTCCACTGGGATTCCATCAAGCCCTGAGGCTTTGATATTTTTCATGTTTGATAGCAATAGCTACCTCATCCAGGGATCGAGGATAGTTGAGGTGGGTTAGCTCTGGATGCTGAGAGACTTGCTGGGTAGTCAGGACATCCACATCACTGTTTCGGTTGAGAAGTGACTGTTAGTGCTCTTTCCAGCACTGAAGGAGGCCTTCATCATCTTTAATTATGGATTTACCATCGGATGAGAAGAGGGGGGCTCTGCTACGAGTGATTGGCCCATAAAATGTTTGAGTGGAATTGAAAAATTCGAACATCTTGTGGTGATCTACAATTTTTTGTGTTTCACATGCTATATTTTTAAACCAGTCGTTCTTTAGATTGCAAAGTTCACACTGGACCACAAGTTTCTTCTTGCAGAAGGTATCAACCTTGGTCCGAGACTGAGGGTTGTTCTGCCAGTCAGTTGAAGCAGCACGTTTGTCATCGACGAGTACATTGATTGCTGGGTCATTTTCATCAAACCAATCTTGGTGTATTCTTTCGATCTGGCCAAGGGTCTCTCTGCAGGTTTTTGTTATATAACAGTGTTGAGAATATCCCATTCGGTACTGGGATTTGGATTGTTTGTTGTCGGGTTGTTTATCAGTCCACGTTCGAGCTGCTCTCTGAAAGCATGTGCTACCTCTTGATCCTCCTGACGCTTAATGTTAAAACCTCTTCTAGAAACTTGCTGCCTTCACCGTTTTGGGGCGACGTGAAGTAAGAGCTTGGGTCTGACGAGCCGAAGATCAGTGTGCAGTGGTCTGAGCCACGCATGGCACGGGTGATGAGGACATCTCGGCAATCTCTTTCTCTGACAATGATGTAGTTAATGAGATGCCAGTGTTTGGATCGAAGGTGTTGCCACGAACCCTTGAACTTGTCAGGCTGCCTAAAGAAGGCATTGGTGATAGTGAGGTTTTGTGCAGCACACTTGCTGAGGAGGAGTAGGCCGTTGGGATTACACTTGCCAAGTCCATTTCTCCCTATGGTTCCTTGCCAAATGTCAGCATCTCTGCCAACTCTGGCATTGAAGTCACAAAGGAGAACAACATTATCTTCTCTCGGGATAGAGGTTAGCACTCTATCGAGGTCGGCATAGAAGGACTCTCTCATGTCATTCTCTGCATCCAGTGTTGGGACGTATGCAGTGATGAAAAAGGCATGACGTGAGTGATTCAGTAGGACTCGGAGCGTCATGAGGCGCTCGTTGATCCCAATAGGCATTTCAGTTAGCCTGTGTAGGATGCGTTGGCGGATGGCAAAGCCAACTCCATAAATGCAGTTTCTCTCTGCTGCAGGCTTACCCTTCAAGAAGAAGGTATAGCCAGACCCCCTGTTCTGTGAGTTGACCCTCATCATGGAGCCGGGACTCACTAATGGCTGCTTTTTCATGTTATACCTAACCAACCTTTTACCACGAGGCCAGTTCTTCTTTCAGGATGCTGACATGTGCCAGTATCCAGAAGGGTCCTGACATTCCATTCAGTGACCAGAAAAGGTTGTATAGTTTTTTTTTTTTGGATCTGCGATTTTTATTGTGTTTTCGACCGCATAGGGATGACCTTACTGGGTGTGGTTGCCCAGTCAAGTTTTTTTGGGAGGGGCAGGCTATGTTTAGGGCACCTTTTCTTGCCCCGTCCCCATGTGGGTTGAGCAGAGTGGCTCCACGAAAGGGATGCTCAGTTGCACAGACAGGATTGGATTCCACTGCTGCCTAGATCCCATTCCATAAACAAAAATCTTATCGGCGCCGCCCATGTGCAGAGTTGTGACTAATGACTCCCAGCAGTCATCTCTGCTTGTCCCCATCGCCATTGGACTTTTGGGGATATAGGGGGTTTTCATGATGATGAGACATAGGATGAGCTGGATGATGGCTGCGAGTGACTTGATTTATGTGGTGAGGCAGGAGCGAAGGCTGCAACCACTCATCTTGGCTCTCCCTTTTCCTGATTCAGTGGTGCAAGTGTTGCAACGATTGGGGGGAGGGTAGAGTTGCAATGGACTGCCGATAGCCCAGTTTGTTGGGTTTCGCCGCCGGTGTAGTCATTGGGTTCCCATGGTGGTTACCTCTTCCGCCTATATCGCCGTTGGGTCATGCTGGAGATCTGTAAGCATGTCTGCCTGATGCGGGGCTCCATCGGAGATTTTCCGTTCGGGGTTTACTCCCGTAGCCTTATACCTGTCAAGGTTAATCTGCAAGGCAGCGGGGAAATGGATGGTAGGCGACAGGACGTTTCCACATGCCAGTGGGTCTATGCGCCGTCCCTCTGGTACCCACTGCTACTCCGAGATCTCCTGCTGATCTAGCCTGGGCCCACGAGGCACCCAGTTACCGTGTGTTGCCACGAGGAGGCACAGCAATATTCTTGATGGTGAAGAGACTGTGTACTGATAGGGGAAGACTTATGCAAGTTTCTTTCCTGTTCGCCACGAGGGCTAGCCTGCGACGGTAGCTGAAAGCGAGAGAGAGTAAGCAATGCTTGCACCTTAACACTAACATAATGCTGCCACACTAGACGCATAGCACCACCCTCTACGTTATGAACACACACACACACACACAAGGTATTGACAGACACAGGCTACACATAACATACATTGCTTACTATACACACACACACATAAGTTATTGACAGTAACAGGCTACTCACAACACACACACACACTCACACACACACACACACACACACACACACACACACACACAAAGTATTGACAGACACAGACTACACAAAACATACATTGCTTACTATACACACACACACATAAGTTATTGACAGTCCAGGCTACTCACAACACACACACACACAAACACACACACACACACACTACACTTATCAAAATCACAAACTACACCCACTATTCATAATGCACAACACGCCCACTACCACAATGCATATACTATATACAACACATATACTGCACACACTACATACATACAACTCGCGACCCATATCATGTTTTTGAGGCACAGTTCACGTCCTTGTTCCAGCATCTGCACATTACCTGCATGTGTTAAAATGCTTCAAGTACTTGTAACATTTATCTATGACAAAGATATTTGATTTGATATTTATCAAGAGTCACATTTAATCTCTTTATATATGTTTGTTTTCTCTCTGTGACAAGGACTTGTATCTCATCCACTCTCCATCAATGGGGTAACTCACTTTTAAATAAAACAATTGTTGTAATAGAGTTACTCCAAAAGCCATGGGGTTGCGTGCAATGGTCCTGATACTATATATCATGATGACTGTCATAAGGAAGCAGTCACACAAATGAAAGCATATTGTTGAGATACTAAGTTATGCTGCACGCCTACATTTTTCTTTTTTTAGATTCCATCTCAAGTTGTTATTTTCTTTGGGCCCATGTGCACATAATAATAATATAATTAACGGTTTATTGAAAGAACATGGCAGCCCAAAGGATGAATTATACACTAAACAGAGATGATAATCATAAAGTACATGGTGACATCAGAGAGTGGGTCACCTAAGTAGCAAATACTCTCAGTATAAAAAATAAAAATAAAAAAATTAAGAAACATAGAGCGAACATGTAAGTTAGTTAACTTTGGATCTGGTATATGGGGGTCGGTCTTATACTTAAGTATAAACTTCTTTGTCAATTGTCTCCCACAGTTTCTCGCATAGGAACAAAGGACAACTTTGGCTACTGACCCAACTTACACATGATAATGGAGAGAGTTTTTTGCACTCTATTGTTGTTGGGAAGGTGTTGATATATTCTGGTGGGGAGGAGGAGTTGACCGAAGGTTGAGAGGCTGACCCGTAAAGCTACAATAAGAGATGCACAATTCATGGGCGACACATCGCTGCTTCACCTGTGCCTTTGGAGACGTGTGTTCTAGCCTTGCTAGCTCCTATCCGTCAAAGAGAGAAATTATGTTTTATGTATTTATGAAAATTGGCATTTTGAGTTGAAAATTAAGTTAATAATACAATCCAATTTCCAAATTTTTTCGCTTAAACCAAAACGTTAAGTAAAATAATTTTCCTATATGTGTGTGTGTGTGTGTGTGTGTGTGTGTGTTTGTGTTTGTGTTGTGTGTGTGTGTGTGTGTGTGTGTGTGTGTGAATATTTTGTTTTCCTTTCGTATCTATTCACTTAAATGTGAGTGAGTGGGGGGGGGGGGGGGGGGGGGTTGAGCCTGAAAGGTACTCTGGTACTACAGTGGATATTGTAGTAACGTTGGCACAGCCCCCAGCAGGTAGCAAAGACCTTGACTGTATACTATCAGAACATCACCCCAGTGAATTAGTGCTCATCACTAGCCCAAGGCTCGTCGTGTCCTTGAACCCCAGTGTTGTTCCTAAGCTGCCCCACCACTACAACCTTCGTTTAACAAGAAGTTCGGGGTATATAATACCATCCATGGGTATTTTCTTGCCTAATGATCAGTCGACAGCTATTATGTCGTTTTATTTTGCTCCTTGTCTTCAAAAATTGTGCTTGTCCCTTTATCAATACAAAAAATAACGCCTTGGCAACATTTACGGGAGCTCCATACCTTCGCGTCACCGTGACATGAACTTTTTATTCGTCAAATTTAAAAATTTTGTCAAATAATTGTTTTCAGACTGGATTTAGTCAGCTAAGATATCATCATCCTCCGTGATCCTATCGCCCAAATAAAGTGAATTATCTTAACGAAATACAAAGAAAGAGCTGTAGGGCGACTAGTGGCACTTGGAACCCTACACCATAGATAATGACATGGCACCCGGACAGAGGGCCGAGCCAGACACATAACTCAGTGCCTCATATCACAGCTGACGACGTGAAGGAGTACAGCATAAAATTTTCATTATTCGTCAACGCAATTTATGACAGACATCCCTCATCAACATCAGTAAGTTTTTTAACGAAATGTTCTTTTAGTTTGATGTCATTGATACCAAAACATCAGGGAAGTGCGATTCTGTAATCCTTTGAGAGGATGGAAATAAATATTTATTTAGATCATGCAATAAGAGATTATTAATACAAATAATATAGTTTTGTTGTCGACATAAACTTGGACTATTATGGTGTTATATGTGGAGTAATTATTTAGATTCAACTAGTATGTATAAATAAAGGCAATTTAGCTTGGTGTTTAGGACAAATGAAGTTCATTTACTATTTGCTAACATAAAAGCTGTAAACTAGATGTCTCTGTTTTACTCTCCGAGTAGTTTTTTGTTTTCAGTTGGAAATCGTGTAATTTCTGTAGATTATCGTTACTGAGTGATCAATTGCTTAGATTTTTAAAATATATAAATACCTTTAAGCTCGTACTCTTAATTACATCGTACAGTATATTAGACATCAACTATTGACATTATGAAGATTGGGAGGGTAACTCGTCTGTAAATATATATAAATATAGTCTTGGTATACCTTGCTCGTGTTGCTTGAGGGTCTCAATGATAAGACGAGATTATCACTCCGTGATATCATGAGAGTAGTGTTGGTACCTGCTAGACTAGAGACTATAGTATTTCCACGCTAACCCGGCCCGTAGGCCACGCCCTATTTCTATAAAAAATAGTTGATTGCTACATTGAAAATGCTCCTGTAGCTGTCCATAGCTGTTCACAATTGGTAAACTGACCTGTTATTTTCTAAAATAATGTTAAATATCTGGACTTTTAAAATGCAAATAATTTCAAAGCATTGGCACTTCAGAGAGGATGTTTAACAATTTTAAATAACAATCACAAAAGGTCGAAGTCAATGTTGAAATTCGCTTTGAAATGAAGTCTTTTCATTATGTCTTTGTTTTGTACCAAACATAAACAAATATCAAACATATGGTACAATAGATAATGAACTACAGTTTGTATGGCTGAATATATCTCAAATCATTTATATAACTGATAAAACTTGGTATAAATATGCGCAGTTCGGGGAGGTAAAACGCTCAGGGGGAACAGCCCCTGGCCTTGGTGAGCAGACGCAACTCACAACTGTGTCAACAGATGTCAGTGCTGTGTTACTAACCAACAAAAACATTTCTCACACCCAAAGCAAATTATTAGATCTTCATCCATTAACTTGGCACTTCCTATCTTAAACGCTGCATTGTGACAAGCTTTAAGTAATAATATATGATATAAAGTATCTAGAAGCTATGTAGAGGTTTAACATTTTCATCCTCTGTCAACAAGTATCAAGACATTTGATGCAAATAAACGAAAATCTCGGCCAATGATGGACGAGGTACAGTTAATTTGTGTGTCATAGTATTCTAATGCGAGCTCTACCGTACTGACAGTCCGAGTCAAGTGTCTAGCTGATCTGCCACTGTCAGCTGATCACCCGTCGATCTGGCAGCAAAAACCAGTGGCTGTTCCCCCGAGCGTCTTGCCTCCCTCCAGAATGCTCTTAATTAAATAAAGTTTTATCAGTTATATATATGATTTGGGATATATCCAGCCATACAAACTGTAGTTCATTACCTATTGTGCTATATGTTTTTTGTTTTTGTTTTAATAGGGAACAGCCCACCCTGGCACAGGTCTTCCTCTCACAACGGGGCTTGGGGGGGGGGGGGGGGTGAAAAAATAAGAGTAAAAATAAATTAAAATTTGAAAATAAACAGATTATATTAACCAGCTTTTTGAGATGAGACAGATTGTATATGAGTATGGAAATACAGACGAAGGAAGAGCATTCCACAGTTTGGCTGTGTGAGGAAAGAAGGATGTACTATAACGGGTTATTCTATAGTGAGACCGACATCCACAGAAAAAACGGTGGGCACCGTGGGCAAGTCGAGTGTTAGGGCCTGCCCACACGATCGAGCAGTGCCCGGCGTGCACGCGCTAAATGCCCGTTATCGGGCAAAATTGGCTTGCAAACCATTGGAATGCCCGCACCCGTCGTTGAGTGAAATCATGGTCCGCCTGCCTGGTGGTTTGCTGCCGGATATGGAGCGACGACTCTGTATTACGTAATGAGGATATTGTTGGGTGTGATGTAGTCTGGTGGGGCATGAGTGGGCTGGCAAGAACAGTACTGGGCGGTAAGATGGATGGATGTTTTCTGTAGTCAAACTGGTGTATACTGAATTCCTCCCCCACGGTATATCTAGTTAGAGTAGAGATAAGACATATACAGTGATGTCATATCACGCCTTTTGTTGAATAAATTTAATTATCCAGGTATTTCTTTATATTTCCTCTAACTAATATAGTAACAATAATGAATCTTGAGTAACAGATGGATGAGTACAAGTAAGTAAATGATATTAAGGTGAAGAAAAAAACAAGTGAACCCCATTTAATAAAACTAAAGTGCCTGCACACGAAAAAATAAAGTAAGTAAACAGACACTTATGTTATACTATAGAGTCTATAGTATAGACTGTTTTAGATATGCTCTACGTATTACCTCGATTATGAAAATTTTGAAATTTGCTAATTATGAAGAAAACTTGACTGGGAAATAGTGTATGTTCACCTTTTTTTGCTTTCCTCTGCTGGCGAATATCAGTTATACAATATAGATTATTATGCATTTCTTTTATTTTTACGAATGTATGTTGTTTACGTCGTGAAGCACGCGTACAATAGTATGTTTATTATGATATCTATGTCTTATCAATTTTCTTATGCAATAGGACCAGTGCCGGATTTAGACCTGTGGAGGCCCGTGGGCAGCCTCTTTGTGGAGGGCCCCCTCATTAAAACTACTCAAGAGGGTGGGGTGGGGAGTGAAGCGAGCCTAAACATCTAGGAGTTCCCTGGGGCATTGTAAGCCCCCCGGGAAAATTTTGAAATTTGAACACTTCTTTGGAGAATTTTGAAGCCATATGCAGTTATATTGAGGAAATTAGAACACAGTGCTCTGATGGCATTCGTAATGTAAGTGATAATGAAAAAAATATTATTATTTTTTTAAATCTTAATTTTGTTATTCCATGTAGTTTATTTTTAATCAATATATGTCTGTGGAATTCTAAATATATTATTAACAACACAAACAATAGCATTCATTAAAAATATACTGTTCATAGGAAAACTAGGTATTCATGAATTTCAAGGGGTAGCTAGCCTAATTTCTATCACGCTTCTTGCTGAACATAGTTTTACGTGATGGAATAGATAAACATGAATTTTAAAGAATAAAAATAAAAATAATCCAAATAAATACTTAAATAAAATATTGTAATATGTGGAGGCCCCCAGATAGTGGAGGCCCCTGGGCAGCTGCCCACTTTGCCCACTCCTGAATCCGGCCCTGAATAGGATAAGGAATGAGGTATGTTTAGTATATACTGTAGTATGTGTGTGTTAAATTAATTATGTGATTAAGAATCTGACTTAAATGGCCATTATCGAAGAGATGAAGGGATCATATGAAGATCCTCCCCCCCAAACCTACTTGGGGGGGAAGATCTTCATATGATCCAGATGAAGTATATAATACGGGATTGTATTTAGATTTGTCAGTGATTTGACGAGTGGGCATTACGCTCGATTTTCGTCCTGGACCTGACTAACGACGCTATCCCCTAGTGCGTGGAATGCTTGTCTAGATCAGAGGGCCAGCCAGAGGCAGTGAGACAGGAGAGAGATGAGACTAGACACGTATAGAGAGGAAAGCTATTTTGGGTTTTGTTTGAGGGAGGAGAATGATTACGCGTACGTGTTGGGAAGACTAGATCCAAAGACTATAATAAGAAAGACAGGAAAGCAAAGCGAAAACCGCGTAAGCCACATACTGTAGCGTTGACCGCGGGATCAACAGATGGCGTTAGTGTGCAATGCGTGGTTTGTCTGTACGTCGTCTGTTTACACGGACGGTTAACCATGAGTGGGCGTCACCATCACCAGTTACGTACAAAAACAGATCACCCTGAGTTTGTGTTTCACGTTTTCCCCAAAGACAGAAAAAGGTAATAGCACCACTATTTTTAATGTACGTATGTTTGGGAAAATATATAAGGTATTTCCTACTACAGCATGTTTTTTTTTGCTTTTGTGTCTGTATATTGCCCTTATACATTTACTGTACAAGGTTAGTAAGGATGTGTGATTTGTATACAGATATGTGTTTTTGTGTGTTATAAGTTGATTAAGAACAAGCAGTAGTGTGAAGTATAGCATTAGAGTGCAGCAAGACTTTTATATTTTATTGCTTTTGGATTTGGTGATTGCATTGCGTGAAGGATTGCTATATGGGGATTTTAACTGTTTTCTTATATTTACACTATGTACTGCGATATAATGTTGTTAACAATTATCTTATATAACAGTACAAATAACTTTGATATGTCACACTATGCTCTCAAAATATACAGTTTTTCCGTTTTTTAAACACTGGTGAATCCAGTCTCCTTTTTTTTATGTTTCTTCCTCATCCAAAAGAAGTGCAATAACTGCAAGTTTCTTCTTGCTAAATGAATATGGCGCCATTTTTACTCCGAAGCTACACATCGACTGACCGATCGCTGATGGAACACGTGACAGAACGGTGACGGAAGATGTGAATGCTCGCAGTTTTGACGGACCGTTGCCGATCCATGATGTTACCGATACGTGATGGATAGTGTGAATCAGCCTTAAGGTGGCGGCACACTGGGCACTTTTCCTCCCAACCGTGCTGGGTGAACACGGTCCGGCCAGCAAAACAAAGTGAAGTTTTCGTCTCACTTGGATGTTTTGTTAGCGCGTCTACCCAACGCAACAAAACAACAACAAAGCGTCTAGATAAGTTTCACCATGGATCCCGTTATAACAGTTGAAGCCTTGTAGGATTGCGCTAGAGTTCTTGAATTGTCGAAGAAAGTGAGACATCTGCAAAAGTTTGTTTACAAGCTGGCTGATCAAGGAAGACCCAAAATAATGATTTATTAATACTAAAGAAATTTTAAAGTGACGAATCAATAGAATCATGTCACCATTTTATGTGTTACATTTTAAATATTTACATAAGAACATAAGAAAATAAGGAGTCTGCAATAGGCCGGTTGGCCTGTGCATGGCAGCTCCTGTCCAGAGTTACTACCACTCTCTATCATCCATGAATCTATCTAGCCTCCTTTTGAAACTTTCCAGAGTTCCCGCATTTACGACAAAGTTGCTAAGCTTGTTCCACTCGTCCACCACCCTATTTGTGAACCAGTTTCTTCCTATCTCCCTCCTAAACCTAAACTTATTCAACTTGAATCCGTTGCTCCGAGTCCTATCCTGCTCGGATATTATAAGAACTTTATCTATATCCCCTTTATTGATTCCTTTCACCCTCTTAAATACTTCTATCATATCTCCCCGCACTCTTCGTCTTTCTAGGGAATGCAAGTTAAGTTTCTTTAACCTATCCTGATATGGAAGGTTTCTAAGTCCCGGAATCATTTTTGTCATTCTTCTCTGCACCGACTCTCGTGAATTTATATCCATTCTATAATAAGGGCACCAGAACTGAACCGCATAATCGAGGTGCGGCCTGACTAGCGCAAGATATAGTTGCAATAAGACCTCTGCACTCTTTTTACTTACACTTCTAGATATAAAACCCAATACTCTGTTTGCCTTATTTCGAACATTAACGCACTAGGCCGTAGGTCCGGGCTTACAAGTACCCCTAGGTCTCTTTCACAAGTCGACTTCTCTAGGTTGATGTTGTTAAGGCTGTATACATTATAAATATTTGTTCTTCCAATATTAAGTACGCTGCACATGCTGGTGTTGAATTTCATTTGCCATTTTTCAGACCACCCCTGCAGTTTATTTAGATCCTCCTGTAATGCATTTGCATCCTGCCCTGAATTAATTAGAGTTTTACTAAAATATTCAACACTTAATATGAAGCTCATTATTTTTAGCACTAACTCGGCCAGCAAAGCTCGCCGCCAAACCGTTGTCCATTTCTTGTAACAGACGAAATCCTGCTGCTTGCTGTCAGCCCAGCAGCCAGCAAATACGGCCAACATGTGCTCAGTGTGCTTACGCCTTAAATTAGTCATAAATTACCCTTGTATCATCTTCGTAAGCTGGTCTTGATTAAAACAAAGCGAAGTTCACAATACTCATGTTTTACATCATAGCAAGAACATCCCAGTGTAGAGAACAAGTCAGCATGACACTTATACGAATGCTACTCACGAAGGAGGAACTTCTGCAGTCTCTGATGTTAGAAAGTTTTGACAGAAATGAACGCCATGATGCCCCAACAGGCATTTTCTGGTTGCCTGCAGGAAAGGTGTTTGGAACAAAACAGTGTGCCTGAGCGGCATTGCTATTCCTGAAATTGTGGACTGTTACTCGTAGATGTCGTTAATGAAGTGATATGTTACTGCTTGTGGATGACGATTAGCTATGTAGTTGAACAGACAACTGGCATATTCAGACCAAGCTTGACTTGGTGGTACTTTATTCCATGTCAGTACCTTCGAAGCTCAGTACTGCCATAAACTTTGAGTTGACAGGCTTGTGGAAGAAACCATTTGCTGTGAACACGGACAGGTTCACAGAAGTGATTCTGTACTGCATGAGCTCCTCTAGTTTCATGGTGGCAGTTCTGTGAACGAAATAATTTTTAAGTCAGGAACCGTGTAATGTAAGTTCTTCATTACCTTCCCATTGCTTTATCTATGATCGCTTCAAGACCAAGGTAAACTGTCTCTTTATTTCTTTTAATCAGTCTGCGGATTCCTCTGTGTGTATAGGATGATGGTTTTCTACATTTTAAATTTGTATCACTACACATTAGTCAAAGAAAAGAGAATAGAAAAAGGGGTGAACCCATCCCACAGACGTATTATATCTTCATTACTGAGAGAGCTGCTGTGGAATATAAGTAAAACTACAGAATTCTACTTCATGTAAAGTAGATCCCACTACGTGGCAGGGAGTTGCCAGAGTATCCTTAACGCAAAACAATAGTAGAAATCAAGACGAACATTAAACTCATGTATTTATGCAAGCTTTAAAGTAAACCTTTGAGTTACAATAAAAATCTAAACAAAATTCTGAACGTTCCTCTAGTGTTTTTTTTTTTCAGTGGCCACTACGGAGAGCACTGCACTAGGAGGACCACAGAGTAACATCACTGAGGCGCACGTGAAGAGGGTGCTGAAAGCTGATAAGGGCAGTAACGCTCAACTTAACTCATGGAATGTCAAGGACTTCACTCAGAAGGGTGACAACTATGCCAATGTCGTCACGAGCGTCAGCGTTAGCTACTCTCTCCATGGCCAGGATCAAAGTGTGTCCTACGTGGTCAAGATAAACACGAAATACAATGTGGATAATGACATGGAATTATTTACTGCGATAATATTTAAAAAAGAAGCAGAATTTTATGAGGAAATCATTCCTTTATTGAACTCTGAGCTGACATCTGTGGGTCTTCGTGAATTGAGGATGCCGAAATGGTTTTATACACATTGTGAAGACGGTCAGGATATGATCTTCTTAGAGAATCTTCGCCCCCAAGGATATCAAATGTTTGACCGCAGGAAGGTAATGGACGTGCCCCACGCCACCCTCGTTCTACAGGAGCTGGCCAGAATGCATGCCGCTTCCCGCTTACTGCAGGCAAGGACACCAGACGAAGACTTTTGTGACCAATTTAAGTATATAAAAACTAACTGGATAAATTTTTCCGACACTGCAAAAGAAATGATGAATAACTTTTTTGCAAGCAGTATTTGTAATGCCGAAGAAATGTTACACAAAGTGAAAGGGTACGAGTTAGCAGAGCAATGGATGGCAAAGAACAAGACCGATGGTGCTGGTGTCATCGAGAGACATCTAATCAGAAATCCAAAATTTGATGTTATCTGCCATGGAGACTGCTGGAACAACAACGTGCTCTTCAGGTTTTTGAAAGTTGTTTTGTTGATCTAGTCTTTTGTCATATGTTGATGACCTGCCTTTGCCCGGGTGGGCTATTCCCCATTATATATATATATAGATATATATATATATATATATATATATATATATATATACTATATATTATATATATATTATATATATATTATATATATATATATATATGCAAGTAAATCACTGTAGGTGCGCGTGATCTAGGTATATGCTGATAACCACCAGGAAAGAAGAAAACACGAAGTTCCCAAGCGCTTTCGTGTAATTCACATCTTCAGGGGTGAGTACAGACTAGATAGAGTAATGCAGAACAAGATGAATATATACAGAGGAGGGTGAGACCAGGTCCACAATGGTCAGGTAATGACCCTACTAATCTTTAAATGGCACACAACGGTTGGTGGTTGGGTCAGATGGGACAGTGACCCGCCCTCTCACCTGATCACAAATCTTCTTAATTACAAAGTTGTCCAGCTTGTACAAGCCGTTACTCAAATTCATGTTGAATGCTTCGGTATGTTTAATAAGACTAGATTCTATGATGTTCCTACTATCAATTGAATTACATGGTAATATTGAGGAGGCATTATCCCAGTCAATGCAATGCTTGTTATCCCTCAAATGAACAAACAGAGCATTGGATTCCTGGCCTGTCCTGACACTGTATTTGTGTTGTTTAATTCTAGTTACAAGATCTTTACCTGTCTGGCCTAAGTAAAACATATTACATTCCTTGCAAGGAACTTTATAAATGCAACCAATTGTGTTGTTGGGGGAGTTCTTGATTAACATTTGTTTAACAGTGCATGAGTTTTTAAATGCCACATTGACGTTCCAAGATTTTAGCTGTGCCGGAATGTGTGAGAAATTTTTGTGAAATGGTAATACTAAGATATTCTTATGGTCATGGGTGGGCTTGGGATCAGTTCTATAAAAAGTTTTCTTAGTAATGTTTAAGCATTTGTCTATGAAAGATCTAGGGTATTTAAGGTTTGAGCCAATATTATATATATATTTGTATTCCTCATCGATGAATTCCGGACTGCAAATTCTCAAGGCACGTAAAAACATTGTTGTAAATACTGACTGTTTGACTTTATTATGGTGGGCAGAATAATAATGAATGTATGAACACACATTGGTTGGTTTTCTATAAATACTGAACTTGAAAGTGTTACCCATTCTGTGTATCAGACAGTCTAGGAATGGCAATTTACAGTCTTGCTCTAATTCCACAGTGAATTTGATCGAGGGGGCTAAGTTGTTAAGTTGTGGTAGGAAAACTTTTAGGTCCTCATTACATGGCCAGAGACATAATACATCATCAACATATCTAAACCAGACTGCTGAGGGTGGTAAAATATTACTTAATAGTTTCTTTTCAAAGAATTCCATATATAGGTTGCTTAATACAGGTGAGAGTGGATTACCCATTGCCATACCAAATTTTTGAGCATAATATTCCCCATTGAATTCGAATTTGCAATCCTTAATACATAGTTTGATGAGTTCGATGAAGTCATCTTTCGAGACGGGCAGTGAAATGTTATCCAGGGAATCTATGAGGAACTCTAGTAAATCATCAACTGGGACCTTTGTAAAAAGTGACGTTACATCAAAGCTGACCAGTTTAAAATCATGATTAATGTGCAAGTTATTGAGTTTATCAACCAGATCCATATTATTCTTGATATTGGAGTTAGAAATGTTGCCAACTAGGGGGTTTAGTAAGGAAACTAACCATTTAGATAGTTTATAAGAGATTGACCCAACAGAGCTAATGATGGGTCTTGCTGGGTTATTGGGCTTGTGGGTCTTGATTAAACCGTACATGTAAGGCAGTGGAGGGGACGTTGAAGTAAGATGTTTAATGAGAGTAGCTTTGCCTCTCAATAGGGACTTAAGTTTTTTGTTGAACTGGGTGTTGACAGTGTTGAGAGGATTATTTATGAGTTTAGAATATGTTGTAGTGTCACATAAAAGGTCATTCATTTTTGAGATATAGTCATCTTTGTTTAAAATCACTACTGTGTTGGCTTTATCTGCTTTAGTGACATGTAGATCCTTATTTTTCTTAAGGGCTTGGAGTGCTTTGGTGAATCTTTCTGGACAGTTTGAAACACAAGGCTTGGACATAGATGCATACACAACACCTTTACACATGTTCACTTCTTCACTTGTCAAATTACTGAATTTCTCCAAATTGCAAAATGCTCTGGCTATGTCAACACTGTCGACTCCCTTGTTGGAACCATCAAAACTTAAACCATAGCCGAGGGCACACAAGGTATCATTGTCTAGTTGTTTAGAGGAGAGATTCACTACACAGTTGTTATTGGCATCCTTAGTCCAATCACTATTTCTAATAAGGAGTGCCAATTTGTGATCTTCAAGCCAAGATAGACCACAAATATGTGTGTGTGTGTGTGTTTGTGTCATAATAATAATAATAATAATAATAATAATAATAATAATTAACGGAATATTGAGAACATGGCAGCCAGAAGACGGAATATATGCAGTTACATAATTAGGGAAGAGATCACTTGATTGACAAATAATATACTAGTAACACAAATGATACAAATATGATGTACAAAAACAAGGTGGGGAGAAGGTCATAATACAAGGCACTTCAACATACAGTAATACCAGTGCAAAAAGGTAAGATTGACTGGGAGTGAACACACTGGTTAACTATGAGTTGTTGATAATTTGTACAATGGTTAGGACTGGGCTGTTCTTATAGCAATCAGTATGTGCTTATATGGGCTTGGTGCAGTTGTATTGTCCAACAGCAATTTACGGACGAAGGATCTCGGGTGGAAGCAGGAGCCTCGAGGATGGGGCAGAATCTTTTCAGTAAATTTGCAGATGAGGTCGTGTGTTGAGCACTTCTTGATATGTGGAGTAGGAAGGGGAGAGAATAATCTTGCATATTCCCTTCTGCACTTCTTCTTGGTGTTTACGTTGTGTGGCATTTAGGGAGGAAGACCAGGCAGGGGAGGCATAGATGAGCTTGGAAAGTATGAATATTGAGTATGCACTGAGGAGCTCGGGCCCAGGAACTCTGAGGGACTTGAGTCGGCGGAGGAGGTGGAGACGAAAACTGGAGGACTTGACAATTGTACTAACGTGTGTTTTCCAATTTAGTTTGTTATCTATAGTGACGCCGAGGAGCTTGGTGCAGTCCACAACCTGGATTGTGTTGGTGCTCAAAGTAATGGAGGGAGGTGGGGCAAGTTTTTTTTAGTTTAACAAATTTATTGGCAGAGCTTGTAGTACAGTTTGCCTATTCTGAGTAATTCAGTCAGGTCTTGACACTGAGGGTGGTATCACTTCTCACTGTCACGCAGGACAGAGGTTCACACACAAAGAAATACATCATATTCATTAACAACTATAAATGTATAGAGGTCAGATTCATATGGATAATGTCACTGTTCACTGCCATGCAGGACAGAGGTTCGTACACAAAGATTTGCATCATATTCATTGACAGTACATATACATATATGTAAACACACACACACACACACATATACATACATATACGTATATACATACACATATACATGTACACGTACATATACATGCACACACGCACACATACATACATATACGTCGGTCAGATTCATGTGGGTAATGTCACTTTTTACTGCCATACAGGACAGAGGTTCGTACACAAAGAATGCATCATATTCATTGACACTATATATAGGTCAGATTCATGTGGGTAATGCCACTGTTCACTGCCACGCAGGACAGAGGTTCGTACACAAAGAAGGAAATACATCACATTCACCAGCAGCATATATGGGTCAGTGGATCACATACATTGGAGTCATATTCTAGTTGAAGACTAATCAGTGTGGGCTAGCAAATTTGGGATAAACAGCAAGAATGTCCTCAAGCACACCTGATTCAATGAAGTAATTACATAGTTCAAGATACAGTAAGTCAGGTGGCCTGAAGTCTTTGACAGTGTCACATTCAATAATATAGTGTTCAAGTGTATGCTTTAAAGGTTTATCACAAAGTTTACATGCTGAGTGTTCCGGTATGGGTACAGCGTTACTAACTTGCCAGATGTGTCTGTATCCTAGCCTAATTCTGGCCACGACTACATCACATTGTCTGGTTCTGTCCTTATGCTGGCCATACCGGTACCTCTTGTTACAAAATTTGTCATATTTACTAATGCTACAACTCTCAGGTCTCTCTGCATTTCTCACTTCTTCTAGATCAGAGTTCATGATTCTGACTTGAATGTTTTTAATTACGGCTTTGGACAGACCAAGGTCGCGGTCAACATTTTCTTTCTTACATGCCTCATTGGCCAGTCTATCAGCACGGTCATGATACCTGATTCCAACATGGGACGGAATCCACACAAATTCGATACGAAAGTTGTTCTCATTGGCAGTTATCACATTCCTTTTAATATCACATGCAACTTTAGACATAGAACCTGACGGGCTGTTCATTGATTTCAAAGCACTTTGAGAGTCACAGAATATCACCCCACCTCCATTTTCTTTGAGGTAGTCTGTGGCTAAGTAGATTCCAGTTAGTTCAGTTTGTGTTGTGCTGGCCCTGTTGTTCAGCCTTTGTTTGTTTGACACTATCATCTCTTTTTCTTTATATATTACAATTGCACAGCCTGTTCTACCTGTGTTTGTCTGCACAGAACCATCAGTAAAAGCATAACATTCACTTGATTTAATACTCTCTATGTGTCTGTTAATAGTTTCTAGTGTGACACATCTCACCACATCGGTGTTTAACATTTGCTTACTATCAACAGGAGTGTAATTAATAGGAACTGATATGTCCAGCCAAGGAGGAATGGCATTAATAGGTTCGTCTGGGGTGATTGGGACATTCAGTTTCAGGAGATCTGCAACACTTTTATGAAGCCACGCCCCAAAGAGAGTCTTTTGTGAAAGGTTGGCGAGATGGTCGGGATTACTTAGATAGAACATCAACTCAGTTTGAGTTGTAGTTTGAGAACTATTGTTCTTCAAAACTTTGACACAAAACATGGTATTAAGTAGGGCTATCCTCTCAGATAGGGAGGGCAGTCCGAGCTCTTTCCTCATATTTACAATTCTGGTTGATTTTGGGCAACCTAGGATGATGCGCATGGCTTCATTTTGCACTACCTCAAGGCTGTTGAGTTGTTTAGGCGGAATAGTCACAAGATGGAGAGCATGATAGTCAACTACAGAACGAATGAAGTGAAAATAGAAAGTACGAGCATAGGTGATGTTAATTCCATAGCCCTTGCCAACAAGGGTTCTGAGGGGTGGGGCAAGGTCGCAGGGGAGGTTGATGTACAGTTGCCAGCAAAAGTTCTCTCACAGCCCTGCTACACAGGGCTTTGGGAGGATTTTTGCTGGCAACTGTACCTAATCATAGTTGTTACCGGCTCAGTAAGATAAGCTAGAAGAGAGAGAAAGAGAGGGATAACCATAATAAGATAAACTAGGCGAGAGAGAGAGAGAGAGGGGGGATGAGATAAGAGATATAGTGTTGACAACGAATTTGCTGACCAATCTGCTGAGGTGTTTCAATACGAAAACATATGGCCCTCGCCTCCGGGCTGAGATTGCCCTCGAGGGTAGTCTACTGATTTCTACAGGCCAGACAACACGTTGGTTCAGACCACTAGACCCTGAGACGTGAGTGATCGTGAAGTATTAGAATCTGCTAAGAAACTCTAAATAACTTTAATAAGTATATTTGTGTACTGCAATTTGATCATATTATACCAATTGTCTCCTGTATCAATAGTTATAACATGCGAGTTATATTTAAGATGTTAACAGGCTATGTACTGTATATTGATTGTATTTCATAATATGTGTCCTGAGATAACAGCATTTGTTATATGTGAATTGTTCTTTAACAGGTTTTGACCGAATTATATGGTACGCGTCAACGTTGAGGGTTTATTTCTCCAGCAACAAACCAATAACGCTCCTATGAGGGTTAACAATAGTCTTGGTATTGTTGATTGTGACTTGGTTGTTGGCATGGATGGGGCAATTAATTAACTAGTTAACTTTTGAAATAACAGTTTAACTTAACATAACTTTATCAAAATTTGGTAAAATTAATTGATTAACTTCGATTAATTAACAATTAACCCCAGTATATTTAGCATTATAAAGTGTAATAAGTACGTATGAAATAGTTTGAGTTTAAGCTTTCAGTGATTATTATTTATTTGATATTCAAAAGTCTTAACTTATCATAATATCATTTTTCAAGTAAGAAGGTCTATCTTGGTTTTGCATACTGACATAATAAAATTGTTTACATGTTTAAAACTGTTGAGTAAAAAAGAAAAAGCTCAAGAATTAATAATTATTTTATCTCAAGATTTATTCATTCCTAACTCAGTTTGGCTATTCAGGTATTCAAACTACCGTATTCATTGACTCTTTTGGAAAACATTTACAGACTGGTTAACTTAACTTTATTTAATCGAAAAATATTAACTTAATTAATTGATGTTCAAAAAATCAGGTGAAATTAACTTAACTGGGAAAAAAATAAATTAACTTAACTAGTTAAATTTGAAACTTAATCTGCCCATGCCTGGTTGTTGGTGGCCCAATTTTGGAGGTTGTTCAATATATTCTGGAGGGCGGTGTAGTCGGGAGGTGAGTTGTTCACACTGATCCCAATGATGGAGTCGTCGACATATTTACAGTGAGCAGAGGTTTTTCTTCGAGCATCATTAATAAGCATGAAGAAGCAGAGTGGTCCCATCTTGGTGCCTTGGGGGACGCCACCGGTGAGTGACTGAAAAGTGGAGACAGCCCCTCGAAAGCGTAAGGCTTGGCGTCGGTCACTAAGGAAGTTTGTAAATTATGGTATAAGACTTCTTCGAAACCCGAGGTGGATAGCTTTGTTGATGATTAAAATGTGGTCACTCAGGTCAAATGCCTTGGTAAAGTCAATGAAGACGACAACCACAGAGGTCTTTCGTTTTTCCAGATGGCGGTATTTGTAGTAGAAAAAGCTGATAAGACAGTGAGTGGTGGAGGAAGTTTTCGTATTGCCAAATTGTTCAGGATTTATAGTGTCTGCAATATTAGCATTGGCCCAGTCAAAAACGAAACTTTCACAGCTTAAGCTCGGTATTGGGGTGGTGGCAATGGGTCGTAGCTCATTTAAGGATTGTGGGCTCGCTGACTTGGGCACTGGTGACAGACATGAGGTCTTCCAGTCAGCTGTGCATCTTGCTTGACTGAGTGAAGCATTGATGATGGAGCAAAGGGGTTTAGCTAGTTGGTCCAGACGTTTTGCTACTTCAAATTCTTCCATTAAGTCAGTGGGAAAGGGGGCTGGTAGGTAAACAGGAAGACTGGTTGTGTCAAACTGGGGGAGAGTCCGTCATATACAGTAGTTGCGAAATGGGTGTTTAATTATTCAACTGCGTCATCATTACTGAGATGATAAGAAAGGGGAGGGGGTGTGTGTCTTATTGTTTAGTCCACAGAGTTCTTTAAGCTTGCCATATCACTGTTGATGTTGCTTTGCTTAGGGTGTTACAGCTTGGTTGGATAGTAAGACTTCTTTGCAGTGCGTATTTCACGGATGACTTGGTTGCGAAGGGACCTGTAGCAGTTGTGGTCATTGAGATAAAAGGCGCTTTCTCTCTGCTGCATAAGTATTTTGATCCGGACTTCTCGGGGAAGACGTGGTGGTGTTGGTGTAATTTATGCATTTGGTGTCCACGTCATCCACACTTAGTACTTCAGTCCAGGGATGGTGACCTATCCACTGCTTGAAGAGACGCAATGCAGAGTCAGCAATCGGCCTGTAGGTCTTGCTGTAGGGTCTCTGCACTTGACTGGTAGTGAGGGCTGGAGACCGGAACACTGATACAGTAGGTGTGTACTACACCCGATAGGAAGCATTGGTTGAGGTGGTTGGTACCGGTCCGCTAATCAGTTAAGATAATTCAAGGGTGTTTTGACCGTTCGCAGGGAATTTCACAGCTTGTGATAGTAGCAGCTGGTCCTCAATATCAGTGGTGTCAATTTCGTTATAATACCAGCATAATACTAGCTTGACACATGGGTACCTAACTCTGAGGTGGTCTGAGGTGGTAATTAGGTGATTGATAAGAATGTCTCTGGTGGGTGAGTGAGGCGGATGGTATGCCACAAAGTATATGATAAAGGCAGTGTAGCGAGGGCAGGCATGTGGCACAATACCTACCCATAATGCCTCCACATCAGCTGGGACTAAAACATCCAGGCGTGAAGGACGTAGTTCATCTTGACAGAAGAGGACAACGCCCCCTCTACGTCCACGTTAACGAATGTGATGAAAGAGTTGATGTCCCTCAATGTGGCAAGTTTCAAGAACAATTTGCCACACCTCTCAGATGGCAACGACGTTGACAGCAACTGATCCAGTCTGTGGGAACCAGCTCGTCAAATTTGTTGTCTAGTGACGTGACGTTGGAGAGCAGTAAGGATGGAAGACTGTACCATATTCAGTGAACTTAAGTGTATTAATACAGTCTGTAAGGAGTAGGTTTCTCTGGTTTTCTACGAGAGGTGATAGTCTTAATGGGCTTCTGTTTATGACGCCCTTGTCTACGACTACGAGAATTGAATATGTCAGTGATTTTAGTAGTGCAATAACACTGCCATCAGGATATCCGTTCCCTTGCTTTAAACTGTACAGGGTGCGCCTAGAGTACTTCACTGGTCGACATTTGTTGATGTCTGTTGTTTGTGGACGTACGGAAGTGTTTGTCCACTGTAGCCTTTAATTTAATGGCGGCATTTTGAGGGCCACTGACAGAATTTCCATGGCGAAGTACACTTGTAAACACTGCGGTAGTAGGGTGTGTCATAGGAGGGAAGATCAGCTAAAACTAATGGCCCATCACTTTTTTGGTAGATTTTAGTGTATATAAACAGAAAATAATTTCAGTTTCAATATTTTGCAACCTTTTGCTATGTAAATTTTAGCGTGAAATTTATCGAAAATCTAACATACAGCTGCATTAGTGCATTACAATTAAATAGTGAACATTGCTTTCTGACTTCATTCTTTAACAATCCAACTAACAATATTTTTTTCTGTTTCAGATTCTGATGCATTTATAAGTTGATAATATTTGCGATGGCTGCTTGTGTCAGGACGAGGAACCAAAAATCCAGCCATCTCAGTCACTATCTTGGTTTCTGGGAAAGAGCTCCTGAAGTCGGAGTTACCTACATTGAGAGATGCTTTGAGATACGGTGTTTTAATCAGGCAAATCAGTGAAAAGAACCAAAGAACTTACACAAAGAAACACATTGCCAGTGATATGACCAAAGCTGTCTTGGCACAGTACACTCTGGCTAACGCTCAGTTCAAGCCTCCAGTCATAACAAGTCAGAAGAAGATTAGTGAGAGACTGCTAGCCAGTTGGGAAAAGGCAAGAGATATCTCTCTTGGGAGAGGAAAACTTGCAGTTAAGGACAGCTTTGCCAAGCAACTGGACCAGTTATTTGACATAATTACTTGCAAGTGCCCAATTGTTCTCTGTCCTGAGTTTGGATGCGATCGTGACTGTAAATCCGAGGCCCACATCTCCTGTATTTGCAAGCGTGAACTGAAGATTCCTGTGATCGAACTGGCATTTGTCAAAGCACAGAGAGAGAAGACTGGCAGTATAGGGGCTCTCATGATTTCTAGCCAAGATATTCCGGAGTCCAAGAGACAGGAGGCTGCCACAGAGAGATAGAAGAGGAGAAGAGTTGCCGAGGAAAAGAGACTTGAGAATGCCCAGGGTGAGGTAAAAAAGGCCGATGATTGGAGTCAAGCTGATTCAGAGTTTAATGACTTCCCCATGGCTGATCCGAGTGCTGACCAGGAGAATGGTGACTTTGTCCCTAACCCAGAAAATAATGATCCCAAACCTTCCAGGCATAAGATTCGAAATAGGAAAGATATCCCGAGCATAGCTCTGGCCAGCATGCGACACCACACTGGTCTCAGAGAAACTGCAGAGATAGCAACAGCTGCCTGGATTGACAGTGGTTTGATAACACCTGATGATGTTCACCTGGTGATAGATCATAACAAAGTAAGGAGAGCTCAGGAGAAACTTGTCAGTAACCTAGAAGAGGAGTTTGATTAGGGGATAAGAGAAAATGGAATCAATTGTTTGTTCTTTGATGGGAGAAGGGATGACACTAAAGTGTTCATGAAAGTTGGAGATTCTGACAAGTTGTTCCCTGCCATGGTGAAGGAGGAACACTACTCCTGCTGCAGTGAACCAGGAGGGAAGTATTTGTGGCATTTCACTCCAGAGAAAGATGACATCAGGAAACCAGCTGAGATAGTGGCAGATAACATTGTGAACTGGCTCAGAGAGAGGAACGTAGACCAGACCCTGCAGGCTATTGGAGGGGACAGCACCAACACGAACACAGGGTGGCAAGGGGGGGTCATACAGTGGATAGAGCGGAAGATTGGGAGGAAGCTGGTCTGGATTGTTTGTGACCTCCACACCAACAAGTTGCCACTCAGACATCTGATCCAGGAGCTGGATGGCAAGACTCTTTCAAACAACAGATGGTCTGGTCCTCTTGGCAAGATGCTGGACTCTGCCACTGAGTTATAAAAAATCCGAGCTTTGAAAAAATCACAGTTGGCCCTCCACTCGTTGAGCTTGCACATACTGTCATTGACGACCTGAGTACTGACCAGTACTATGGTTACATGATTTGCAGTACCATCAAAACTGGGGTCATGCCTGATAGACTTGCTTACCTGCAGATAGGTCCAGTCTCACATTCTAGGTGGCTCACAACGGCTCTCAGGTTCTGCAGAATTTGGGTCGCTCATCATAAACTGAAAGGGAACCAGCTTCACAACCTGAGACTTATTGTCCAATTCATCGTGAGTGTCTACTTGCCAAATTGGTTCAACACCAAGGTCAAGTCATCGTTCTCCGAAGGTCCGAGGCATGTTCTCTTCCAGCTTGAGCTCCTGAGGAGTCAGCCAAGGAAGGTTGTTCAGATTGTGGAGCAGACTGTGAGGAGATCTTCCTGGTATGCTCATCCCGAGGCAGTTCTGCAGACAATGCTCTGCAGTAAGGATGAGGAGGACAGAAGAGTGGCAGTCAAAAAGATCTTGGATATGAGACTTATGAGAGGATCTGGGCATGACGAATCAGTTGGTGACGATTCCTTCAGGGTCAGGAAGACTCCTGAAGTCAATCTAGGTGCCAAGACCCTCACTGATCTCATAGATCTGGATAACATCCAGGCTGGCAGTGAGCCCCCTCTTACCTGCAGCCTCACCAATGTTCAAGTCAGAGCTTTCCTGGACAACCCCATGCATGTCCCTGCCTGGCCCTCGCACACCCAGAGTATAGAGCGTTGTGTACAGCAAGTGAGCGAGGCCAGCAGTCACGTGTACAGCCAGGAGAGGAGGGAAGGCTACATCCGAGCTCAGGTGGTCAGCAGGGAGGTGATGAGTAGAAACAGAAGCAAGAAAGACATGTTCTCTATGGTGTGCAGTAACACCGGGTCGTAGTAGTAAAACCGGTTTTTGTATTTGATGATTTTGTTTTCTAAAGGAATATTAAATTTAATAAATGTGTCAAGATCATTCGTTTCACTATTCTGGATCATTTTCATCCTAATAAATTAACCTGATACATTTACTTTGCTTTAAATAAGCTATTTAGGGGTGTTGGTAAAAGGATAGGAATACTGAATTTTCATAAGATTTCAAGTTAAAATTTTCCTAGCAAAACATGAAAACTTTTCAAATCTGAAGATATCACATGATTCTGCACATAGAACTACATCATTAATACCATGGGCCGATTTTTCAAACTCAAAAAAAAAAAAATCCGCCTCCTTATGACACACCCTACTGCGGTAGTCCTTGTCTTTGGTATTATGAGGGTCACTGACAAAGTGCCCACGGTCTGGTTCTGCGCTGCTCACTGGTGATTTTCTGTGAATCACTTTTGTTTTTGTGTTTTTTCCTTGGAATACACTATTGGATCACTGTTTGATACCCAATCATTGCACTGATCACATGAATGTTTTGCTGATAAATCTCGGTATAGTGAGGTGAGTAAGGAATTGGGATGTAGCCGGTGGGGGGAGGCAAGGCCAAACAGTCTTGGCCTGGCTGCCAATCGGCAGCACCAAGAGGACACGCCTTGTCTCACGAAAAGGTGTCAATACTTTCGAGTTAGCCCGACTGCATACCGAAACAGACTAGCGCCAACGCCGGAAAAATGCTGCCGCCGCCCCTCCCGCACTAAATGTAGCCTTCCATATGTGCAACATCTGTGAACGACACTGCCGGTCCCGTATCGGCCTCTTTTTTCACCTCAGAACTCACCAACGAAGGTGACATCCTTAATAACTCATATCACTGTATCATAGTTGGAAGATGTCTTGAATAAAGACGAAAGTTAAGGTGTCCGTTGTTTCCCTTTTCCCGTGTGATTTTATCAAGATTTATCTTATCCACGTTTTCATTGTGGATCTACATGAAATATATATATATATATATATATATATATATATATATATATATTATATATATATATATATATATTATATATATATATATATATATATATATATATATATATACCCCTCGCCATTGCTGCACTTGTTGGAATACACGAAACGAATACTGGCGTGCTGCTGGTGTTGGGGATAATGTAGCCAAATCGAATTTGGCAGAACTGCTTGTTTAACTGTTGTTCGTAGATACATGTGGTACCTATTTACACTAAAACTGTTATCTGTTATTGCTCCATACATGACAAGAAGAAATGCTTCACCGGCCGCACCTATGTCTTGTGCAGAAGACTGGGGTTTGTTGAAGACTTGCATCTAATTGTTGGAGTACGGGATCTTCTTGAAGTGTTTTAACTGGAACCTTTCCTCCTTTGCGATATAGAGCAGATGTCGTATCACAGCCCGTAACCTCATGCAGAAACAACAACCTGTTATCAATTTCACCCATGGCATTCTGCAATCTTTTGCATCTGTAAACCTTATCTGGATTAGCTTTGTTTGCAGGCATCAGCATCTTAGTATCTGTATCAGTATCAGGACGAGAAGATCAGTGTCTTCTACTACTAGTATGATTCAACTCCTGAATCCCCTATCTCTGTTGCTGCAGTTACTACTAGTCTGTCAGCACCCGCTTGTATCTGGTGAACCTTGCCTTTTTTTTTTTGTGTTTCCCAAGAACTTCAGCTGTGACATGAAAACTTGTATGTAATTTTCGAGTACAATATCTCGGGATGACACTTTTCCTATAAGACGAAAGTGTTCCTCATCCTTTATGCGAGGAATCCCATTCTCATCGAACACAACGTAAGCATTTCCAAACCTTTCTTTGATGTACAATGTGTACTGGGTACATATCTGACTATATGTTGCTGGACGTTGCTACATGACACGGTGAAGAAGGTATCCACCATCAGTGGTGTGCATTGCTCCATAGGGAAGAACAACATCACAAGGCGTCAAAACTTCGAGCACTGGAAGAAGGGGAGTTTTGTTTTCTTTCCACAAAGAGCCGTCATCAAAGAGAGCTGGGGGCGAGCGGCCAGCTCATATGTTAAATAAGCTGCAAACTCATAATCGTGCTTGACAACGCATACCATCCGGTGGAACAGGTGGTTAGGATTGATGTTAACTTCTTTGTCACGTACTTGTATGGATTTTGTCACACTTGCCAAGGACTTGATGTTATTTCTTCGCTGCAGATGGATGTTACTAAACACTTTGACCTCCATTGTCTCCATAGATGCTTCTCTAACTGACCGGTGGTCGTCACAATTCACACCTTCATTGGCTACTCGCCAAGGAAGTTAAGAGAGATGTGGCTCGATCGGGTGGATTGTGGTGTAACAAGTCCGGTAAAATATTCATGTTTCCTAGGTCGTAACTTTGGAGAAACTTATGTAGGTCAATAAACTGTTCAGAAGTGGTACTAGTCACCCAACTGAATAGTTCCATAGCATCAACTGCTCTGGATGCTGTAGGCGCTCAATGGACTCATTTTGCTATAGTTAAGGGTAAAATACCACGCTTTTGAGTCAGACTTCCGGTTGTATTCAGGGACCGCATAAGGACCTCCTCTATCGCCATGTCATTCTATATTCATGACCATTTTTGTCAGATCTTTGCACCGTGAAATAGCCTTGCTTGGTGAACTTGTCGCATTCTTCTGGTTTCATGATGGCCTCCAGTCTAAACAACTGCTGTAGGTAGTTTTCCATTGACTTTGCGTATTGCAGGTATTTTTTTGTGATCTACTTAGCCATTTATGGCCCGTCATAAGTAAAAAAAAGATAAACATATAGAAGTTATTGCTAATCGGCAATTATCCATATATATATATATATATATATATATATATATATATATATATATATATATATATATATATATATATATATATATATATATACAATACCTCACTAGTCGGAAATAGAACCCAGGACCACCATGTGTGAACAGGGATCGCTACCACCACGCCACAAGGACAACAGGAGCAATCCTAGGCTTTGTTATATTCTTATATTCCAGAGAGAGAGAGAAACTATATCTAACAGGAAAGCATATACTGTTAAACACTCCACTTCTCATGGGACTCTTCTCCTATAACTTCAGGTACAATGAAGACGGTGATCCCGTGGAAGTGATGTTGGTGGATCTTCAGCTGAACGGAGTGGCTTCTCTGGCAAATGACCTCAACTACTTCCTGCATTCCAGCCTCCACGGCAACGACAGGAAGATTAATTTGCAAAACTTCCTGACCTCATACTATTACACCTTCACAAAGGTGTTGGAAGCCGGTGGTGAAGCCACACCCTTCACCCTGCAGGAGCTGCATCAGGAGTACATGAATAAGTTAGAATATGGTGTTCTCTTTTCCACTATGGGAGTGACAATTATGTTAAGTGAGGGCAGCGACACATTAGATCTAGATGCTATGAAAACCAACGAGGATGTAAAAAGGGTGATGGAGGAGTGGCAGGTGACGACAATCAAGATGATGGACACTAATCCGGCCTTTCGGTCTCGTTTCCTCGCCTCGTTTGACGAATTGGCTGAGCAAGGACTTACCTCCTAGGTGTTGATGTCTCACACGCACAGATTTAGGGCATTTTTCCGGCATTTTATATTTTTCAGGCGAGAATTTTCACAGTGGAGTTTGCATTATAATCTAAAACTTGATCCACTTCTTTGGATCCGTATTATATTTCTTATTCTGTAAGCATATATAGCCGTACAGCACTATATGATATCAGTATGTTACGTTTGTTTAAATAAATTGATAAAAGCAATTTTAAAAATTCCTTTGTTTTAATTAATAACATATATTCTATTCTTTCATATTTTTTGGTTCCTGACACTAGGATGTGTTTTGACTAGAGACTGGTGGGCGGACCATCACCTATAACGTTTCATAAATTAAGACCAAAAGCACGTAATTATCGATAGTACCTGATAGCTCTTATTTATGATATTCGAATGAGAATACACTTTCAACAAATAAGACTACAATATGCCTTAGAGGTCGCTATGAGAGTCTTAATCACTATTTATTTTGTATTCAATATAATTACGAAAAAAAGACATTAACATTGGCCTCTTTTTAAGTCGTGATTAACCATCACCATGTATTTAGCAGCTTATTATAGAACTTTGACTGATGGCATAAGCAGAAATCGGATTAGAACGGTTGGGCAAATTATTTCAATCGGTCGAACATATCTCGAGGTAAGATAAAATTACCGAATAACCATTTTTGGTGCTAAAGTCCATAACAAGCTGGAGAAGGGTTGGTTAATAGAGCATATACACACTCACCGATATTTTGGTTATTTATTAAATAACTTTGTGTAGGAGGGAGTCTGTTAACACATAGACGTTAAGTAATTCACAGGCTACGGACAACTCACAAATTACAAGGAATTCACAGGCTACAAGTAAGTAACAGACTACAAACAATTCTCGGGCTACAAGTAACTCAGGCAACGAGCAGTAAAGACTGCAAGCTATATGATCAAGTCAGCCGTGACACAAGCTATAAATATATGTATGCTTGTGTGTTTGTATTTGCTTATGAATAAGTGAGTTAGCTTACTCGTTAATGAGTGTCTTCGATCATTTTATTGTGTGTGTGTGTGTTTGTGTATCAAATGTCATGGGCAACCGTACCCAGTACGAATTTGACGTTAGCATAGTCACGGACAAGGCTGACAAGGAAGGTACGAAAACCTTAATTGTTGGCGATTCCCACGTATGGTACCTGGATAGAGCTTTTTGTGGTAAAAATAAAAATAGGGTGAGGGTGTGTTTGCCAGGAGCTAGGGTGGGGGATATAGTTGAGAGGATGGACAATATCTTGTCTGGAAATTGGAACAGCCCTATTATCTGCCTCGGTGCAGGAAGCAATGATATTGGCCGGTATTAGGTGTGAGGATCTCCTTGATAAGTTCAAGAAAGTTATAGAACGTATTAGGGTGAAGGGAGGGATCGCTAACATATGTGGTGCCTTGCCTAGAACGAGAGTTGGCAATGAATGGTTGTCAAGACAATGGTGTCAACGGCCGTCTTGACATATATTGCAAGTCAATATCAGTCCCATTCATTGACAACTGGGACAAATTTTACGGCAGAAGGGACCTTTATGCTCGGGATGGGGTGCATCTGTCTGGGGATGGGGTGGCAACCCTGGCTGGTTCTCTCGAAAGGGCAGTTCAAAAGATGTCAAAGTCTGTAAACTGCTAGGGGATCATATGAGCACGGGGGAGGAGGAGACGGCAGTGGGAGCTGGTAAACAAAATGAAAGGTTACAGAGAAATAGTGCTAGGAATAATGACAAAACTAAATTAGGCTGGGAATTAAAACCTAAACACGTCAAAGAGAGGACTCAGAACACGACTAACTTAAATGTCTACTACGCAAACAGTAAGAGAATGAGACACAAAATGGATGAAATCAGGACGTTGGTATGTACCGAAAAAATCGATATAATAGCATTCACTAAAACATGGATAAACTTCGACTCACGTGAGTTACCTGCCGAATACAAAAACAATTTAAGAACATAAGAACATAAGAAAATAAGGAGTCTGCAATAGGCCGGTTGGCCTGTGCATGGCAGCTCCTGTCGAGAGTTACTACCACTCTCTATCATCCATGAATCTATCTAGCCTCCTTTTGAAACTTTCCAGAGTTCCAGCACTTACTACAAAGTTGCTAAGCTTGTTTCACTCGTCCACCACCCTATTTGTGAACCAGTTTCTTCCTATCTCCCTCCTAAACCTAAACTTATCCAACTTGAATCCGTTGCTCCGAGTCCTATCCTGCTCGGATATTATAAGAACTTGATCTATATCCCCTTTATTGATTCGTTTCACCCACTTAAATACTTCTATCATATCTCCCCGCACTCTACGTCTTTCTAGGGAATGCAAGTTAAGTTTCTTTAACCTATCCTGATATGGAAGGTTTCTAAGTCCCGGAATCATTTTTGTCATTCTTCGCTGCACCGACTCTAGTGAATTTATATCCATTCTATAATAGGGGCACCAGAACTGAACCGCATAATCGAGGTGCGGCCTAACTAGCGCAAGATATAGTTGCAATAAGACCTCTGCACTCTTGTTACTTATACTTCTAGATATAAAACCCAATACTCTGATTGCCTTATTTCGAACATTTACGCACTGTTTTCTAGGCCGTAGGTCCGGGCTTACAAGTACCCCTAGGTCTCTTTCACAAGTCGACTTCTCTAGGTTGATGTTGTTAAGGCTGTATACATTATAAGTATTTGTTCTTCCAATATTTAGTACGCTGCACTTGCTGGTGTTGAATTTCATTTGCCATTTTTCAGACTACCCCTGCAGTTTATTTAGATCCTCCTGTAATGCATTTGCATCCTGCCCTGAATTAATTTGCCGCCCAATTTTGGTGTCATCCGCAAACTTGCTTATGTCACTGCTGATGCGAGTATCTAAATCGTTTATGTAGATTATGAACAAGAGTGGCCTAGTACTGACCCCTGGGGAACCCCACTGGTTACGCGGCCCCACTCAGATTTAACACCATCTACGCTGACCCTGTGCGTTCTATCGGTGAGCCATGATTTTATCCAATTTAAAACTTTCCCCTCGATACCATGAGCCTTAATTTTTCTCAGAAGCCTCTGATGCGGTACTCTGTCAAATGCTTTGCTAAAGTCTAAGTAAATAGCATCGTAATTTTCGTCATTATCTACTACCTCGAAGACTTTCCTATAAAACGTTAGCAGATTTGTTAGACAAGATTTTCCCTTTGTAAACCCATGTTGAGAGTCGTAGATTAATTTGCTTTTCTCTAGATGCGATCGGATGCTATCTGCTATAATTGATTCAAGAAATTTCCCCACTGATCGGCCGGTAATTTGACGCTGATGCTCTGTCTCCCTTTTTGAATATGGGTACAACATTTGCCTGTTTCCATAACTCTGGCACAACTCCAGTGTTTAATGATTTTGTAAATAAGTTTACGAGGGGACCGCTAATCTGTTCCCTACACTCTTTTTAAGACAAAAAGCCCTATCCATAAACCTCACCTGGCTGTCACTAACTACCACGACCTTTCCTGTGGGCAGGGTTTGTACAACTGCCCTTTCCTCTCCTTGATCCATACCGTCCTGCCTCTTCTCTTCCTCGCCAGCTTCCTGCAGCACCTGGTAAAGGTTACTACACTCCACACCCTGGTCAGCTTTTCTGAGCCTGACCCTAGTCCCCTTGGAGACAACCACTCTCCACGCCTGCTCCTCCTTCGCAGGTGTCCTGCTAGGCAGGACACCTACCTGAAGGAGTTCCGTCCTGAGGGCTTCGTTTTCCCCCTTTAGAGTGTCAACCTCACTCCTCAACTGCCCCAGCTACCTTAACAGAGTGGCAAGGAGGTCGTCTTTCCCCACACTTCCCTCCTCTTCCCCCACGACACAACGATCCAAAGCGGCCATTTTCCTTGGTCTCTAACGGGAGCACGATCGGGTACGACCTTCTCCAAGCTGGGTCAGAGGTCAGATGGTAGGCAAAAATTAATCACAGGATTAATATATAGACCATCTAATCTTGATAGAGTTAATGAGCGACTTATTTGAGATGAAATGCGCGATTCTTCCAGACATAGCAAAGTCTTTACAGTAGGCGACTTTAACTTTAGCCTAATAGGGGGACCGGTCTTACGGGTAACTTAGAATCAGAGGATTTTCTTGAAAAAATCGAGGACTGTTTCCTAAGTCAACATATAACCAAACCCACCCGGGGCAATAATATACTGGATTTAGTTCTGTCAAACAGAGAAAACCTCATTAATAATGTCGAGGTAGGGAACGAACTTGCTAACAGCGATAACAAATAAATAAGGTTCTAATTAGAATTTAAGGGCAGTCGTAAGGAAAATTCCATGAGAATCCCAGATTTCAGAAGAGCACATTTTGATAGTTTGAAAAGGCAGGTGAGAGAAGGGGTTTCACGTTTGGGGGTGAATTACATGACCTCACACAATGTACTCACAGAGGGCGACCTCATTTTACCAGGAGACCTGACAACAATAACCTCACAAACTACGACGGTTGAGGATGACCTGATCACGAGATCTGAGGTTGACGAGTTCCACAACAATTTAAATAATGAGTTACTTAATGCACAAAAGCAGAACATACCATACAGAAAACTCAGATCAAACAACAATGACCCTAAATGGATAAATAATTAGTTAAAAAATATTATTGGATAAAGGAAGGCTATAGGTAGGAAAATAAATCGTGGTGAAATTTACTTCCGAGATTATTATAAGGTATTGGCCGGTAGGGTTAAGACCGAGATAAGGAAAGCAATAAAGGTAACAAGGGAGGCGAAGTCAAACCACAAGGGATTTTTTCAAATGTATCAAACTAAAACTTGAATGAAAGATTGGACCAATACAGTCAGATACCAGCAAGCAAACTGATAATGACGATGTATCCGCTGCTACCTTATAATATATCCTTGGGTAGGTAGCTGAACTTGGATACATAAATAGTTTGTGGGTGAACTTGACAAAAACCCAAATGGTCTTTTCTCTTTTTATATACAAAAATATAGTGTGTACACTTCAATAAGGAGAATACTGTAATTAACTCAGTAAGCTGTGAGTGTTAGTTGAGGACGGAGCATAACTGGGCTAAGCCTTGGTTGGGCGTCTCATTATCGTGAGGGTTGAGTAGATACTGGGTAGTGAGCCGGCTCCAAGATAGCTGACCTAGGATCTTCTTCAGACCCGACTTGAGAAAGGAAAATACCCATCACGTGATCTGAACATGATACCTCATAGCTCATGGAAAATTACTGGGGTGATATAACTATATAACACATATGTATTAACCCGTATTTATATAAGTGCTACTGTCTAATAGACAGGGCTAATACTATGTAGAAATGAGCAATAATCTGAATAAATATTTTTCAACAGCTTTCACCACCGAAAATATAAACATGATACACCGAGGCACCAACTATATACAGAGATAGTGAAGAAATAGAATAAGCGAGATAGTTGTGACTAGTAAAGATGTTAGTAAGCAAATAGACAAACTTAAGCCTAATAAGTCACCAGGTCCCGATGAGATACTTGCCAGAGAATTAAAGGAATGTTAGGAAGAGATTAATATGCCCTTAGCAAGTTGTTTAACATGTCCTTAAATACGTGTGTAGTACCAAAATCCTGGAGGATAGCGAATGTGATACCGATTTTCAAAAAGGGAAATAGATCATTATCCTCTAGCTACCATCCAATCAGTTTAACATCAATTGTAGGCAAATTACTGGAATCAATAATTTCAAACTATATTCGAAATCACCTGAAGCAGCACAAGTTGATCAGTGATTCCCAACATGGCTTCACAAGCAGGCGTTCATGCCTAACTAATATTTTAACGTTCTTTTCAGCTGTTTGGACGACGGGCTCGATGGGCAAAGCCTTCGACAGAGTCCCCAATGAAAGACTACTAAGAAAAGTGAAGGCGCGTGGTATTGAAGGAGATATTCTAAAATGGATTAGGGCGTGGTTACAGGACAGGAAACAGCGATTGAGCATTAACGGCACTAAATCCCATTGGAGTAACGTTACTAGTGGAGTACCCCAAGGCTCAGTACTTGGACCATTATTATTTATTATATACATAAACGACATAGATATCAACGTAGACAGCATTATAAGTAAATTTGCTGATGACACTAAAATAGGGAATGTAATTAAATCTGACGTGGACTGGTAGAACTACAGGAAGATCTAAAAAACAAATTCGAATGCTCTGAAAAAATGGCAAATTGAAATTCAATATGGACAAATGTAAAGTACTTATTTTAGGAGATGTAAACAGAGAAGCAAGATACCAGATGAATAACGATGTTATTGAGAAATCCGACTGTGAGAAAGATTTAGGAGTAATGATAATTAAGGATCTTAATCCAAGTAAACCATGTGTATTTGCTCGAAATAAGGCTAATAAAGTACTTGGGTTCATACAAAGGAGTGCTAGCTACAAGACTAACGAGGTCATCCTATAACTATATCTTGCGATTGTGAGACCTCACTTGGATTACGCAGTTCAATTCATGTCACCGTATTACAGGATGGATATAGGAATCCAGGTAAAAAAGTCACAGGAAAAAAAGTCACAGGAAAAAAAGAAAAGTTAACTATCGAATTCTCACATTTTTTAAGGTTAATATTTCAATCAGTTTCAGTAAACGAATATTCAGAACTGATGGTAACCTAACTTAACCTAACCTAACCTTTATTACCGGCCACCATAAAGTAATTGTGACTTTTTTTCCTTGCCAAAATTGTGACTTTTTTCCCTGTGACTTTATTACCGGCCACTGGATATAGAATCCTTGGAAAGAATTCAGAGGATAATGGCAAGACTAATCACGGGCATTAGGAACCTTGAGTACAGATACAGGTTAAAGCATCTTAATTTGCACTCCCCCGAGAGACGTAGAGTGCGGGGCGATATGATAGAGTTGTATAAATGGAGGTCCCGGCTAAACAAAGGGAACATTACAAAGGTACTCAAACTATCCAACCAGGCGTAAAATAGGTAAACATTGGTTTGGAACAGAGTAGTGGATGGATGGAACTAGTTATCAAACATCATCATTAACTCGAATACGCTGGATAGCCTCAAACATAGGATGGATGGATATATGAGCAATAGGGGTTGGGTGTAAATGGGACTGCCCAGTATTGGCCAATACTGTAGGCCTGCTGTAGTTTCCTCCCTTCTTATGTTCTTATGCTTTTATGAATTCAAGGTGCACAAAAAGCCTACACACACAGACAGTTTCATACATTTTTTATCGAGTCACCATGAGTCTACCAAAATGTTATTTTTTTCTGTTATATTTTTGGCCCTGAATTTATTGAAAACGAACATCAGCACATTCAGTTCATTACACAAAAACTTGGGTACCCTTCACTGTTTTTTGATCGGTGTATTAAAAGTGCTAAAAAATCCTTTTATAATTCTCAAGCTAGAAAAGTTTCTACATTTAAGAATTTTTTTACTCTACCTTATAACAATGTATTTGTCCCGTTAGTTCAATCCCGTAAATTATTAAACATTAATGTTGTTTTTAAGTATGACTCAACTATAACCAATATTGTATGTTCATTAAGAACCGCCCAACCTTGAATGTAATGGAAAATATGAAGGTCAGACTGGGAAAGCATTGCAACTTAGAATAAAACAGCACAAGTATGATTAGAACAGCATCTGAAAACAGTCCACTTTTCGTTCAAATAAGGAACAATAATCTTTCCATGGATTGGAAAAACAGTATATAGAAGTGTTTAAATCAACATGTGTCCAGAAAGGCTTCTGGTTGAAGCAAGTTTGATTAGGGAAATGAATTCTATAAACCTTAGTGATGATGACTACAAAACTGATAATATGTTACATAAATTTATTTGTCAGTGGCCCAAGGTTGAAAATGCTTTTAAAGCAAAGGAGTTAGATGTAGGATAGATGATTAGTGGTTCTCATATTTTTTACCTGACTTGACATGAGTTGTTACGTCGCTTATTTCTATAAGCACTTCGTTCGTGTGCGGTGGAGGTGGTGTGTGGATTAGTGGATCCTATGTTATTGACCTGACCTGACCTGACGTTTTGTAAGGTAACCCTTTGCATATAAGGCTCTCTCAGTCAGTACAATCTCTACTCATCCCTGAAGATGTGAATTATACGAAAGCGCTTGGGAACTTCGCTATTTCATGTTTCCTATGTGGTTTTCAGCATATACATGGATCGCGCGCACCTACAGTGATTTATTTGCATATATATATATATATATATATATATATATATATATATATATATATATATATATATAAGAACATAAGAATGGAGGAAACTGCAGCGGGCCTATTGGCCCATACTGGGCAGTCCCGTTTACACCCAACCCCTAATGCTCATATAAGCATCCAACCTATGTTTGAAGCTATTCAGCGTATTCGAGTTAATGATGATATTTGGTAACTTGTTCCATTCATCCACCACTCTGTTTCCAAACCAGTGTTTACCTATTTCCCGCTTAAATCTAAATTTGTCTAATTTAAAACCATTGTTACGAGTTCGCTCCTGGTTGGATAGTTTGAGTACCTTTGTAATGTCCCCTTTGTTTAGCTCTGCCTTCCACTTGTACACCTCTATCAGGTCGCCCCTCGCTCTACGTCTCTCGAGGGAGTGCAAATTAAGATGCTTTAATCTGTCTCTATACTCAAGGTTCCTAATGCCCGGGATTAGTTTTGTCATTCTCCTCTGGATTCTTTCCAAGGATTCTATATCCATTCTGTAATACCGTGACCAGAACTGAACTGCGTAATCCAGGTGTGGTCTCACAAGAGCAAGATACAGTTTTAGGATGACCTCGCTAGTCTTGTAACTAACACTCCTTTGTATGAACCCAAGTACTTTATTAGCCTTGCTACGAGCAAAAACACATTGTTTACTTGGCTCAAGGTTCCTACTTATGATTACTCCTAAATCTCTCTCGCAGTCTATGGCATCGTTGTTCATCTGGTATCTGGTTTCCCTGTTTCCATCTCCTATACTGAGTACTTTACATTTGTCCACGTTGAATTTCATATGCCATTTTTCAGACCATTCGAAAAATTTGTTTAGATCTTCCTGTAGTGTTGCTGAGTCCTCGTCAGATTTAATAACACGTCCTATTTTAGTGTCATCAGCAAATTTACTTATGTTGCTGTCTATGCCGATATCTATGTCGTTTATGTATATAATAAATAATAATGGTCCAAGTACTGAGCCTTGGGGAACTCCTCTTGTGACGTTGCTCCAATGGGACTTAGTGCCGTTAATGCTCACTCGCTGTTTCCTGTCCTGTAACCACGCCCTAATCCATTTAAGGATGTTACCTTTGATGCCATGAGCTTCTACCTTTCTAATTAGTCTTTCGTGGGGGACTCTGTCGAAGGCTTTGCTAAAGTCGAGATATACCACATCATAATTGTGCCCCTCGTCCACCGATTCGAAAACTGATGAAAAGAATGTTAATAGATTAGTTAGACATGAACGTCCGCTTGTGAAGCCATGCTGGGAATCATTGATCAATCGGTGCTTCTCCAGGTGATTTCGAATAGAGTTTGAAATGATTGCTTCCAGTAATTTGCCTACTATTGATGTTAGACTGATTGGGCGGTAGTTAGAGGATAGTGATCTATCTCCCTTCTTGAAAATCGGTATTACATTCCCTATCTTCCAGGATTTTGGTACTACACCTGTGTTTAAGGACATGTTAAACAACTTTGCTAAGGGAATACTAAGCTCTTCCTTACATTCCTTTAATACTCTGGCAAATATCTCATCGGGACCAGGTGACTTATTAGGCTTTAGTTTGTCTATTTGCTTACTAACATCGTTACTAGTCACTACTATCTCGCTTAATTTGTTTTCTTCACTATCTCTGAATAGAGTCGGTGCCTCTGGTATCATGTTTAAATTTTCGGTGGTGAAATAAAATCACACAGGGAAAAGGGAAACAATGGAGCACCTTAGCTTTCGTCTTTATTCAAGTCCTGTAATCACCATGCTTCATTGTTGTTGATCGTTGTTTTAAAAGGGCTAAATAGTCCTTTATTATACTCAGGCAAGTTCCTACATTTAAGAATATTTTGACTCTATCTTATCGCAATTAATTTTTCCCGTTAGTTCAGTCCCTTATACTATTAAAAATTAATGTTGTTTTTAAGTATGACTCAACTATTATTAATATATTAATTAAGAATAGCTCAACCGTGAATGTAGATGGAAGTGTTTACTGTATTCCATGTAGCAATTGTAATGGAAATTATGTAGGACAGACTGGGAAAGCTTTGCAACTCAGAATTAAACAGCACAAGTACAATATTAGAGCGGCACCTGAAAGCAGTGCACTTTTCGTTCATATAAGGAACAATAATTATCCCATAGATTAGGAAAACAGTTTAGAAGTGTATAAATCATCTTGTGTCACAGAAAGGCTTCTAGTTGAAAAAAGTTTGATTAGAGAAATGTCTTCTTTAAACCTTAGTGATGGTCAGTACAAAACTGATAATATGTTTAACAAATTTATTTGTCTGTGGCCCAAGGTTAAAAATGCTTTGAAAGCATGTAAGGTAGATGTATGATAGATGATTAGTGGGTCTCATATTTTTTACCTGACATGACATGACTAAGTTGGGCCTTTAAAGTCAGGGAGGGGAGAAGTGATTAATGGTAGTGAAGAAATAAGCAAAGCATTGAACAGCTACTTCTTATCAGTTTTCACAGAGGAAATTCGGGATGAAATTCCAGAGGTGGAACTGATATTTAAGGGAAAGGAAGAAGAGAAATTAAAGAATATCACTATTAGAAAAGAGGATGTTCTTAAGAAGATAAATAAACTAAAGAAGACAAAATCCCCAGGGCCGGATGAAATTTTCCTTCGAGTCTTGAAAGAGTGTAGGGAACAGATTAGCGGACCCCTCGTGAACTTATTTACAAAGTCATTAGACACCGGAGTTGTGCCAGACTTGTGGAAACAGGCAAATGTAGTACCCATATTCAAAAAGGGAGACAGAGCATCAGCGTCAAATTACCGGCCGATCAGTTTGACGTCAGTAGCGGGGAAATTTCTTGAATCAATTATAGCAGATAACATCCGATCGCATTTAGAGAAAAGCAAATTAATCTATGACTCTCAACATGGATTTATATAGGGAAGATCTTGTCTAACAAATCTGCTGACATTTTTTAGGAAAGTCTTCGAGGTAGTAGATAATGACGAAAATTACGATGTTATTTACTTAGACTTTAGCAAAGTATTTGACAGAGTACCGCATCAGAGGCTTCTGAGAAAATTAAGTCTCATGGAATCGAGGGGAAAGTCTTAAATTGGATGAAATCACGGCTCACCGATAGAACACAGAGGGTCAGCGTAGATGGTGTTAAATCTGAGTGGGGTCGTGTAACCAGTGGGTTTCCCCAGGGGTCAGTACTAGGCCCACTCTTGTTCATAATCTACATAAACGATCTAAATACTGGGATCAGCAGTGACATAAGCAAGTTTGCTGATGACACCAAAATAGGGCGGCAGATTAATTCAGGGCAGGATGCAAATGCATTACAGGAGAATCTAAATAAACTGCAGGGATGGTCTGAAAAATGGCAAATGAAATTCAACACCAGCAAGTGCAGCATACTTAATATTGGAAGAACAAATACTGTCAATGTATACAGCCTTAACAACATCAACCTAGAGAAGTCGACTTAGTGAAAGAGACCTAGGGGTACTTGTAAGCCCGGACCTATGGTCTAGAAAACAGTGCATTAATGTTCGAAATAAGGCAAACAGAGTATTGGGTTTTATATCTAGAAGTGTAAGTAATAAGAGTGCAGAGGTCTTATTACAACTATATCTTGCGCTAGTCAGGCCGCACCTCGATAATGCGGTTCAGTTCTGGTGCCCTTATTATAGAATGGATATCAATTCACTAGTCGGTGCAGCGAAGAATGACGAAAATGATTCCGGGACTTAGAAACCTTCCATATCAGGATAGGTTAAAGAAACTAAACTTGCATTCCCTAGAAAGACGAAGAGTGCGGGGAGATATGATAGACGTATTCAAGTGGGTGAAAGGAATCAATAAAGGTGATATAGATAAAGTTCTTATACTATCCGAGCAGGATAGGACTCGGAACAACAGATTCAAGTTGGATAAGTTTAGGTTTAGGAGGGAGATAGGAAGGAATTGGTTTACAAATAGGGTGGTGGACGAGTGGAACAAGCTTAGCAACTTTGTAGTAAGTGCTGGAATGCTGGAAAGTTTCAAAGGGAGGCTGGATAGATTCATGGATGATAGAGAGTGGTAGTAACTCTCGAGAGGAGCTGCCATGCACAGGCCAACCGGCCTATTGCAGACTCCTTATTTTCTTATGTTCTTATGTTATGTCGCCCGTTCTTATAATCTCTTCTTATGTTTGCTGTGTGGTTGGTGTGTGGATTATTGGATATCATGTTTTTTGACCTGACCTCATGTTTTGTAAGGTCACCCTGTGAACATAAGCTTTTTGTCAGTCTTTGTATTTTTTTTTTTTCAGAGCCTACCTATTCCGGTTAAGTAGCAAAGGAATTTCAACACTCCCCACAGGCACTTGATGGTCGGGTGGTCGCAGAGTGGTTCCTGAGCTTCTCTCCCGGAGCCCCGTTTGGGGAAACCTACTTCCTAGCGTATTTGACAGCTCACTTATAGACGTGAGCTAAGTGTGCCTATTGGGTAAGGATGAGGATTGCTACCCTCTTTCCAGGTGGACCCGCACGATCACGGTTTTCCTGGAAAGACTCGGCTAGGATGGGTTCTTGCTCCAACCCCCTTTCGTGTTCACAACCTCCTGGGAGGGAGGTGAACAGTTACAGGGGGGACCGCAGGACGAATACACTTTTGAGGGTGCAGGTCCCTAGGCCAGAGCGAAAAAAAGGAAAAATCGTAGTAGAAGGAAAAGAGCTCAAACCACGTCGGGAATATCGCGCTATAGCTACTCTCCAGCTGGAGTATGGGTCACTCACACCACCAGTGGGGAGGGCAAGCTAATGCTCGATAAACCGAAAACGCTCGTGAGATGTTGTCGACGATGTCAGTGGTGGGTGGTCCGGTCAGGAAAGTTGGCCAACAATGGCAGCAGAGAGAGGGCGTTCTTCACAGTTCCGGGTCCAGCAGTAGAGCAGTAGAGCACTTAACCACCGGTTATGGAGTGCGTACGCTCTCTTAACCCCGACCCCCGCCTGAACCGCCAACCCGACGACCCGAACCACGATGGGCTCCGCACAAAGAAAGCGGACCAGCTGCGGGCCTTCCACGAAGCCCTGAAAAGCAAGAACAATGTCATCCACACCACTGCCACCGCCCCCAACAACTCCACCACCACTGTTACCGCCACTGAGGACGACAACTGGACGAATATTGAAAACAAAAAACGCCGTCGTGCTTTTTCGGGAAATGAATGCCGTCAACCAGCCCAAAAGGCACCCATCACCACCACCAGCTCACCCCCAACGACACTGCCAAAATTCCGGAACTCGAAAACCGACACGAAAACGACATATGCCGCCATCACAGAGCTGGAGAAACTAAATCCACTGGCCAAGTTCTCACTGCTGCCCAACCTAAAGGGGAAGATGATTATTCACCCCAAAGACAAGGACTCCGCCACCACCCTCAACACTTTCCTGAAAAACACCACCACCATTGCATTAACCAAGCTGGACCCCGCCCAGAAACTGATGAAGTTGGTAGTCCTCCGGTACCCAAAGGAGCTACTCCTCGAACCCCTGGAAAACCACCCGAAGATCCTAAAAGCCGAGAGATGCTCTCCCCCGTCCAACAAGACGGCCACCACAAAACAAGTGCTCATAACGCACTAAGGTCCACCCCCCAGCACCTTAGACCTCAAAACCTGGGGGATCTACGAAGTAAGGCCCTTCGTCCCGGAGCCCCTGCGGTGCTTCAGATGCCAGAAATACGGGCACCATCAGACGAGGTGCACGTACAAGGAAATCTGTGCCGTCTGCGCGCAGAAGCATGGCACACACTCCTGCCTCACCAAGTTGAAAAATGGGGAAAAAATTGCCCCCAAGTGTGCCAACTGCGGGGGCAAACACCACGCCTGGAACCCTGGATGCTCCGAGAGGACAAAGAGGGTCCAGGCAAACCGACCAGCAGCAAGACCAGCCCCCACCGCCTGCACACCAGCCCCACCAATTACCATCGTGTGGGGAACCCAAAGGCAAAAACAACAAAGCAAACCTCCTCAGCCGGTCAACACCCAAAGTGCAGCCCAGTTTCCTGGCCTCACTACGGCCACACCTCAGCCCCCCAAGCAGCAGACAACGACAACTAAGAAAAAGACAAAAGAAGCACACACCAAGGCACCAGAAGGAATGATACACGTATCAGACCTAGCCAAGGCACTGACAATCTTCGCGGAGGGCCTAGCCGGACTACTGGGCCACTAGATCCAGCCCACACAGCTCCAAATACTCATGGGGAGCGTCCTCGGGCAAGTCACCACAGCTCCAGCCACTTCAGTGGAGGGCGCCATGCCAGCCCCCACACGAGTGACAGCCGAGGTACACTCTACACCGAAAAAGTCCACCAGGGAACCAAAGATACCGACAGCTCCCAGAAAGAAATTGGACGTTTCAGCTCCCCTGAACCGAACCACGGCCCAGAAGGCAAAAACCACCACAGAACAAGGAGACATGAACCTGATCCAGTCGGAATCAGACCTGAACATATCCATCGAGGACCACCAGAAGTCCCTGATGAAACAGTGGTGGAAAACATCAGCACCCTGAACATCCTAACATGGAATGCTCAGGGCATCAAAAACAAGAAACACCTCCTACTAGAAGCAGCAGCCAAGGACAAGCTTGACATTATACTGCTACAAGAAACACTTCTACAAGAACACCACTGTTTCAAATTCAGTGGTTACAAGACATACAGGAGGCATTTCACGCAGGCGCCAACAAGAGGATGTATCATCTTGGTCAAGTCAAGCATACCCTCCTCCCAGGTCATGCAGTAGGCCGTCAAAGTAACCCTTCAAGAACGGGAATTAACTGTTCACAACATCTACAAGAACCCAAGGGGCTCACAGGAGGTGACTCAATTATTCGCTTCAGCCGCTGACCACGCCACACTCATAGGAGGGGATTTCAATGCACATCATCCCTTCCTAAGCTCGGTAAGCCCCACAAATGAAGACGGCCTACACCTATACACCACCTTTCAAGACACACCCGAGATCAGCCTCCTGAACACCGGAGAGCCCACCCACATTAGGGGAGGAAGGCTAGATCTAACCTTCGTCTCCAGTGCACTACAGCCTTCGGCCTCCTGGCAGCTACACCCCACGCTGAACAGCGACCACTTTGCCACCCTAACAACACTGAAGGTGAACAAACTCCCCACTCCACCCCCGCCGAGATGGAGATACAATACCCAAAAGGCAGACTGGGAACTCCATAAGAAACACCTGGCTAAATGGCGCTCAAAATCACAGCCGGCCGGTGCAGCACCCGTGGACGAGACAACCCTCCACCAACAATTGGTCGAGGCGTTTCACCAAGCGGCAGAAGAGGCTATCCCAAAAACAAAACCCACATCAAGACAGTAGAAGGATTACTGGTACTACTGTCCCAGGGTGAAAGAACTCAACCATAGAGTGAACATGGCCCGAAGAAACTATAGAAGACATCCCACGGAAACAAACAGACATCTCCTGCAAGTCATAGTCAAGGATACCAGGGACGAGAAGGAAGAAATCAAAAGCGTAAGCTGGTTCAAGTGGTGTTCCGAACTGAACGAGCACACCTCCCTTGGCAAAATGTGGGCACAGATCCGAAGGGCATCTGGGAAGGCAACACCACCACCACCAACCCACCCAACCCAGAAGAGGAAGCCGAGGGACTTGCAAAACTGTTCTTTGACCGAGCAGCAACGAAAAACCCTCGAGACATGCAGAGGAGACACAACGGCGTCTGCGACAGGCGAGACTCCAGATGATCGAAGAGGCCTGCAATTGTGAAGATGACACCGATAGACCCTTCAACCAGCAAGAACTCCAGAAGTCGATAAAACGAAGCAAGGACACAGCACCAGGGGCCGACAGGATAACCTACTCCATGCTTTCCCATGCCGGAGAAGCCGGGCACGAGGCTTTTTACAAGCCATCAATGCTTCGTGGACAGCACAAAGACTTCCACCGGAATGGAAGAAGGCAGATATACAGCCCATTCTGAAGCCCAGAGAACCATACAAACCGAGACCCATCTCCCTTCTCAGCTGCATAGCGAAGACGGGAGAAAGAATGGCTCTCAACAGACTCAAGTGGAAAGTAGGCAGCCCACACCCTCACATTTTTGCTTACACCGAGAACACCGGCGCAGGCAACAACATCGCCGAGATACTCAGCACAGTGGACAATAAACCAGCTTTGGTGGTCTTCCTCGACCTGGAGAAGGCCTTCGAACTAGCAAATCCACTGGCCATTATAACAACGCTCGCTGAAAAAGGCGTCAAAGGAAGGTTGCTGGGGTGGATCCCGAACTACCTCACACAGAGAGAAGCAAGAGTACGCTTTCAGGGAGCAACCTCAAGCTACAGGGTCCATGAAAACGGAACCCCATAAGGAGGCATCCTCAGTCCAACGCTGTTCAATTTCCTGATGGAAAGTCTTGTCAGACATCCTTTCAGATAAACAGCCAAGCTCCTATGCTATGCAGACGACTTACAGCTCATAGTAAGAGGAGCAAACAGACTAGCCAACACGCAACACGCACTCCAACTTATAGAAGAGGAGTGCAACAGACTTGGACTCAAGATAAATCCAGCCAAGTCGAAAGCGATGGCCATCTGCACAGACACACCAGACATGATGCTCTCCATACAAAACACGCCGGTAGTCTGGACCAACACCCTCCGGTGTCTTGGAATCTGGTTCGACCAGAAACTCACTTTCAAGCCGCAACTTGAGTATCTCAGGCACAGGACGAAGAGCAGACACAATATAGTGAGGTCGCTCACCAGCACAACCGCAGGAGCGAACATACATATGCTCAAAGCCTACTACACGGCCGCCATCAGATCGCTGGTAGATTACAGTGCTCCAGCACTCATTGGACTGAGAGAAGACCAGATAGCTAAGCTAGAAGTTACCCAAAATACTTCTCTCAGGACCATTCTCGGAGCACCCATGTGGACACGAATTTGCAATCAGCAGATGGAAACTGAACTGCCACCCCTAGCAGTACGAGTCAAGCAGGTGACAGCCGGTCTCCTCGCCAAAATCTGTAGATCAGATAAGCCCACAGCTGCCAAAACGCGAATCAGTGCCTCCTTCCACCTCGACCACAGAGTGCGAGGGGCCACCTGGTCGCACGAGGCAAGCGAGGTCATCCGACACCTGCAAGCAGAAACACTCGTCAAGAACAACCAAGACATACGAGACAATGGTTACGTAGTTCCTCCACCATGGAGCCCTCCACTAGCTACATTCAAAATTACCGAACTAGGTGATAGCAAAGCCAACCTCCCGAAGGAGGACCTCAAAAGAATAACTCTGGAAGCCATAGCCACCGAGACACTGGCTGATGCAGCATCATACTTCACAGACGGCTCGGTGGACCCTAAACATCATACATCCGGAGCGGCCTTCTACACCCAAGGTCAGACCCTCCTAGGGAGACTTTCTAATGACTGCTCCACCCTACAGAGTTGGTAGCAATCTCAAAGGCCCTACAACACGCTGCAACACAACACAACAAGTCCATCATAATTCACACGGACTCGAAAACGGCCATGCAGGCTCTGCAACACAGTTAACCAAGAGACAACGTCCACATCATAACCTCGATCCTCGCACAGCTACAGGACTTACAAAGACAAAATCGCCCAGTCGTCTTACACTGGATTCCCAGTCATGTAGGGATCGGGGGAACCGACGTGGCAGACGAAGCAGCCAAGGCAGCCACACGTTCTAGAAGCATACACATTCAAGTTCCAGCAAGCGTGCAACAGATCAAGAATCACCTCAGAAAGACTACCAAGCTTCATATCCAAAAGAGCTTCCTTCACGCATTCAACGCTGGTTCCCAATCAGCCAAATGGTACCTGGCGGCTACAAAAGGGGAACCACCTTTCGCGGACAAGAAAACACCAAGACAAACCCAAGTTAGCTTTCATCGACTACGACTAGGGTACAAGTGCCCCTGGCAGACGATCGGAAATGTCGTCAGGGAATGCACCTACTGTCAGGAGCCAGCAGCCAACCCACTGGAACACTATCTCCTCGACTGCGAAGTCACACAAAGTCTCCAAAACAGAATTCAAAACTTCCAAGATGAACACACAACACCAGCGGCCACTCTAACCCAAAAGGCCCAAACAAACCACATTCACCATCTTCTCCGGGTCATCACGCGATACCCACCACCCAGATAGCTTAGAAAGCATCCTCTCCCAGCAAGTGCGGACCCCAGTTCGGGGGGCGCGCCACTCCGAAACTGACCACGTCCAAGAGTGGGGGTTGGTGGTAAGTGTCCACTGATCGGGGGTCCGCTCACACTTGCAACCTGCAGTATCCTTCCAATCTGCAGGTGGGACCACCTCCAATCCCAATCCGGTCTGGCTGCTCCTGGAGCTCCAGCCGGAACCACCAAACGGGCCGCCTATAGGCAAAGGCCCGTGTCAGACTATGGTCTGAGAATCTCAACAACAACAGCAACTTTGTAGTTCAGTTGCCTCTGAAGATGTCTTGAATAAAGACGAAAGATAAGGTTCTCCATTGTTTCCCTTTTCCCTGAGTTATTTTATAAAGATTTATCTTATCCACGTTTCCATTGTGGATCTACATGAAATATATATATATATATATATATGTATATATATATATATATATATATATATATATATATATATATATATATATATATATATATATATATATATATATATATATATATTAGGGTGTGTCATAGGAGGGAAGATCAGCTAAAACTAATGGCCCATCACTTTTTTGGTAGATTTTAGTGTATATAAACAGAAAATAATTTCAGTTTCAATATTTTGCAACCTTTTGCTAGGTAAACTTTAGCGTGAAATTTATCGAAAATCTAGCGAACAGCTGCATTAGTGCATTACAATTAAATAGTGAACGTTGCTTTCTGACTTCATTCTTTAACAACCCAACGAACAATATTTTTTTCTGTTTCAGATTCTGATGCATTTATAAGTTGATAATATTTGCGATGGCTGCTTGTGTCAGGACGAGGAACCAAAAATCCAGCCATCTCAGTCACTATCTTGGGTCTGGGAGAGAGCTCCTGAAGTCGGAGTTGCCTACATTGAGAGATGCTTTGAGATACGGTGTTTTAATCAGGCAAATCAGTGAAAAGAACCAAAGAACTTACACAAAGAAATACATTGCCAGTGATATGACCAAAGCTGTCTTGGCACAGTACACTCTGGCTAACGCTCAGTTCAAGCCTCCAGTCATAACAAGTCAGAAGAAGATTAGTGAGAGACTGCTAGCCAGTTGGGAAAAGGCAAGAGATATCTCTCTTGGGAGAGGAAAACTTGCAGTTAAGGACAGCCTTGCCAAGCAACTGGACCAGTTATTTGACATAATTAATTGCAAGTACCCAATTGTTCTCTGTCCTGAGTTTGGATGCGATCGTGACTGTAAATCCGAGGCCCACATCTCCTGTATTTGCAAGCGTGAACTGAAGATTCCTGTGATCGAACTGGCATTTGTCAAAGCACAGAGAGAGAAGACTGGCAGTATAGGGGCTCTCATGATTTCTAGCCAAGATATTCCGGAGTCCAAGAGACAGGAGGCTGCCACAGAGAGACAGAAGAGGAGAAGAGTTGCCGAGGAAAAGAGACTTGAGAAGGCCCAGGGTGATGTAAAAAAGGCCGATGATTGGAGTCAAGTTGATTCAGAGTTTGATGACTTCCCCATGGCTGATCCGAGTGCTGACCAGGAGAATGGTGACTTTGTCCCTAACCCAGAAAATAATGATCCCAAACCTTCCAGGCATAAGATTCGAAATAGGAAAGATATCCCGAGCTTAGCTCTGGCCAGCATGCGACACCACACTGGTCTCAGAGAAACTGCAGAGATAGCAACAGCTGCCTGGATTGACGGTGGTTTGATAACACCTGATGATGTTCACCTGGTGATAGATCATAACAAAGTAAGGAGAGCTCAGGAGAAACTTGTCAGTAACCTAGAAGAGGAGTTTGATTAGGGGATAAGAGAAAATGGAATCAATTGTTTGTTCTTTGATGGGAGAAGGGATGACACTAAAGTGTTCATGAAAGTTGGAGATTCTGACAAGTTGTTCCCTGCCATGGTGAAGGAGGAACACTACTCCTGCTGCAGTGAACCAGGAGGGAAGTATTTGTGGCATTTCACTCCAGAGAAAGATGACATCAGGAAACCAGCTGAGATAGTGGCAGATAACATTGTGAACTGGCTCAGAGAGACCCTGCAGGCCATTGGAGGGGACAGCACCAACACGAACACAGGGTGGCAAGGGGGGGTCATACAGTGGATAGAGCGGAAGATTGGGAGGAAGCTGGTCTGGATTGTTTGTGACCTCCACACCAACGAGTTGCCACTCAGACATCTGATCCAGGAGCTGGATGGCAAGACTCTTTCAAACAACAGATGGTCTGGTCCTCTTGGCAAGATGCTGGACTCTGCCACTGAGTTAGAAATAAATCCGAGCTTTGAAAAAATCACAGTTGGCCCTCCACTCGTTGAGCTTGCACATACTGTCATTGACGACCTGAGTACTGACCAGTACTATGGTTACATGATTTGCAGCGCCATCAAAACTGGGGTCATGCCTGATAGACTTGCTTACCTGTAGATAGGTCCAGTCTCACATTCTAGGTGGCTCACAACGGCTCTCAGGTTCTGCAGAATTTGGGCCGCTCATCATAAACTGAAAGGGAACCAGCTTCACAACCTGAGACTTATTGTCCAATTCATCGTGAGTGTCTACTTGCCAAATTGGTTCAACACCAAGGTCAAGTCATCATTCTCCGAAGGTCCGAGGCATGTTCTCTTCCAGCTTGAGCTCCTTAGGAGTCAGCCAAGGAAGGTTGTTCAGATTGTGGAGCAGACTGTGAGGAGATCTTCCTGGTATGCTCATCCCGAGGCAGTTCTGCAGACAATGCTCTGCAGTAAGGATGAGGAGGACAGAAGAGTGGCAGTCAAAAAGATCTTGGATATGAGACTTATGAGAGGATCTGGGCATGACGAATCAGTTGGTGACGATTCCTTCAGGGTCAGGAAGACTCCTGAAGTCAATCTAGGTGCCAAGACCCTCACTGATCTCATAGATCTGGATAACATCCAGGCTGGCAGTGAGCCCCCTCTTACCTGCAGCCTCACCAATGTTCAAGTCAGAGCTTTCCTGGACAACCCCATGCATGTCCCTGCCTGGCCCTCGCACACCCAGAGTTTAGAGCGTTGTGTACAGCAAGTGAGCGAGGCTTGCAGTCACGTGTACAGCCAGGAGAGGAGGGAAGGCTACATCCGAGCTCAGGTGGTCAGCAGGGAGGTGATGAGTAGAAACAGAAGCAAGAAAGACATGTTCTCTATGGTGTGCAGTAACACCGGGTCGTAGTAGTAAAACCGGTTTTTGTATTTGATGATTTTGTTTTCTAAAGGAATATTAAATTTAATAAATGTGTCAAGATCATTCGTTTCACTATTCTGGATCATTTTCATCCTAATAAATTAACCTGATACATTTACTTTACTTTAAATAAGCTATTTAGTGGTGTTGGTAAAAGGGTGGGAATACTGAATTTTCATAAGATTTCAAGTTAAAATTTACCTAGCAAAAAATGTAAACTTTTCAAATCTGAAGATATCACATGATTCTGCACATAGAACTACATCATTAATATCATGGGCCGATTTTTCAAACTCAAAAAAAAAAATTCGCCTCCGTATGACACACCCTAATATATATATATATATATATATATATATATATATATATATATATATATATATATATATATATATATATATATATATATATATATATATATATATATATATATATATATATATGCTGATAACCACAAGGAAAGAAAAAACACGAAGTTCCCAAGCACTTTCGTGTAATTCACATCTTCAGGGGTGAGTACAGACTGTACAGTCTGCACTCACCCCTGAAGATGTGAATAACACGAACGCGCAAGGGAACTTCGTGTTGACTTCTTTCCTTGTGGTTATCAGCATATACCTAGATCACCTACATCTACAGTGATTTACTTGCATATATATATATATATATATATATATATATATATTATATATATATATATATATATATATATATATATATATATATATATATATATATATATATATATATATATATATATATGTAACCGGTCGGAATTTACTGGACTTTAATTTCTCACTTGACTTGGGGTTTATTTAAAAATTATTAGATGGTAATGGCAGTGGAAGCGCCCCTTTGAGAAAAATCCCGAACCAGCACAAGAACACTTAAATCTACTAAACAAAATTTAATTGTCCGTAACCCGTGGAAGGATAGCGTCTGTGACTGGGATGAATGAGACACACTGTAAAATTTAGACACTTATATTCCCTCCAACACTACAAACACAATCAAATAATGGTACACCAATATGCGCACCTCTTAACTTCAACTTAAACACTACTCTGGGGAATAAATGTTATACATGATATAGAAATTATTAGAAACTCAGGCAACAATAAATTTGAAGTATTAAGAAATGTTGCCTGCACACATGAAACAGGCCTTAAGGGCTTTCACAAAATAATCTCAGTCACTTAGGAAATGGTATTAAAAAATAAGAAATTAACTACTCAACAATGAATAGGCCTTAAGGGCTTCCAACAAAATAATATCAGTCACTGAGGAAATGGTAATAAAAATTAAGAAATTAAATACTCTACAATGAATAGGCCTTAAGGGCACTCAACAAAATTATATCACCCCAACAGATGCACACTTCCTAACCTAACTTAACCACTACTCTGGGGAACAAGGTTATACCTGAGATCAGAATTATGAAGAACAATTAGATGCATTAAAAGAATCAAATCACAGTATCACTCTGGTTCCACTTAATGACACAAACATTCAAAAAACACTACTATCAAAATTATTTAAGAAATATTAAACTACACACGTCAAGATAATATCAGTAACTGAGAAATGGTATTAACTAAACCCGTAATAAGGGAGATAAAATGTTCCTCTAGGTATCTCCTAGAGTCCTAGACTCATGGTCTCAGTGTGTGACCATTAATTTACTCAGATAGCCTCAGTGTACCCCCAGTGCATCCATGGGCAGGAAGGGAGTGAGCCAATCAGACCTTGTGCAGTTGAGAGAAGCTTTAGCTTCCCGTTAGCAAGAGGGTTTCACTAAGCGGCTCGGGACATGTGGTGTTGTGAGCCCGAGTGGTAAGAACTGATCACCCACTGCTGATGCTGGTCCCGTGTCGTTTTAGTTGTCGGGAGTACTCGTTCACTCAAGAGATCCTTTGCTACCCCGCTAAACAGTGACAGGCCTACACTGATCGGTCCAATGGCGACAATCGCCACCCTCAATCATCAACGGCAGTCTCAAACGGCAGTCAATCTCTCGCAGTCAACTCCGGTCAACTCCAGTCAAGTGGGTTCTGACGGAAACCCTGAAATGAACTCACTGTTAGCTCTTGTTTACTTTATCACTGCCCTATCTAAACCCTGTCTGAGATAGAATGAGACTTACTTGTTATACTGCAATAGTGCAACACAGGTGACTAGGCCACGTGACTATTTCTGTGAAGGACGCGCAGGGACGTCTTGTCTGTGTGAATGCTTCCCGCGACTGAGACCTAGCCAGCTCGCGTCTCTTCTCAAGGCGTTAGCTTAGGTCTACGTGACATATTTTCCGCCTAACTAATAACTCCTTGGGACACCCGTAACATTATTCAGACTGATAAACGATCTATAATAATTTCAAATTCAATAATAGTCCCTTACTTCATGAATCGCATCATTAATAATTCGGTGAATTACATTTAATATCATATAGGCCTAGTTCCACCATCTCTCGCTGTGAGCAGGAAGCGCTCTCTCCCCTCAGATGACCTTGAACGCTCAGTATCGCTAATGGCGGGACATTTGAAATTACTCTGAAATTTCTGAATATTACATATATATATATATATATATATATATATATATATATATATATATATATATATATATATATATATATATATATATATATATATATATCACCTGAAGAAGCGTCGCCCCAGAATGTCCACCTGAAGAATTGTCACCCCGGGATATCCCACCTGAAGAATTGTCACCCAGCCTTGTTTGGGCCGGGGTTTGATATCAAACGATCTCACTTGTTAATACTTGCCTGAACGAGTGTAGAGTAGTCGCTGGTACCTTTGATGAAGCTGGGTGAGATAATAGGTAGTCTCACGGCGTGTCACCTTTGATACAGTCGTAGTTTTGAGTCGTTGAGTCGTTGAGTTGAGTCGTTGAGTCGTCCAAGCCCACCTGGATTACACTTGTAATTATCTTAGCTTGTAAGTATACACAAGTGCACACAGGTTCTATTATCTTCATTTGTGGTTCCTTGGTTTAATGTAAACACACGTGGTGATTTTCTAGTTATATTGGATTCTCTTGTAGTTACAGAATTGTTTGTTGACAGACTACTGAGCATTAGCTATTAGCTTGTAATTAGCTGGTAGAATTAGAGAGAGATACAGCCTTGGGAGCTATGCTCACACACGTCTCGTCTCTTTGGTACGGTGTCTGGCTGTGAACTGGTGAACTGTGTGAAACTGTGAACTAGGCTAACCTCTCTCTGTCTGCTTGTAAGGGGGTATGTAATCTATACGTCAACACAGAGATAAGAGGCTACACTCCACAGGCCTACTCTCACGGAGGCCTGGGGACATATATTTATGGGTTGTAACCTGAATCTGTGTGAAACTACAAATGTTTATGTGTACTGTCCACCCTAGGAGGTGTGACAGAACTAATGCTTATGTAGCTTTATGCTCAATAGTCTGGGTGATAGAATGTATATAATGAATATATGTCCTTAGCCCATATTTATATAATACTGATTGATAGGGGCTAGAACAGCCTGCTCCACCTGAAGAATCGTCACCCTAGCCCACAGTGAATATAATTTGTATAATTAGGATAGCATAAATATATTCCTTTGAGTTATGCATCATTATTGTGATGCATATTACAAAAGGTACCGAACAGCAATTTGTTGACATAAAATTTCTAGAGGATTATCAGAAAAACGATCATGCCACATGAATTCTTGAACGTAAGAATTTAAAAAGCTTCGTTTGCAGCCACGCATGGTCTTGATGTAACTCTTGTTCTTGTTCCAATATGATTCAATCGTTTGTGTGTGCACACCTGTATTCACATCCACAAAATTGACTGAGTGGTTCAAAGTTTTGTGCGTGTATCCGAGACCTTGAATATTGCGGTATGGTCTCCACTCATCACTGTGAATGACTGATCCTTGTTGAACCACTTTGAGTATTATAGGAAGGTATTGCGTGCCATGGTCGACTGATGATTATGACCAAAAATTGTTGAGCCCCTTTTACTATTATATAGTCCTCCTACCTGACTGGATGGTCCTGACTCCACTAACCTGAAGATTAACAACCGTGGAGGGTCCTGACCCCACCTGAAGAATTGTCACCCTGCTGGACTCTGGGGTGACAATGCTTCAGATGATCCTATATATAACAATAATAATAATATTAAGTACCTAGCCTCCTAACGCTTCTTACAGTGTGTTGGTGTAGGGCATCAGACACCGTGAGAGTCACGCTCAGAGAAAACTTTCTCCATTATTTAAAAGTTTACCTTTTAGATAAAAACCTTCTCAAGAGGATCCAATATCAGCAATATTCCCTCCTCAATAGGCCAATGGACCTCCTCCGCCAGTTCTTCCACCACAGATGGAACCCCTCTACTCCCCTCTATTTAACAAGACCCACTGGGCAACCCTGAAGTGGAAAAATTGTCATTTGAATATATAATATAAAGGCATATTGGCTACAGTATATTGTGTTGTCGTAGTTAATCATTTTTCACCTCTATTATTCGGGGTTTATTTTTTGGTAGAGTTAACACACCCAGAAAAAACAAACACTCATACAAAAATCCAGACGCACAAAAAATATACATACACACAAACACATATACAAAACGTTACGTACTCATTCACACACACATGTACACATACACATGTTTTAAACATTCACACACACATAAATACACACACATACTTTACATACGCACATTCGTACACATAGACAAAAACAAACATGCAACACAGACAAACACACACACATACAAGAACATAAACACACATGCAACTAAGACTGACAGACACACACACACACACACACACATACACACACACACACACCATGGTGTCTCCCTTTACCCTAAAATGTTTATTTTCCGGGTCACTTCACCCTTCTCGCCTTTACAACTTCTCCGGAAACAAATTTTTGAGGAATATAATTTTCCTAGGGTGAGGTGTATGGTGATGTGGTGGCTGGTGTATATTGAGCTGGTGTATGATGAGCGGTAAAGTGGTATAGGGTAAATGGTCTTTGTTGAGGTGGTGAGTGGTGTATTGTGAGGTATAGTGTATGATGTATATTGAGGGGGGTTATAGGTATATCGTTAATTTGTGTATGATGTATCGAAAGATAGCATATGGTGAATGGGTATGTGGTGTATAGTGAGGTGGTGTATGATGTATGCTGAGCGGTGTATAGTGAGATTTTGTATTGTAAGGTTGTATGTGATGTATGGTGAGGTATATGTAGTATTTTGAAGTGGTGTATGGTGTAGGGTGTATGGTGAAAATGTGTATTGTGAGGTGGTGCATGGTGAGGTGGTGTATAGTGAGGTGGTGTATGGTGAGGTGGTATATGGTGAGGTGATAAATAGTGTATGTTGATGTGGTATATGGTGTATGGTAAGGTGGTATGGTGTATGGTGAGGTGGTATTTGGTGTATGATGAGGTGCTATGTGGTGTATGGTGCATGGTGAGGTGCTATGTGGTGTATGGTGAGGTGGTATATGGTGTATGGTGAGGTGGTATTTGGTGTATGATGAGGTGGCATATGGTGTTTGATGAGGAGGTATATGGTGCATGGTGAGGTGGTATATGGTGTTTGATGAGGTGGTGTATGGTGAAGTGGTATATGGTGTTTGATGAGATGGTGTATGGGAGATGTGAGACCTGTACTCATAATATGTGTGGTTTGGTAACTCAAAGAAGACTCTGAGAGGTACTGCTATCTCAGGACAAGTGAAGAGGTACAACAGCAGGAGGAGGAGGATAGGGAAGAGGAGGAGGATGGAGAAGAGGGGGGAGGAGGATGAGAATGGAGAGGAGGATGTGGAAGAAGAGGAGGAGGATGGTGAAGAGGAGTGGAAGGATGGGGAAGAGGTGGAGAAGGATGGGGATGAGGAGGGGAGGATGGGGAAGAGAAGGAGGATGGGAAATATGGGGTGGGGAAGAGAAGGAGGCGGATGGAGAAGAGGAGGAGGCACATGGAGAAGAGGAGGAGGAGGATGGAGAAGAGGGGAAGGTGGATGAAGAAGAGGAGGGGGGGAGGTGGAGAAGAGGAGGAGGCTGGGGAAGAGGAGGAGGAGAAGTGAATGGGAAAGAGGAGGTGGGGAAGAGGAGGAAAAGGATGGAGAGGAGGGGGAAGATGGAAAGAGAAGGAAAGGATAGAGAAGAGGAGGAGGAGGATGGTAAATAAGAGGGGGGTGGGGAAAAGGAGGAGAAGGATGGATATTAGGAGTAGGAGGAGGATACTCAAAAGTAAAATGCAACATGAATCACAAGCAACATCTCTTTGGTCGTTTCGTAACTACTTATTCAACTTCGTAAAGTAAAAGATGAAGTAATCCGTATCTTTTCTTGATATGCCATCAAGTCTCCCTTGACAATATTTTCCTTTTAGGTCAGCTATGGAGAAAAAAACTGCTGAATCGTGAATATTTACTGTGTGTGCGCGAGATAGTAGTGACTACTAACGATGTTAGTAAACAAATAGACAAACTAAAGCCTAATAAGTCACCAGGTCCCGATGAGATATATGCCAGAGTATTAAAGGAATGTATGGAAGACCTTAGTATGCCATTAGCAATGTTGTTTAACATGTCTTTGAAAACGGGTGTAGTACCAGAATCATGGAGGATAGTAAATGTAATACCGATTGTTAAGAAGGGAAATAGATCACTATCCTCTAACTACCGTCCAATTATTCTAACATCAATTGTAGGCAAATTATTGGAAGCAATCATTTCAAACTCTATTCAAACTCACCTGGAGAAGCACAAGTTGATCAATGATTCCCAACATGGCTTCACAAGCGGGCGTTCATGTCTAACTAATCTATTAACATTCTTTTCATCTGTTTTCGAATCAGTGGACGAGGGGCACAATTATGATGTGGTATATCTCGACTGTAGCAAAGCCTTCGACAGAGTCCCCCACGAAAGGCTAATAAGAAAAGTAGAGGCTCAAGGCATTAAAGGAGATATGTTAAAATGGATTAGGGTGTAGTTACAGGACAGGAAACAGAGATTTAGCATTAACGGCACTAAATCCGATTAGAGCAACGTTACTAGTGGAGTTTCCCAAGGCTCAGTACTTGGACCATTATTATTTATTATATCTATAAGTGACATAGATATCGGCATAGATAGCAACATAATTAAATTTGCTGATGGCACTAAAATAGAACGTGTTATAAATCATGACGAGGACGCCGCAAAACTACAGGAAGATCTAAACAAATTTTTCGAATGGTATGAAAAATGGCAGATGAAATTCAATGTGGACAAATGTAAAGTACTCAGTATAGGAGATGTAAACAGGGAAACCAGATACCAGATGAACAACGATGCCATAGAGAAATCCGACTGCGAGAGAGATTTAGGAGTAATGATAAGTAGGAACCTTAAGCCAAGTAAACAATGTGTTTTTGCTCGTAACAAGGCTAATAAAGTACTTGGGTTCATACAAAGGAGTGTTAGTTACAAGACTAGCGAGGTCATCCTAAAACTGTATCTTGCTCTTGTGAGACCACACCTGGATTACGCAGTTCAGTTCTGGTCACCGTATTACAGAATGGATATAGAATCCTTGGAAAGAATTCAGAGGAGAATGACAAGACTAATCCCGGGCATTAGGAACCTTGAGTATAGAGACAGGTTAAAGCATCTTAATTTGCACTCCCTTGAGAGACGTAGAGCGAGGGGCGACCTGATAGAGGTGTATAAGTGGAAGGCAGGGCTAAACAAAGGGGACATTACAAAGGTACTCAAACTATCCAACCAGGAGCGAACTCGTAACAACGGTTTTAAATTAGAAAAATTTAGATTTAGGGGTGAAATAGGTAAACACTGGTTTGGAAACAGAGTAGTGGATGAATGGAACAAGTTACCAAATATCATCATTAACTCGAATACGCTGAATTGCTTCAAACATAGGTTGGATGCTCATATGAGCAATAGGGGTTGGGTGTAAACGGGACTGCCCAGTATGGGCCAATAGGCCCGCTGCAGTTTCCTCCATTCTTATGTTCTTATGTTCTTATATAGCCAGAGCATGCAGTTCGATACGGTATAATTGATTTATCGTAATTCGTAGCAAAGAGAAAATGCCGTACCATAGTTTCGTACCGTATCTTAGGTATACATTCATACCGTACAAATATGATAAAATATCGTACCGTAATTTCGTACCAGATTTTGTACCCCCAAACAAAATGTAGCCCAATTTAAGGTGTAAAAAAACAAGTATAATTATATTAATAACTTCAGTATTTTATCCTAACATAATAATATTTAATATTCTAACATATTAATGCTAAATTACACATTTTGCTTAATTTAATGTCCCTGTGTGTGTGTGTGTGTGTGTGTGTGTGTGTGTGTGTGTGTGTGTGTGTGTTGTGTGAAAGCCTGGCAGGGGCATACCCCCCCCCCCCCCTGGGGCAATATAATTTTGTGGGTCTCACTAGCTCACTGAGTGTGGCTGGATCTAACCTGACCTGACCTGACCTGTCTTGATCTCACGGCTTCACCTGACCTTTCCTGAAGGCTGGAGCACACCTGCATCGCCCCGAAGCTATTGTCTTGGCCACGTGGCCAGTCAACATTTCAAGGGAGTGGCTTGGTTCGAAATGTTACGATAAAAGTACAAAAAATTAATTGTACTTTCGTACCTTACCGAATTTTGAAAAAAATATCGAACCGTAATATCACACCGAACTCTCATCGCCCTCAAAAACCGTACCGTACCGTAATTTTGTAGCTTACCGTACTGTACTGCATGCTCTGCATATAGCAGGGTAGGGAGGACCACTGCTCGATATATGTGCAACTTTGCCAAAAGCTTGTGATGCACATTTGATCCGATGTTGAATCTTTTCATCGATGTCTGCAGTGGTGAACAGGTGAGAGCCGAGATACTGAAAGTGGATAAGATTTGATAGGGTAGTACCGTTTAGCTGTATGGATTGTGGTGGTGTGGCTGAACCAGACTCAGGCTGAAAGAGAATCCGAGTCTTACGTACATTCACCTCAAGGCCTAAGTGTTCATGCGCATCTTCATAGGTGTTCAGGATCTCCTGTAGGTCGCGTTCAGTGTGAGCGACAAGGGTGAAGTCGTCTGTATACTGAAGATCAGTAATGGAAGCTGTCAACACTTTTGTTCCTGCATCCGATGATGGATGTCTACCCCGCGAGCTAAATTGGCACTGGCACGAGTATGGAAGGCAGCCAAGAAAATCGAGAAGAGAGTTGGTGCCAGTACACATCCTTGTTTTACCCCGTTTCGATGGGGAAGAACTCAGAATGAGTGCCATTGTGCAGGACACTGCCGTTCATGCCATCAGGGAGTTGTCTCACAATGGCGATGAATTTTGGTGGGCAGTCAAAACGGCTGAGGATCCGACCGCCAGAGGATTTTCCTGCTGACCGAGTTGAAGGCCTTACTTAGGTCGATAAAGGCCATGTACAGGTTACAATTCTATGCACTTTTCCTGAATCTGGCGGGCAGCAAAGATCAAGTCAGTGGTGTTATGTGATGGTCTAAAGCCACATAGATATTCTGCAAGGAAGTTCTCCACCTCAGGAAGGAGTCTGTTTAGGAGGACTTGGACGATAATATTGCCAGCAGCAAGATCCAGCGGTAGTTGCCACAGTCTGACCGGCCTCCCTTGTACTTATATATATTCACCATGGAAGCGTCTTTAAGAGCTTTGGAATTTCCTCCTTTTCCCATATATTCTCCAGGAGAAAGTGGAGACGGCTATAGTATCAGAGGTCCTCCTGCTTTATACATCTCAGCTGGGATTCCATCAGGCCCTGATGCTTTGCTATTTTTCATCTGTTTGATGGCAATACCTATCTATTTTCAGCAATGGAGAATAGTTGAGATGGGTGAGTTCTAGAATTTGATGGACCTGTTGGGTAGTCAGAACATCCACATCAGTGTTTTGGTTGAACAGCGAATGGTAGTGCTCTTTCCAGTGCTGATGGATGCCTTTTTCATCTTTAATTGGGAAATTATCGTCGGATGAGTGGAGGGAGGCTGCACCATGTATGATTGGCCAATAAAATGTTTTAATGGAGTTGAAAAATTCGCGCATCTTGTCTTGATCTGCAAGTTTTTGCGTTTCACGTGCTTTATTTTTAAACCAGTTGTGTTTAGTTTGTGAAGTTTGCACTGAGCTGCCTCTTTCTTCTTGCAGAAGGTATCAGCTTTGGTCCGAAACTGAGGGTTGTTCCGCCAGTCAGTTAAAGCAGCACATTTATCATTGACGAGAACATTGATTTCCGGTGTCATTTTCATCAAACCATTCCTGGTGTATTCTTTTGATCTGGCCAAGGGTCTCTCTGTAGGTTTTTGTCATGACAGTGTCGAGAATACCCCATTCGGCTTGTTGCCTTCTCTGTTTTGGGTCGACATGAAGTGAGAGCTTGGCTCTGATGATGATCAGTGTCGCAGTGGTCTGAGCTACGCATTGCTCAGGTGATGAGGACATCTCGGCGATCTCTTTCTCTGAGAATGATATAGTCAATTAGATCCCAGGGTTTGGGTCATGGGCATTGCCACGAACCCTTGAATTTGTCGGCCTGCCTAAACAAGGTATTTGTGATAGTGAGGTTGTGTGTAGCAAACTTGCTGAGTAGGAGTAGGCCATTGGGATCACACTTGCCTAGTCCATTTCTCCCTATGGTTGCCTGCCAAATGTCAGCATCTCTGCCAACTCTGTCATTGATGTCACCAAGGAGCACAATCTTATCATCTTTGGCGATAGAATTTAGTGCTCTGTCAAGGTCGGCATAAAAATCCTCCTTGATGTCATCCTCTGCATCCAGGGTTGGGGTGTCTGCACTGATGAAAAAGGCATGACGTGAGTCATTCAGCGGGACTCTGAACGTCATGGGGCGCTCGTTTATCCCGACAGGCATTTCAGTTAGCTGTGTAGGATGCGTTGCTGGATGGCAAAGCCAAATCCATAAATGCAGTTTCTCTCTGCAGCAGGCATATCCTTCCCGATGAAGGTATTGCCAGACCCCCATTCTGCGAGTCGACCCTCATCTTGGAGCTGTGACTCACTAACAGCTGCTATGTCGATATTATACCTATCCAGCTCCTTTGCCACAAGGGTGGTTCTTCTTTCAGGACTCCCATTTGTGCCAGTATCCAGAAGGATCCTGACATTCCATGCAGCGACCATAAGACGTTGTATAGTTTTCTTATGTTTTGATCTGAGATTATAATTGTGTTTTCGACTGCATAAGGGCACCTTTTCTAGCCCCCTCCCCATGTGGGGTGAGCAGAGTGGCTCCTCGAAAGGGCTATTCAGTCAGACAGACAGGACTGGATATCACTGTTGCCTGCCTAGGTCCCACTGCATAAACGACCATCTTATCTGTGCCGCCCATGTACAGAGTTGCTCCTGTCCCAGTCGCCACTCGTCCATCGCCATAGAACTTTTGGGGTATAGAGGTTTGATTATGATGAGCTGGATGATGGCTGCATATGAGTTGATTCGTGGAGCGAGGCAGGAGAGCAGACTTCAACCACACAACTTGGCTCTCCTTTTTCCTTATCCAGTGGAGCAAGTGTTGCAATGACTGGGGAGAGGGAGAAAGGGTGCAGTTTGTTGGGTTTCGCCTTAGTAGCATGTCCCTCATGCATTGCCTTCGTCTGCCGGTGTAGTCGTTGGGTTCCCATGTCGGTCATCTCTTTCCTCTATACTGCCGTTGGGGTCTTACTGGAGCTCTGTAAACATGTTTGCCTGATGCAAAGCTCCACTGCAGATTTTTCGTTCAGGGTTTACTCCTGTAACCTTATACCTGCCAAGGTTAATCCGCAAGGCAGTTATAATGAGACAAAACACAATGAGAAGAGGATTACATATAAGTAGGAGAAGTATAGAGAGTAGGAATGTAAAGATAGGAAACTTGGTAGGGTGGCCAGGATGTTATTTACTCAGCGTCAATACGCTTATCTTATCTCGTATGTCAATACACATATATTACTTCTTAAAGGGACAACTTGTTAAACACCTCTTCCATACAACTATTTATTAAATCACTCAATGACATGAACACATTAATATCACTATTATATCGGGGTACTAACACATTATGTTTTACGTTACTCAACACTGACTCTCGGACACACCTGAATGAATACACTTCCCACAGTAGGTAACTCACCCTAGGGATCGTTCTGACAAAGACTCACGTGTACCCTGACGTAGGCCCAGTGGATGCTTGGCTGGGCTGCCTCCTATGGGAGGCTTCTGCTTTGCTGGGGTCTGGTCGGGAAGTCCCCCTCCCGACCTGGGGAGAGGACAAGCGTGACTCTGAGAATCTCCAGAGTAATGTTCGAATGTTCGAATGGCACCCAGGATCAGAATGATAATGCCATCACCAGAATGATAATCAGAATGGAATCAAAATGATAATCAGAACCAGAATCATCGTGGATGGGACTGTAGGGCCTTTATATAGGGTCGGCCCAGCCGGCTTTTGACCTCTAACCAATTATCACTAAACTAGTTTGATCTGGATAGTTGTGTGCAGGTGTGGTCCTGCCCAGGTGTCCTGGTTAGGTGAGGTTGTAGGTCACCCGGCTAACTCACGTCATTAGCGGGCGAGGTCAAGTCCCTAGGGTCGACCTGAGGTGTGTCAACCCGGAATGTGGTGGTACCACGAGATCTGTAGTGTACTTGCTGTTTTATGTGACATAATTCTGGGCTGTAAGCTTTGGTCTGACAATCAATCATTACACAGTGGGCAGTGGTTGGTAGGCGCCAAGTTATGTTCACCTGCCAGTGGGCCTATGCGCCGTCCTTCTGGGTCCCACTGCTACTCTGAGATCCCCTCCTGGTCTAGCCTGGGCCCACGAGGGTCCATCAGGAGTCTTGATGGTGAAGAGGCTGTGTACTGGCAGGGGAAGACTTATGCAAGTTTCTCCTCTGATTGCCAAGAGGGCTAGCCAGCGGCGGTAGCTGAAAGTGAGTGGAAGCAGGCAGTGCTTGCACGTAACACTAACATAATGCTGCCACACTAGACGCATTACACCACCCTGTGTACACACACACACACACACACACACACACACTGTTAACATAAGAACATAAGAAAGTGGGATACTGCAGGAGGCCGACTGGCCCATACAGGGCAGATCCCTTTCACACCCATCCCAGCACTTCCATGTGCCTATCCAACTTCGTCTTGAAGCTCCCTAGCGTCCCCGATCCTACTATAGTACTCGGTAGCCTATTCCACATATCCACAACTCTATTACCAAACCAGTGCTTGCCTATATCCTTTCTGAATTGGAATTTATCTAATTTAAAGCCATTTGTTCTAGTTATTTCGTTATTACTGAGCTTAAGAACATCTTCCATTTTACCCTTGTTAATCCCACTTACCCACTTGAACACCTCTATCATATCTCCCCTAACTCTATGCCTCTCCAATGAATGCAAGCCTAAGCTTTTCAGTCTTTCTTCATATGGAAGGTTTCTAATATTATGGATCATTTTTGTCATTCTTCTTTGTACTCTCTCCAAAGAATCTATGTCCATTCTATAATAAGGACACCAGAATTGAACCGCATAATCCATGTGTGGCCTCACTAATGCTAGGTAAAGTTTCAAGATAACGTCAGCAGTTCTGTTACTCACACTCCTAGATATGAACCCAAGAATCCTGTTTGCCTTGTTGCAAACGCTAATACATTGTTTTCTAGGTTTCAACTCGTTGCTAACAAATACACCTAGATCTTTTTCACAATCTGAGTTTTCTATTTCCGTGTTGCCTAGTTTATACTTAACGTTTGTATTCGTCTTCCCTATCTGTAGTACCTTGCATTTATCAGTATTAAAATTCATTTGCCAGTCTACTGACCACTCATGTAAGGTATCTAGATCTCTTTGAAGGTGTTCAAAGTCACTGTCTGAATTTATCACTCTCCCCATTTTGGTATCATCTGCAAATTTACTAATCCTACTAGTTATACCTAAATTAAGATCATTAATGAATATAACAAACAGCAGAGGGCCTAATACAGATCCCTGGGGAACTCTGCTTTTGACCGCACCCCAGTCTGACTTAAATCCATTTATGCTGACTCTTTGTTTCCTACCAGTTAACCATGACCTAATCCATTTTAATAATGATCCACCTATTCCATGTGCTTCTACCTTCCTTATCAATCTCTCATGAGGGACTCTATCGAATGCTTTACTGAAATCTAAATAAATTATATCATATGACTTATCATTATCTACCGCTTCATATACTTCTGAGAAAAAGCTAAGCAAATTTGTGAGACAAGAACGTCCCTGGGTGAACCCGTGCTGAGAAGAATGAATTAAGTTGAATGTTTCAAGGTGGCTTCTGATTTTTGTAGCAATAATTGACTCTAGCAACTTGCCTATGATTGACATGAGACTAATGGGACGGTAATTTGATGCAATTGATTTATCACCTTTTTTGAAAATCGGAACTACATTTGCAAGTTTCCAAGCTTCTGGCACTCGGCCCGATTCTAATGACTTATTAAATAAAACTGCTAATGGATTACTCAACTCATCTCTACATTCTTTTAATATTGTAGCATATACCTCGTCTGGACCAGGTGATTTATGAGGCTTCAGTTTGTTAATTACTTTAAGCACATCGTTAGTAGTAATATTGATATTCATCAACATATTTTCTATACTGTCGTTATATACCTTATGAACTTCTGGAAACTGTGCTAGGTTTTCATTTGTGAATACGGAGCGAAAATGACTATTTAACGTACTACACATTTCTAACTCGTCATCAGTCATTTCTCCTGTCGTAGTTTTAAGGGGACCTATTGTATCTCTAACCTTTGATTTATACAATTGATAAAAAGCTTTGGGGTTATTTTTCGATTCATTTGCTACCTTGATTTCATAATTTCTCTTTGCTTTCCTAATTTCTGTTTTTACCTGTCTTGTTAGGTTCTGATAGTAACCAAGTAAGTGATTTTCGCCTTTCTTAACTTTTCTATATACTCCTTTCTTTTTCCCTAGAAGATCTAAGAGTCTATTATTCATCCATTTTGGTTGGTTCCGTATCTATCTGAATTTTCTTTTAGGGATGTGTTTATTTTGAGCATTATGGATTGTCGCAATAAATTGTTCATAAGTAGCTGCTAAATTAAATTCGGGGTTCTCCCGTCCTAAGTTGACAGTTTCCGGAGGTGTGGGGGGGATTAATCTTTTGACCATAGGGTCAATAATCTCTTTGAAGGTTAAAGTCTTCTTAAGATGGTGGTATATGTTTTGTTATTCTGATTTGTGATATGTTTTAGTAACTGATATGATTAAAGAACATTGATATATGATTTTTTGAAAAAATTTTCAATGTGAGAATATGCCAGTGGTTTAAAAGAAGAATGTAAACAAAATGTGGATAAGTTAGTGAAATCGTATTGGAACAAGAAGAAGCTCTCTCTCTCTCTCTCTCTTTCTCTCTCTCTCTCTCTCTCTTTGGGTATTATTGGTGAAGGACATGGTATTTTGCATCGTGAAAAAACCCACAGGTTGTAAGGGTATTCCAGTGTTTTCTGGTTGTCATAAGATGTAATTTATTTGTGAAGCATACTTGTAAAGTAGAGAGAGAGCATATTGTTGGATTAAGATATAAGACTGATATTAATGCAAACTTTGTGGAAGCTATCAGCACGTCTGAAACCATTATTGCTTAATATATTTTTTATGTAAATGCTCTATTCCCTATCCTGATTATATTTATGTTACAGCATAAGAGAGACTGTGACAACACACACACACACACACACACACACTCATACAATATTACACTCATGACAGCTCCCTGGCTCCAATAGCTCTCCACATACTGGCAACAATTCCTCATCTAATATTCCGGAGAACACTCGCAAGGAGTAAGTGTAAGGAAAATGTAACTGCAATGGAGATAAGACAGAAGGAGTGGCAGACTGGGGCTCTTGATGATCTTTGAAGTGAAGCCAGAACACTGCAGTAGAGATTGAAATGTTATGGAAACGGAAAGCAAGCCACTGAGGATATTGCCAGATAGCTTGATAACAAGATGCGTGAGGGAAAAGTGTCCTAGGCGGTAAGATCTCTCACATAGGAATCTTCTAGTTGTGTACTTCCAATAAACAGAGAGACATTACAAAAGCTTGAGGAAAAACATCTACTTGCAAGTGCAGAGGAAGGCATTAGGTTCCCGAGTGACTATATCCCTCCAAATGCTGTCAAAATCGAGAAAATATCAGGAGGGATGGTGTGGAAAAAAGTACAGAAGACACAGGGAGGGGTGGACCCTTCATGCCTGGGTGCAGATTGGTGTTTTTCTTGTTTTTCTTTTGCACCTTCCACACTTACTGTTCTTGTTTATGTTCTTGATCTCTATTCTTCTTGGAGATTACTGTTCTTGTTGTCGTTGTGTTACTTGTTTTTCTTTCTTGGTGAATCGCATCCCTGTAGTTAAGGTTCTCTGTGTGCTTCACCTTAGCGATCTAACACTCCTCCCTCCATTTAGGACATTCCCGGTCGGAGGACGAGTGTAGACCGCCACAGGCAGCGCATTTGTTATTTTCTTCTGGTATCCAGAAGACTCGCACCTGGATCACACGTCCTCTGGATCCTTGCACTTCTGTGCTGGGTGTCCGTACTTCTGATACCTGTATAGCAACTTGTGGGTCATAGTTTGTAGGGCTTCACTGGTACGCTGTTCCATCCCAGTGTAACCGTCTCTGGTATTTAATAGAAAAATCCAACCAGAGCTGTTGTAGATTTTCCACTGGGTCTATTCATTTTGCGACCAACAAATACTGTGCGTCTTCCAGTATGTCTTGTATTTCGTTCTTTTCCAAGTGTTGAGTCTCAGCGTGGGAGATAACTCCTCACACCACTTGTAACTTCCTTCAGTTGATCATACTGTTCCCAGTCACCGAAGGTAACCATAAGGCCACCACTCGGTCGGGCGGACAACCTTAGTAACTTCCTCTATACCTGAAGAAGTAAAAAACCTCTACAGGACGAGGAGGTTTAGCTTCTCAGGGGGGTGGAAACTGGAGGATAGAGCCTCACAACCTTCACCTGCTCCCAAATGATTCACATGTCTGGTCTTGCTGATGTCTAGTCTGGGAGAAGGAAAGGGGGAAGAGGAGGAATAAGGAAGGAGAGGGAAAGAGGGAGAAGAGGAAAGAGGAAGGAGGAAGAATAAGGGAAAGTGGGAATAAGGGAAAAGGCAAAAGGGAGTAGGACTAATAAGGGAGGAGGAGGAATGAGCGAGGAGGAGGAGTAGGAGGAAAAGAAAAGGGATAGAGAAGTTAGTGTGTCAACATATTAAAAGCAATTTATGCTAACAAATAAAATCGTCGAGATTAATTGGATAATGTAAAGATGAACTTTCGTATATGGGAAGGAAAAGGGAGGAAGGAAAACCCATTATATTCCGAAGTGGGAATATTGAGAAAACAGCTTCCGGTAAAGAGAAGGTGTGGGTAGCCACTGTGTTTGTGGGGGGGGGGGGGGGGGCGCTGAGGAAGAAGATTATTGGGGAAACCATTGTAAGTTGAGATCCGAAAATTGTCAGGAGTTTCTCTCGATGGAGGTGCGTTCAAATTTATTACACGAGAATGAACCACAGTGCGACCTCTTTTTCCACCTGGTGTAGGTTAAGAGGACGATCTACCTGATGGAACTGCGGAAGTGCGATAAATACTCATACATAAGGCTGAAAATAAAAAGAGTCCATTTCATTTGAGGTGAAAGAAGTCACTCTATTCAAAGACAGGAAATAACCATAAGCCGACCTGACAGTCAAATTCAATAAAATTTTCTCGACAGATATTGCTTCATTAATTGTATGTGTAAGTACCTGTAAAGGATAATTAATCAAAGGAGCTGTTATAGCACATAACATCTTGATCTCCCTAGTAGTCATCCAGTCATCTCTCGAAGATCATCATACAATTTTTCCTCTACAATTTTCCCCCATTCCACGTCCACCCTACACGGACACCGCGGTCTTTGTAGTGACACCAATTTCCCCCAAAACCTGTCACTGACGGCTGGAGCTCCCCACCCTTACCTCCTTGCCTCACAACGGAACAGATCTATTTTACTGTCCACATAAGAACCTTAAGAATTGCCGAATATGGTTAGGCTAAGGTCTGTTAGATTATGTCATGTTATGTTAGGTTAGGATAGTTTATTTTAGGTTAGGTTAGGTAAGGTTAAATTAGATTATAGTAGGAATCGTTAACATCAGGTGAAATAAGCTGAGGAAGCCTTATCTTCAAGTGATCCGAATAATGTTAACACCTTTTTCAGAGAGGCTGTATTTTCCAGGTAAGGCTCCGTCTATTGTACTCTCTCACCTGGTAACGACACCTAGAGAAAAATTCGTGTCCAGGAGATATTCGCAGGTAGCTCAAGTTCCCACCTGACCAGCGCTTCCCACCGTGTACAATTTGTGATATTACCTGCCTTAAGTTGTCCTCCAGGTCTGGGATATATATGTATATATATATATATATATATATATATATATATATATATATATATATATATATATATATATATATATATATAAATATATATATATAATATGTATGTGTGCGCTCGCGCGTGCTTCATGATGAAAGTCAATGAATTCTGGTTGATCATACTGCAATGAATGAGAGAGAGAGTTAGACAGAGAGTACTAGAAATATCCCATCATCCTTGTTCGAAGGAACGAATGTGGGTCCCCATGGTTATTAAGGCAATATGCCATCCATTGTGCCATTATGACCCAAGATATGAGAGATGGCCCACACGAGCAGCCGGTCACTGTAATGAACAGCCTGGACAAACTGAAGTCGTTTATTACATGTATCGGGGATACGGTTAATCCATCTCGCAGACCCAATAGCCCACAGTGTCATAGTTAGATTTATGATATTGTGGGAGATGGTTAGGTACATTGGTTTGGTTAGCTTTAGTGTGCTTAGGTTAGATTAGATTCAATTTTGTTTAGTTAAGTTTGGTTAGGTTAAATTAGGTTAGGTCCAGTTACACTATGTTAGGCTAAGCTTAGTTAGGTTTGGTTAGGCTAAGTTAGGTTTAGTTAGACGAAGTTAGGTTAGTTTAGGTGTGGTTAGGTTAGGTTCAGTTTGGTAAAGTTCGCTGGTAAGATTTGTATAAGTCTGTGTTAGGTTCAATCATGTTAGGTTACATTAGGTTTATCATAATATACATTACATTAACCTACTTCTAACGTAACCTCACTTAACCTAACCATACCAACCCTTAACCATAGCCCTCCAAGCAGAAGCTAACCTAACTAACCCCTAACAAATCATTCCTAACCCGAACCTAACCTAACCTAATCAACCCTCACCACCGTTTCCCACCTATCAGGAGTGATTTACGAGAGTCTCTAGGCTGACCCATATCTTGCCTGTTATTATTCTCAGAACTCAACCTACACTCAAAAACAAAAACATTTACTGTTTTCCCCTATATCTTACAATCTCCAATAGTTAAAGATAACCTGATTCAAATACATGTGATCTATGGTATAGGTGAATAGATTTTTAACAATAACGCTCATCTGATTTCACAACTGCGCCATTTAATTCCCGAAAAAAAACACCAACAAAAGGGGTAGACACATATACAAAATGAAACGAAGTGAAAAATAATCCTTAAGTTTTCTGGACTTTGACAACTCGCATCATCAAAGCGGGATCTCTGGTTTCCTGATTCACGTACTCATTTCTCGCCTTTTTTACTTCTTGTTAGTCCTCTTCTTTCTTGTTCTTCCTTTCCTTTTTTGTTCCTCCTCTATTCTGTTATTGCTCTTATTTCTTCTTCTTCCTCTTCTTTCTTGTTCTTCTGTCTTGAGCTTTCTTTTCTTTGACCATTTTGAGCAGTACAGGAGAAAGAGAGGCCTAATGTTAGATTCAAGGGATATAGAATATGAGGAATATTGCTGGTGTAATAATAATAATAATAATAATTATAATAATAATAATAATAATAATAATAATAATAATTAAGGGTTTATTGAAAAAGTCGGCAGCCCGAAGGTTGAAAATATACATTAGACAAAAATTACTTATTACATACAAAGACATGGGGTGGGTGGGTTGTTTAACAAAAGGTTTCATTACTAAAAGAAGAGGGAACAATGATTGAACATACAAATTATTATAGTTTACAGTTGATGGTCCGGGCCTCGGCTGGTCATGGAGACACCAGATGGTGTAGTAACTCGTCCTCGGGTGTTGATATGAGGGACCTCACGTGGTCATGGAGATATCGGGTGGTGTGATGTTCACGTGGTGTGGTAACTCATCCTCGGGTGTTGATATGAAGGACCTTACGTGGTCATAGAGACACCGTGTGGTGTGGTGTTCACGTGGTACAGTGACTCGTCCTCGGGTGTTGATATGAAGGACCTCACGTAGTCATGAGGACACCGTGTGGTGTGGGGTGGTGTCATACAGTACCTCACTGCGCAGTGATGTTGTGTTATCCCGAGGTCAGGTGCATAGCCGGTGGTTAGTTCCCAGGGGTGCTTATCTCACTGGTGGGTCGCGGTTTCACTGGTACTGTCTAGTGCTGAATTCACTGGCTTAAACACTGTTCAACACTGGTCCCACTTTTTTCCGAAACGAAATTGTCACTTTTGATTATGCAGATATCCCGGTGGTGAGGATGGGTCGGGGAGAGGGACTTGGGGAATGGGCCGACATTGGCCAAGGGGGGCAACTGCGGTGGTCAAGGATGAAGTGTGTGTGTGTGTGTGTGTGTGTGTGTGTGTGTGTGTTTGTGTGTACGTGCGTGCGTGCGTGCGTGCTTGCGTCCTGGTAAGTACAATGATGACAAGTTGCTGTAAAAAAAAACCAGTGTGACAATTTCGAGTTTAATTAAAGAGTTGACCTTAAAGTTAAGAAGAATAAATAAAGTAGAGGTAGAGTAACTAGAATACAACAACATAAGAACATAAGAATGGAGGAAACTGCAGCGGGCCTATTAGTCCATAATGGGCTGTCCCATTTACACCCAACCCCTGTTGCTCATATAAGCATCCAACCTATGTTTAAAGCTGTCCAGCATAATCGAGTTAATGATGATATGTTGTAACTTGTTCCATTCATCCACTACTCTATTTCCAAACCAATATTTACCTATTTTGCGCCTATATCTAAATTTGTCTAGTTTATAACCATTGTTACGAGTTCGCTCCTGGTTGGATAGTTTGAGTACTTTTGTAATGTCCCCTTTGCTTAGCCTTGCCTTCCATTTATACACCTCTATCATATCGCCCCTCACTCTACGTCTCTCGAGGGAGTGCAAATTAAGATGCTTTAACCTGTCTCTGTACTCAAGGTTCTAAATGCCCGGGATTAGTCTTGTCATTCTCCTCTGAATTCTTTCCAGGGATTCTATTTCCATTCTGTAAAACGGTGACCAAAATTGAACTGTGTAATCCAAGTGAAGTCTCACAAGCACAAGATATAGTCTTAAGATGACCCCCCTAGTCTTGTAACTAACACTCCTTGGTATGAACCCAAGTACTTTATTAGCCTTGTTTCGAGCAAAAACACATTATTTACTTGGCTTAAGATTCCTACTTATCATTACTCCTAAATCTCTCTTGCAGTCGGATTTCTCAATAACATCGTTGTTCATCTGGTATCTGGTTTCCCTGTTTACATCTCCTATACTGAGTACTTTACCTTTGTCCACTTTGAATTTTATCTGCCATTTTTCAGACCATTCGAAAAATTTGTTTAGATCTTCCTGTAGTTTTGCCGGGTCCTCGTCAGATTTAATTACACGTTCTATTTTTGTGTCATCAACAAATTTACTTATGTTGCTGTCTATGCCGATATCTGTCTTTTATGTATATAATAAATAATAATGGTCCAAGTACTGAGCCTTGGGGAACTCCACTAGTCACCGTGCTCCAATGGGATTTAGTGCCGTTACTGCTCACTCGCTGTTTCCTGTCCTGTAACCACGCCCTAATCCATTTTAGAATATCACCTTTAATGCCTTGAGCCTCTACCTTTCTTATTAGTCTTTTGTGGGGGACTCTGTCAAAGGCTTTGCTAAAGTCGAGATATACCACATCATAATTGTGCCCCTCGTCCACTGATTCTAAAACTGATGAAAAGAATGTTAATGGATTCGTTAGACATGAATGCCTGCTTGTGAAGCCATGATGGGAATCATTGATCAACTTGTGCTTCTCCAGGTGATTTCGAATAGAGTTTGAATGATTGCTTCCAATAATTTGCCTACAATTGATGTTAGACTGATTGGACGGTAATTAGAGGATAGTGATCTATTTCCCTTCTTGAAAATCGGTATTATATTCGCTATCCTCCAGGATTCTGGTACTACACCTGTTTTTAAGGACATGTTAAATAACTTTGCTAAGGGCATACTAATCTCTTCCTTACATTCCTTTAATACTCTAGCAATTATCTCATCGGGACCAGGTGACTTATTAGGCTTTAGTTTGTCTATTTGCTTACTAACATCGTTACCAGTCACTACTATCCTGCTTAATTTTTTTTCACTATCTCTGCATAGAGTCGGTGCCTCGGGTATCATGTTTAAATTTCCGGTGGTGAAAACTGTTGCAAAATATTTATTCAGATTATTGCTCATTTCTCCATCGTTATCAGTTAGCGTGCCGGTATCTGGCTGTATTGGTCCAATCTTTTCTCGTGTTTTAGTTTGATACATTTGATAGAATCCCTTGGGATTTGACTTCGCTTCCCTTGCTATCCTCAGCTCATTATTCCTCTTTGCTTTTCTTATTTCGGTCTTAACCCTACCGGCCAATACCTTATAATAATCTCGGAGGTAAACTTCGCCACCATTTATTCTCCCACCTACAGCCTTCCTTTGACCAATAATGTTCTTTAAATAATTTTTTATTCATTTAGGGTCATTGTTGTTTGATCCGAGTTTTTGTATGGTATGTTCTACCTTTATGCATTAAGTAACTCATTATTTAAATTGCCATGGAACTCGTCAACCTTAGATCTCGTTATCAGGTCAGTCTCAACCATCACATCATGTGAGGTCATGAAGTTCACCCCCAAGCGTGATACCCCTTCTCTCAACTGCCTCTTCAAACTATCAAAGTTTGGCCTTCTGAAATCTGGGACTTTGTGGAATTTACCTTACGGCTGCGCTGAAAATCTAACTGAAATCTAATTTCTTTGTGATCGCTGTTTGCAAGTTCGTTCCCTACCTCGACATTACTAATGAGGTTTTCTCCGTTTGACAGAACTAAGTCAAGTATATTATTACCCCGTGTGGGTTCGGTTATATGTTGACTTAGGAAACAATCCTGGATCGTTTCAAGAAAATCCTCTGATTCTGAGTTACCCGTAAGGTCAATCCAATCTATTTGGCTAAAGTTAAAGTCGCCTACTATACAGACTTTGCTGTGTATAGAAGCCATGCGGATTTCGTCCCAAATGAGTCTCTCATTAACTCTATCAGGATTGGGAGGTCTATATATTACTCCTGTGATTAATTTTTCCCTACCGTCGATTTATTCTACCTAAATTGTTTCTGTATTCCGCTCAGTTTTTATTTCCTTATTTATTTCACACTTCAAATTATCCCTGACATAGATTGCTACTCCGCCTCCTTTCCTAATCTACCTATCGGTATGGAATAATTTGTAACCTGCAATTTGGTATTCGACAGGTAACTCACGCGAGTCTAATTTTATCCATGTTTTAGTGAATGCTATTATATTGATATTTTTCGGTACATACCAAGGCCCTAATATCATTCATTTTGTTTGTTATACTTCTACTGTTCGCGTAGTAGACATTTAAGTTAGTCGTGTTCTGAGTCCTCTCTTTTTCGTGTTTAGGTTTTAACTCCCGGTCTAATTTGACATCATTCTTAACACTATTTCCCTGTAACCTTTCACTTTGTTTGCCCGCTTCCACTGCAATCTCCTCCACCCCTGTGCTCATATGTTCCCCTAGCAGTTTAAAGACTTCGATATCTTTTGAACTGCCCTCTCGAGAGACCCAGCCAGGGTTGCCACCCCATCCCTAGACAGGTGCACCCCATCCCTAGCATGAAGGTCCCTTCTGCCGTAGAAGTTGTCCCAGTTGTTAATGAATGGGACTGATATTGACTTGCAATATATGTCAAGACGGCCGTTGACACCAGCTGCCCTTGACAACCATTCATTGGCAACTCTCCTTCTAGGCAGGACACCACATATGATAGGGATCCCTCCCTTAGTCCTAATACGTTCTATAGCTGTCTTGAACTTATTAAGAAGCTCCTCACTCCTACACCGGCCAATATCATTGCCTCCTGCACTGAGGCAGATAATGGGCTTGTTCCCATTACCAGATAAGATATTGTCCATCCTGTCAACTATATCCCCCTCCCCAGCTCCTGGCAAACACACACTCATCCTATTTTTATGTTTACCACAAAAAGCTCTGTCCAAGTACCGTACCTGTGAGTCGCCACCAATTAAAGTTTTCTTACCTCCCTTGTCAGTTCTGTCACTGACTATACTATCGACCAATTCATCTATCAAGGGACTGAAAGAGTCAGTACACTTAGCTGTTGTTGTCGTATCCTTGGTGCGTTTTTTCACCACCAGTTTGGTTGTCCCTCTCCTCACAACCTTCCATTCGCCTGAGTTTTCGTCAGACACCAGCTTTCCTCGCCTCGCATCCTCCTTCATCCTCGCCATCTCTTCCTTTAATTTCAAGATTTCTTCCTTGGCCCTCTCTAACTCGGCCCGCAAGAGGGTACCGCCCTGTTCACAAGTAGCACTAGCCATATTTGATAATTATCCCCGGGAACTAAGCCGCCGTGACCTTTCCTCTAGTTAGGTCAGAACACATAGAATAAGTGAAATAGAATAATTTAAATAAAACTAGATTACCTACGAGTACAATACAAATATAATAAATAAAAAAAAGCATAATAAGGACAAACATATGATGCATAATGTAAGGATAGAAGAAATAACAAACTAAGAATAAATAAAGAAGTAGAATAGAATGAGCAAAATCCATGATTCAAAAATAGTATCAAAACAGCATCAATCACATCATTATTAAAGCTGTTAAAAAAATCGTCTTTCCGACAAACTGGGATCTAATACACATACTCTCTCTCTCTCTCTCTCTCTCTCTCTCTCTCTCTCTCTCTCTCTCTCTCTCTCTCTCCGTTTCTGTTCTTGTTACTATCATTGCTATCGCTTTTGTTTAATATTATTTAAACGATCTCTTACATTATCTCTGATTCACGCTATTTACCTGATACGTCAATATGCCCGTAATTCAAAGATTTTTTCATTATTATTTTCCATTAGTAAATGATTTACCCAGTAAGCACTTGATCCACACCGAATTGAATATAAATCCTTTGAAACATTTTTATTAATTTATATCCAGTTAAGCGCGAATGTTTTTTATTCCGTTTAAAAATCTGTTTTGTTTGGGCTTTTATCAAACGACGTTCACTTGTTTTCCGTGTCGCCACAAACCTTAACCCTTTGGCTGTGGTATTTTTTTGTACATGTATTTTTAACTTTAGTTTTTAGTGAGAAAGTATAGATATTTACAAATTATCAATTATAGTAGATATAATAGTTAAAAGTGTAAGTAACGGTAAATATACACTAATAGTGAAAATGATATGTATAAATGGTTAATATTAACAATAATGATAATAGCATAATTATTAATAAAATAATAATAATAATAATAATAATAATAATAATAATATTAAAATAATAATAATAATAATAATAATAATAATAATAATAATGATAGTAATAATAATAATAATAATAATATAACAATAATAATAATAATGATAGTAATATTAATAATAATAATAATGATAGTAATAATAATAATAATAATAATATCATCTCCACCTCCCCATGCCTCCTCTCCTCCTCTTCCTCATACTTTCTCTCCTTCTCCTCTTCAACCAAGACAACAAAGCGTATTTGCTCGAAACAAGGCTGCAAAGTAGTTGGGTTCATACAAAGGAGTGTTAGTTACAAGACTAGTGAAGTTATCCTGAAACTATATCTTGTGAGACCTCACTTGGATTATGCAATTCATTTCTGGTCACCGTACTACAGAATGGATGTAGAATTACTAGAAAGCAGTCAGTGGAGGATGGCAAAATTAATTTCGGGCACGAGGAACCTTGAGTATAGAGACAGATTAAAGCGTGTAAATTTGCACTTCCTCAAGAGACAGAGGGAAGTCAGGATTAAACAAAATGATACAACAAAGGTACTTAATCAATCCAACCTATATTTTGCCAAGGCTTTCGACAGTGTACGCCACGAAAGGCTGAAAATCAAACTGGAAGGGTATGGAATTCGGGGAATTGTCCTAGCGTAGATAGAAGACTTTCTACATGACCGCAAGCAGTGTGTGGTGATTAGTGGCACGAAATCATCATCCATACCTGTCACAAGCGAGGTACCACAGGGCAGTGTATTGGGCCCGCTGTTGTTTGTTTGTTTCATAAATGACATGCCTGACGTTGTACACTCCTCCGTACAAATGTTTGCCGATGACGCCAAGTTATTTTGGGAAATCAAGAACCAAGCGGACTGTGAAGAGCTGCAGAAGGAACTCTGTGGACTCCAAGAATGGTCGAAGAAATGGCTGCTGAGATTTAATGTCACGAAGTGTAAGAGGATGCACCTGGGGCGTACCTATGGTAAGGAGGTGTATCATATGTCCCAACGGGATGAAGAAACTGCACTATTTGAGACGGAATGTGAGAAGGACCTAGGTGTGTATGTTGATAACGAGCTGAAGTTCTCGGGCCATTGCGAGAAGAAGGTAAATCGGGCAAACAAATTATTGGGTCTTATAAGAAGGTCGTTCAGATATTTAGACAGTCCGTCCCTCGTAACGATCTTCAAGAGTGAAGTGCTTCCCCATCTGGAGTACTGTCACCCCGTCTGGTCCCCGAGATGTGCTAGGGACTGTCAGTTGGTTGGAAATGTTTAAAGGAGGGCCACCAGACTGGTGCCTGCACTTCGGCACCTCAGCTACCCTGAGAGATTGGAGCGCCTGAACTTGCCTAGCTTATACTACAGACTGGCAAGGGGTGACCTAATTGAGGTGTATAAGCATCTTAAGGGGCAACACTCAGTCGAGTGTCCTTACTTGGAGCCTTGGAGCTAGCGGACGCTCGCCCCACAAGGGGTCACAGCTCAAGATTGAAGAAGCCGCAAGTCCAGAAAACTGTGAGGGCAAACTTTTTCGGAGTGAGAGTTGTGAACTCTTGGAACAATCTACTAGAAAGTGTTGTGACGGCACCGAGTGTGAGCTCTTTCAAGAAAAGATCTTGACCAACACTAGAGCAGTTTCAGGTACATTCAGGAGCCGGTGCATGCCCAGTACTTGTCAACAGTGCGTAACAGAGACGTGACCGATCGCCCAAGCGGCTGACAAGGCGATCATTTGGTGAAGAGGATAAAAGAAAAGGAAAAGAAACAGAGACGTGACCGATCGCCCAAGCGACTGACTAGCCGATCAGTGGTGAAGAGGATAAAAGTAAGAGCGAACTCGTCGCAATGGTATTAAATTAGACAAATTTAGATTTAGGCGCGAGGTAGGTAAACACTGGTGTGGAAATAGAGTAGTGGGTGAATGGAATAAGTTACCAAACATCATCATTATTAATTCCAACACGTTGGGTGTCTTCAAATATACAGTAGGTTGGACAGATACTCATATATGAGCGATAGGGGTTGGGTTTACATATACGGGGCTGCCTAGTATGAGCCAATAGGCCCCTGCAGTTTCCTCCATTCTTATGTTCTTATACATTTACTCCTCTCCTCCTCTTCCCACACTTTCTCTCCTTCTCTTCCTCGTACCTTCTCGCCTTCTCTTCCCCATACTTTATCTCCTTCACTTCTCCATACGTACTCTCCTTCCCTCCTCCTTTTCTCCATACCTTCTCTCCTTCATACTTTCTCTCCTCCCCTCCTCTTCTCCTTACATTCTTTTTTCTCCTCCCCATGTATTGCGTTCATTTTCGTCAGTGACAGCTGAGACCGTTTTCTTTCATACATTCTCTATCCCCATTGCATGGGGGACTCGGAGACAGAGGAATGAGACAAGAAATAGGGAAGTCGAGGAGACAAAGAAATGGTATGAGAAGTAAGGCAGAGCAGGAACGCCACAGGAACAAGAGGAGACACAGATAAAAGGTGGATGAGACGTATAATTAAATATTATTTGTATCTTTTTCTGACACTTTAAAAAAGACTCTACTACAGACAGTTTACATACAGTAGACAGAGTGCATAGACAATGTACAGAGACAGTACAGGTATATAAACAGTGTACATAGAAAGTGCAGGTATTTAGTGTACATAGACAGTATAGGTATGCAAACAGTATAAATAGACAGCACAGGTATACAAACAGTGTACATAGACAGTACAGGTAAACAGTGTACTTAGACACTGACAGTAAAGGTATACAGTGTATATAGACAGTTCAGGAATACAAACAGTTTACATAGATCGTACAGGTATACAAACAGTGTACATAGACAGTACTGATACACGGTGTGCATAAGAACATAAAAATGGAGAAAACTGCAGTGGGCCTATTGGCCCATACTGGGCAGTCCCATTTACACCCAACTCCTATTACTCATATATCCATCCAACCTATGTTTGAAGCTATTCATTGTATTGGAGTCAATAATCATGTTTGGTAACTTGTTCCATTCATCCACTACACTATTTCCAAGCCAATGTTTACCTATTTCGCGCCTAAATCTAAATTTGTCTAATTTAAAACCATTGTTACGAGTTCGCTCCTGGTTGGATAGTTTGAGTACCTTTGCTATGTCCCCTTTGTTTAGCCCTGACTTCCATTTATGCACCTCTATCATATCGCCTCTCACTCCACGTCTCTCGAGGGAGTGCAAATTAAGATGCTTTAACCTGTCTCTGTACTCGAGGTTCCTAATGCCCTGGATTAGCCTCTCCATTCTCCTCTGAATTCTTTCTAGGGATTCTACATCCATTCTGTAATACGGTGACCAAAATTGAACTGCGTAATCCAAGTGAGGTCTCACAAGCCCAAGATAGAGTTTCAGGATGACCTCTCTAGTTTTGTAACTAACACTCCTTTGCATGAACCCAAGTACTTTATTAGCCTTGTTTCAAGCAAATACACATTGTTTACTTGGCTTAAGATTCCTACTTATCATTACTCCTAAATCTTTTTCACATTCGGATTTCTCTATAACATCGTTGTTCATCTGATATCTGGTTTCTCTGTTTACATCTCCTAGAACTAAGTACTTTACATATATCCACACTGAATTTCATATGGCATTTTCAGACCATCGGCAAATTTATTTATGTTGCTGTCTACGCCGATATCTATGTCGTTTATGTATATGATAAATAATAATGGTCCAAGTACTGAGCCGTGGGGTACTCCACTTGTAACGTTACTCCAATCGAATTTAGTGTCGTTAAGGCTCACTCGCTGTTTTCTGTCCTGTAACCACGCCCTATTCCATTTTAAAATATCTCCTCCAATGCCATGGGCCTCCACTTTTCTTATTAGTCTTTCATGGGGGACTCTTTCGAAGGCTTTGCTAAAGTCAAAATATACCACATCATAGTCGTGCCCCTCGTCCACTGATTCGAAAACAGCTGAAAAGAATGTTAATAGATTAGTTAAATATGAATGCCCGCTTGTGAAGCCATGCTGGGAATCATTGATCAACTTGTGCTTCTCCGGGTGATTTCGAATAGTTTGAAATTATTGCTTCCAGTAATTCGCCTGCAATTGATTTTAAGCTGATTGGACGGTAGTTAGAGGATAGTGATCTATCTCCCTTCTTGATAATCGGTATTACATTCTCTATCGTCCAGAATTCTAAGCTCTTCCTTACATTCCTTTAATACTCTGGCAAATATCTCATCAGGGCCTGGCGACTTGTCTATTTGCTTGCTATAGTCGTTACCAGTCACTACAATCTCGCTTAATCTATTTCTTCACTAACTCTGTATATAGTGAGTCAGTGCCTCGTGTATCATGTTCAAATTTTCGGCGGTGAAAACTGTTGAAAAAATATATATTCAGATTACTGCTCATTTCTCTTTCGTTATCAGTTAGCTTGCTCGTATCTGACTGTATTGGTCCAATCTTTTCTCTTGTTTTAGTTTGATACATTTGAAAGAATCCCTTGAGGTTTGACTTCGCCTCCCTTGCTACCTTCAGTTCATTATTCCTCTTTGCTTTTCTTATCTTGGTCTTAACCCTACTGGCCAATACCTTATAATAATCTCGGAGGTAAACTTTATAATGGCGGGGAACACGCTGCCACCATTATAAGGGCCGGGATTTTCTTCTTCTCCCTTATATTCCTATTTCATACTTCTTTCTTTGTCTTATTCCTTCAATTGTTCTGTCTAATTATTTCATTCATGGTTACTTCCTAACCTCAGTCCTTCGTAGCATGGCGAGGGGAGGGCACATGGTTACTGTAAATCTGTAATCAAGCCATTGGACAAAAATGTAGGTGAATACTGGGAGAAAATGATACCCCTAATATACTCTAAGAAATGGTTTATTAATATGAAATCAAATTAGGTAAAAGATGTCATTAACATGCAACTACAAGGTTCAACTCCTTTTCCTTACTTATCTGCAATCCCAAGTGGATACTCTTACTTCTTGCAACACTTCTTACCTCACGTGAGGTCATGTAATCCATCCCCAAACGTGATAACCCTTCTCTCAGCTGCCTTTTCAACCTATCAAAGTTTGCTCTTCTGAAATCTAGGACTTTAATGGAATTTTCCTTGCGTCTCCTATTAAATTCTAAATTAAATCTCATTTCTTTGTGATCCCTGTTGGCCAGTTCGTTCCCTGCCTCGACATTACTAATGAGGTTTTTTTCCGTTCGACAGAACTAACTCTAGTATATTAATACCCCGGGTGGGTTCTGTTATATGTTGACTTTGGAAACAGTCCTGAACTGTTTCAAGAAAATCCTCTAATTCTGAGTTACCTGTAAGGTCGATCCAATCTATTTGGCTAAAGTTAAAGTTGCCTACTATACAGACTTTGCTCTGTCTGGAAGCCCTGCTCGTTTCATCCCAAATAAGTCGTTTATTAATTCTATGAAGATTAGGAGGAATATATATTACTCCGGTGATTAATTTTTCTCGACCATCCATTAATTCTACCCAAATTGTTTCTGTATTCAGTTCAGTTTTTATTTCCTTATTTATTTCACACTTCAGATTATTCCTGACATAGATTGCTACTCCGCCTTCTTTCCTAATCTGCCTATTGGTATGGAATAATTTGTAACCTGCAATTTGGTATTCGGCAGGTAACTCTCCTGCGTCTAAGTTTAACCATGTTTCGGTGAATGCTATTATATCGATTTTTTGGTACATACCAGAGCCCTGATTTCATCCTTCTTGTCTCTCATACTCCTACTGTTTGCGTAATAGACATTCAAGTTAATCATGTTCTGCGTCCTCTGTTTGACGCATTTGCATTTTAACTCATTTTCTAATTTAGTTTTGTCATTATTCCTCGCACTATTTCCTTGTAACCTTTCACTTTGTTTACCCGCTCCCACTGCAGTCTCCTCCACCTCCGTGCCCATATGTGCCCTGCCTCACACGCCTGTACTCACGCATTTGTGACTAAGTTACCCTTTATGTATAGAACTAAACAAATAATGTAATTGAAATACTGTGTAACATTCAGTGCTATAATATCCTGACAACGGGGGTTAATTATTATGACCCGTTGTAAACTCTACCCTGTAATCCTTTTGCGCTACCTCTCACAGGATGAGTGTGGGCTGCACAATAAAGTAGCCGCTGTAAGCAGCAAAATAAAAAAAATCAACCCTTAGCAGTTTAAAGACCTCGAAATCTTTTGAACTGCCCTTTTGAGAGAGCCAGCCAGGGTTGCCACCCCATCCCCTTACAGATGCACCCCAACCCTAGCCAAAAAGTCCCTTCTGCCGTAAAATTTTTCCCGGTTGTCAATAAATGGGACTGATATTGACTTGCAATATCTGTCAAGGCGGCCGCTGACACCAAGTGTCCTTGACAACTATTCATTGCCAGCTCTCCTTCTAGGCAGGACACCACATATGATAGGGATCCCTCCCTTCAACCTAATACGTTCTATAGCTGTCTTGAACTTATCAAGAAGCTCCTCACTCCTACACCGGCCAATATCATTGCCTCCTGCACTAAGGCAGATAATGGGTTTGTTCCCAATATCAGACAAGATATTGTCCATCCTGGCAACTATATCCCCCACCCCAGCTCCTGGTAAACACACCCTCATCCTATTTTTATTTCTACCACAAAAAAGCTCTTTCCAGGCACTGTACCTGGGAATCGCCAACAATTAAAGTTTTCGTACCTTCCCTCTCAGCCCTGTCCCTGACTATGCTAAAGTCCAATTCGTCTATCAAAGGACTAAAAGAATTTTTACACTTAGCTGTTGTCGTTTCCTTGGTGTCTTTTCTCATTACCATTTTGGTCGTTCTTGTCCTCACAACCTTCCAATCGCCTGAGTTTTCGTCAGACACGAGCTTTCCTTGTCTCGTATCTTCTTCCTTCATCCTCGCTATCACTTCCTTTTATTTCAAATTTCTTCTTTGACCTTCTCTAACTCGGCCCTCAGAAGGGCACAGCCCTGTTCATAAGTAGCACTAGTCATTACCTACAATTTATTCCCGGGAGCTAAGTCTGCCGTGACCTTTCATCCTGCGAGGTCAGGACACAATCTTGTTACAAGAGAGTTTGCTTTAGCTTTGCTCTTTCTTTTTGCACATGCTTTTGCAATTCCTTCCGAAAAGTCTTCTGAGAAACTATTGTGTACCCAGAAGAAATCTTCATGTAACAAATTATCATAACAAACAAGGAACTGATAAATATGATGGTAGGTATTATGAAACCAGGTAGGATTATACCGGAGATAGAAGTTTAAGCTTATCAGAAACAATTTGAAGATTACTGAAATTTTATATCTAGGGAAAATGGTATGGGAACCAGTTCAGAAGTAATGTTTGTGACAAATGCAAGATGATGGCGAGTAGGCAAGGTTGGAATTGCATTACTGCTAATATCACAATAGTCTGGTGCTATATGATAACCTTCTACTACTAAATGTTTGCCTACATCCTGACATATAAGTATCACACTGGTTTGATTTGGGAAAAAAAATATTGGACGTTATTGACATGTGCGTGAAACACTAACCTATGTGGTATTGGAGTGCATACACATTGTTGTAGAGCTGTAGAGGCATTAGTTTGTATTATAGCTAGTTCACATGTAGCCTCTGCAGCCCGTGTGAAAGCGAAAGCATACGTAGGTCAAACATGTAAGTGTAAATATGTTGACTTACAATGATTTAAGACTTCATGCTTAGTCACAGCAACTAATGAAAAATCTTTTGATACAACTATTAGTTCAGTTTGTTTGTTCAGAACTAATAGTCCCTCATTCGCTTTCAATGGAAATGGTTCTAAATGGCATGCATCAAAAAAAAAATGTGATTTTACTGGAATGTGTATTAGTATTTCCTTGTGTGTTAAGGTTGCCTCTAATAAGGGGTAATAATATTTCACTTCATGCTCCTGAAAGATAGAAGTTAGATGATATTTAGTTTGAGCTATATGTAAAGCGGCAATTAGTTAACCAACTAGCACCAACTGTGCATCAACACGACCTAACCCTGCATTCACTAGATCAGCTTTGAGCCTATTGTTGTTTTCTATGAAAGCTTATACCGAGGCCTCAGCTGCATGCATATATTCTGTGAAGCAGAGTAACCATTCCAGTGTAGATTCTGACCGTGGGAATCCCTGGACAACGCGTGTTAGTTTTTTTTACGGGGATTAACCCACCCGGACACAGGTCACTGACCCACATCGAGGCCTGGGGGGGGGGGGGGGGGGGGGGGGGGGGGGGGAATGTAATAATAATAATGTAATAATAATAATAATAATAATAATAATAAATAATTGTAATAATAATTCATAATAAATAAAATTTATGAAAAAACAAACAAAAATAAAATAATAAAATAATGATGATAATAATACAGTAACTGTAATAATAATAATAATTTTAATAATAAAGAACTATAAATACAAAAATGAAAAAAAGATCAAAAGTGAGATACGATGTACTATGTATGTTGTGTTGTCAATGGTAAGAGAAACAATTGAGACCCTGCAATTGTGTGTAAATGAAGCAGAAAGTCAGATCAGCAACCTGGGACTTGGTCACAATTTTCGTGATGCCATATGGCAGCAGGGTCTACCATTAAACAACACATTAGTTTCGTCTCAACAATAGCATTCATATGAGAGGTCAGAGTTTGGACTGCCCTGTAGGACTGTTCAATGGCCCTATTTTGTTTCTTAGCCGCTTCCGAAACTGCATTCATTTTATTCCCTAGTTTAGCCACATCTTCGGCGGTTGCCGTACCAAACAAGGTGTTACTTATTAACCCTACAAAGTTTAACAGACCACGTTTTTCACGCCGCTGAGAATGTACATTCTTCCCGGTGTCTTCAGGGGATCTAGGGAGCTTTCCCTCGAAGTGATTTACTTGCTTGAGTAGACTATTCATACGGTCTCTCTGAAGAAAGATGGTCTGACGGAGTGATGTAGAGATTGGAGATTGTTGTTCGAGATCTTGAAGAGTTTGCATAGCTGTTTCAATGTGGACAGCTATTGACCTCAGATGCACTGGCATGCGCATTAAGCCATGGAGCTCGTACTTGACAGTTACAACGTTTTGTACTACCATTACTTTGCTTAGTGGCGCAACTAAAGCTCCGGGTTTGACGACGTCTGCTGGGGATGCGGCTGTTGGCACCGCGTTCCAGACCAATAGTAGTAGTGATATCTAAGCCATGTCTGAAAGAGGCAAGGATAATTAACGATTTTTGTTTGCTGATCGAAGTTTTTGACTATATGTATTGTCTATCGTAATATTTTGTTGAGAAACTGTTGTAGTAGAAGTAGGATGTACTTGACTGACATTAGGGATCCCTACTATGTATCTGCCGACTTTTTTCATTCTGTCTACATGTAGGCTACTACTGTATATATATAACATTTGATGTTGGCTCAACTACTTGGAATTTGTTTCCATGTTCCTTCCCTCTAATCACATACGGACCTGTGAATTTAGGCTAGAGTTTAGTTGTGCGTTCCGGCGCTTTTATCATTACCTTGTCTCTTATTTCTAGAGTTATAGGCTTGATTTTTTTTATGTTGTTTGCAGATCATTTCAGCACGTGAGGCTGCTAAGTGTTTTCGCACTTTTCTATGCTTGTGAAAATATTGATTTGCTTCTTGGCATTGTCATCCATGTTGTACACAGGTTGTGGGGTTCCTGCTAGTAGATCATATGGCAAGCATTTATCGGTACCGTAAATTATGTAGTATGGCGATTTGCCTGTAAAGCTATTTATGGATCCATTGATGGACGCTGCAATCTGTGGAAGCCAGTCCTCCCACGAACTATGCATTGGAATCACCACATGTCGGAGAATCTCAAGAATTTTTCTATTTGTAATCTCGACCAACCCATTTGAGGGTGGATGGTAGGCGGTTGTGAAGGTTTGTGTGATGTCATGTTGTTGACATATTGCAGCTAAGAGTTGATTCTTAAATTCTGTCCCGTTATCTGAGAGTATCACTCAAGGTGTATAAAAGGACAGATTAGATGAGTGACTAATGCATGAGCCACTAATTCGGCCGAATTGGTCTGCAATGGTGCCAGTACCACAAATCTAGAGAAATGGTCAACGCAGACAAATATGTAACTAGAGCTTTGATGGCTTTTTGGTAGTTGCAATAATTCGATCGCAACTGTATCCCATGGACGTTCCGGCGTCGGGTATTCTAAAATTGGAGCGGGATACATCGTCGTTCCCTTGTGTTTTGCACAAGATAAACATTTAGCAATGTGCTGCTCCATGTCGGTCTTCATAGTTTTTCAATAATATTTTTGCCTAATTTCTGTTAGACATCTCTCTCGCCCTGCATGCCCAGGGTGCATCATTCCCTTCGACTTGCCTGTCACCTGAACATCCTTAACCAAGACGTTTATACTTACTATAATAAGATCATCCAGATGGGCATAGACTGTGTTTCCTATCATTCCAGCAAACAAAGTGTTTATCATTCTTTGGAATGTTAGCAGCACATTTCTTAGGCCAAATGGCATTCTTAAGAATTCGAAATGTCTCATAGGCGTACTGAACGCAGTTATCTCGCGGGAATCCTCATGTAAGGGAATTTGTCAGTACCCCCTAAGTAAATCTAAGTAACTGAAGACTGCGTTGCCTTTTCCTCGTGACTGTAGTAAGTCAGTTAGGACAGGCATTGGGAACCTGTCTGGTACAGTTACCTGGTTGACTCGTCGAAAATCTATGACTGGTCTCCATCCTCCATCTTTCTTGGGAACTAAGAATAAAGGTGAGTTCCATGGTGATGAGGAAGGATGGATTACCTTTTGGTCCACCATGTCTTGTACGATCTGTTGGACTTCCGCCCTTCTGCTGTGGGGTAGCCTATATACTGGGATGTAGATTGGGTTAGTGTCCGGCTTGAGTGGAATATGATGGTTTGTCAACGTTGTTTTACCTAGGGGTTCTCCAGGTAATGCTATGATTTCCTTGAACTCGGCTAGTAATTCTAAAAGATCACTTTTGCCTTGGGGATGATCGACTACTTTCACGTGAGGCGCTATTAACGCTACTTTATCTACAATATGTGATTTTTCGTTCGATTTCCCCAATTCGTAATTCTATTGGCTCTTCGGCAACCGCTTTGTCGTAAACAAGGAAATTACCTAAACAACTTCCCTTTCTTAAGGTTATAGGTCCCCCAGTTATATTGAGAACGAGGACATCTGTGAGACTACCGAATCTAACAGTGCTTAAGGTAGACTCAAGTGACAAACCTTTCACTCGTGAACTTTCACTCAGACACACAACATTTGTTCCTTCACTCACATTGGGCAAACGTACTGTGACTCTAGTTAGTTCCTGGCTATGTAACCGTTGTACATCATTTAACACAGCAGGCGTTAGAGTCCAGTTCTGGCCGCTTTCATCAAAAATGTCCTTTGAGCTACTAGTTGGAGTTTTAGAGAGTGACTTCGTAACTAATTGCTGCCGTGCTAAAGACTCCCCGCACAGGTCGAGGCAGTCATTACACGAACACCTGAAGTAAGCAATGGATGTGAAGTTTGCATTGCATGATATGTTTTACAATTATGCGTGATTGTTTGATCTCGTGGCTGAACGTTAATGTTGTTCTGCCTTAGGGTGGTCAGACCAAGTAACCCGTCCGCTGGCAAAGAAAATGCCTTGACTTTATAGAAATCCACCAGAAACGCTTTACTGGACCTAGAAAAACGGATTGTTAGTGTTATTACCCCCGCTATGTCTAATTGGATACCTGACACACCGGACAGAGGAATGTCTGTAGGCCTTATTGGCCACTTATTTGGAGGATATCGCCGCTGGAGTTCATTGAACGACTTTAATGAGATAACATTGGCACAGGCCCCCGTATCTACCTGTATATCTAGGGTTAACTGATTGTTACCTATCCTCGCTGGTACAGTCAACAGTTCCACTTTGTTTAACGCGGTGACTAATGAGCCGGTGATAGAAGCGTTGTTTTCTTGAACCGTTAACGCTATCCTAGATCGTGTTGCTGGACGCGCTCCTCTTCCCCCGAACGCAGTGTACTTGTTTTACGTCGATTTTCAATGTCTTGGCTCATACGCTGTATATTTCTAAAATCTTCCGTGTTGTGGTATGGAGACCGATGTTCTATACACCATTTATTCGGAGTACCTTTCGTGTTTGGAGACTTTTTATTTCCTGTGTAATGTCCCTTTGGAGTTTTGGTTTAGCAGGACTATCTGAAATTTTAAAGTCCTGTGGGGATCCTTTTCTTCGATCTTGCCTCTCACTGGTTGGGTAGTTATCTGCTTGTCCTGCAAAAAAACATTTTTTCTGTGGTATGTCCCTTACTTTTGCAAACTTTGCAAAAAGGTATCTTCTTGTGATTGGTTCCTGTGACAGACTGTGGTTGTTCCTTGAAGCTGGTGATTGGTGCCACTGAGAGAGCCCTGGGAGTATCTTCCCTGGGTTCCGCAATTTCCTCTACGTATTCTACAAGTTTAGTCCCTTTTTTTTTTAAATTCTTTCTTTCGGACTTTTTTGGTTAAGGGTTCATTTGATGACAAGATAAACTGAAGGGATTCAACACTCCTGTAGAAATTTTCTTTCGACAAGCTGTCATTGTTATCGAACCAATCTGAGGAATCCATGTAAGATTTGAGGTCTATCTTAGTGAGTATCTCACAAATGTGGGCGTCTTGTTCGTCATGTGCGAGCAGAGTGTCACCTGTCCGCTCTGTCATCTTAAAAATCCAAGTAAGCGGACCTCCTTAGGAGTCTGACCCAAAAGAAGAAATTAATTGTTTCCTAAACGTTTGATAATCATCCGTTTCTTCATCAGTGGCTGAAGCATATATACTTTTAGCAGACCGATTACCGGTTTTGGTGAGGCTTCGGACGTATGAAATATTATGTACGTTATTAGTGATCTTGTTATTTCTCATTACATCGCATTTACGCAAAATTACTAAACTAGTATAATCTGGATCCTCGGCAGTAAACTCTTGTACCTTAATGCTTTTTGGAAGTTCCATTACTGTTTGACAGACCGATGCAGTCTATGGGTTAGTAGAACCACCTGTTGCCATTTTTGTTGTGTTAGTTAAAGCACTAGCGTTGGTAACAGGTGAAGGCAATGGGTAAATGTTACCTGACCTTAATTGTCTTCTGTGTAAATCCTCAAACTGAGAATCTATGAAATTTTCACAGCTAACTAAAGAGTCGGTAGGTGATCTACCTGAGTGGAGAGTCCGTATAGCTTCGTGGTGGCTATGACGTCAGGAGTCTATGACGTCCTTCTCAGGGAGAGATGACGTCACGTCCTATGGCGATCAACCTGGGGGGCTGACCTTCTTGCTGCGATCAGCTGGGGGCTGACCTGGGTCTTGGTGCGATCAGCCTGGGGGCTCATCTGGGGCTGTCCTCTGTTGCACACCGATGAGTCTTGATTATTTAAGCAAGAGATTGTTTGATTGTCTGGAACCACTGTGACAACCTTCCTAAACACCGGCGATGTAGTGTTAGCTGGTAGTAATCTCAGTCCACACTCGGGTAGGCTCCGCTGCTCTCGGGCCCGGTTGGGGTAACCTTCAGTAGGGTGTGTCACTGTGGGTTTGGCTGCTCAGTAGGCAATATTTAATAATGTTTTTGTTACCACTGTGTCTCTGTATATACGTTCTGCAAGTGTAGTCGCCACTGTCCACTTAATTGTCTTGTAGTTGCTTATTTGTTTATGATTCACTTAATGTGTCACTTAAGTCACTGGAATCACTTATTTCGTTTATTTCTGAGTGTCGGACCGATTCTCCAATCCGTCTCACCACTTGCCACCAGTGTGTTGGTCCTTTATATATATATATATATATATATATATATATATATATATATATATATATATATATATATATATATATATATATATATATATATATATATATATGCTGATAACCACCAGGAAAGAAGAAAACACGAAGTTCCCAAGCGCTTTCGTGTAATTCACATCTTCAGGGGTGAGTACAGACTAGATAGAGTAATGCAGAACAAGATGAATATATACAACACAAATACAGTGTCAGGACAGGCCAGGAATCCAATGCTCTGTTTGTTCATTTGAGGGATAACAAGCATTGCATTGACTGGGATAATGCCTCCTCAATATTACCATGTAATTCAATTGATAGTAGGAACATCATAGAATCTAGTCTTATTAAACATACCGAAGCATTCAACATGAATTTGAGTAACGGTATGTACAAGCTGGACAACTTTGTAATTAAGAAGATTTGTGATCAGGTGAGAGGGCGGGTCACTGTCCCATCTGACCCAACCACCAACCGTTGTGTGCCATTTAAAGATTAGTAGGGTCATTACCTGACCATTGTGGACCTGGTCTCACCCTCCTCTGTATATATTCATCTTGTTCTGCATTACTCTATCTAACGTCGTGGGAAACGCCCTTAATCAATTAATAAATTTAGGGAAAATCAATCATCTGGGTCCTAACTTTCCAACCTGGAGAAATCACAATACACAATCGACACCAGACAAAATTTTTACCAACAACAAAGCCTTTTTCAATTACCATATAATACAGGGACCTCTTACAGGCAGTGACCATCTGCCAATTATACTAACACTGTCAACAAGCCCCATACAGATACCAATAAAAAAGAGGCTGAAAATGAGTAAAACAGACTGGGACAGCTTCAAAGACGACTTAAGTAGTCACCACTCGATTAACCTACAAGGGAAAACAACAGAAGATATAGACTCAGAAATGGACAGACTGCACTCAGCAATAAAAACATCTATAACCAAACACACTCCTACTTCACACTTTAGAACATTACCCAACAACAGACTACCAGAAGAAGTTAAATTAACCCAGACCTATTACAATGAAATAAACAGGTATATGGAAAGACATGGCAGTAACAGATGGCTATATACGACACAGATAGCACTACAGATAAAATTAAGAGACGCATGTAAGGAAGCAAACAATAAAAAATGGAATGATATTATAATGGCGGCTGACATGACTAAAGACACAAAAACATTTTGGACTTCCATAAACAAGATGATAGGGCACAACAAGCAAAAAACACCATACATTAAAGACCAAAACGGAATAAAATTGCACGAGGAAAATGAACAAGAGTCAGCATTCAAAAGGGAATGGGTAAAAATTTTTAAAATATCAGATGAGGAAAATGAAGATTTTGATAGTGAACACGAAGAAAGGATAGAAGAAGAGATGGGAAGACATATACATAGAATCACCACAAGGCAATATATAGACTATAACTTATTACCAAATAATCAAATAATAACAATGGGAGAAATGATGCACTGTCTGAGGAAGTTTAAGGAAAAAGCCCCTGGGCTCACAGGTATTACACGAAATATGATCATGAATCTACCTGAAAACATTTTAAATACACTATTAAACATTTATAACGCATGCTTAATAACTGGTTACTTTCCAGACAAACTAAAATATGCCAAAATGATATTTATTCCGAAGGAGGGTAAGGACAATAAGGAAATATTAAACTACAGGCCAATATCTTTATTAGAAATTACTGGGAAACTATTGGAAAAAATTTTAAATACAAGACTTATAGCCTTTTTAACACAACATGGGAAAACTAACAATAGACAACATGGATTTATGCCCAATAGAAATACCCTAACTGCAATAGCCATAATAACGGAAATAATTGCAATAGAAAAAAGCAAGGGTAACCAGATCAATATACTTTTAAGGGATGTTTCTAAGGCCTTTGATAAGGTTTGGCATTTAGGCTTAAAATATAAAATATTAAAACTGGGACTTAATGAATACTTGCTAAGAATATTGTGTAACTATTTAGATGGTAGGAGAGCACAAATTCAAATTGGAAACTTTTTGGGAACTATGTTTAATCTTGAGAGTGGAGTACCTCAAGGAGGATGCCTTTCTCCAACACTATATACAATTTATACTTCAGACACACCTCAACCTACCCCCTTTAGCGAATATGTAATGTTTGCTGATGATATTACTCAAATAGTATCATACCCAGGAAAATCAACTCAATTTATGGCACTCTACACGGTAAGAGCGATAAAAAACATAAATGATTTTGAGAAAAAATGGAAAATCAGGACAAATAAGAACAAATTCAAGATAATACCAATAGCCAAGATTAATACAAGTCCAGTAATAGTCGACCAGGAACTATACCCATACGACACTGAAGGCAGGATGCTTGGACTAAAACTAACAAAAAGAGGATATATAACATACTTAAAAGATAAAGAACGACAGGCAAGAATAAGATTATCAAAAATAAAACGCTTTAAGAACCTTAGCATTAATAACAAGAGAAAGATATATATTGCCCTTGTCAAATCAATTATGGACTACCCACCCATCCCATTGAACACCCTTAGTAAAACGAGCATTAAAAGGTTACAAACAGTACAAAATATAGCCCTTAGATTTATATATAACATAAAATATACAGACCACATCAGTAATGAACAGCTACATAAGAGAGCAAATCTCTTAGCAATTAATGTAGATATACACAACAAAGCTGTAAATATTTGGAAAAAAGTGACTGAACTTAACACAGAAACATATCAAAACTGGATAAATAATATGGACAACGAAGAATTCCAAGAACACAGTTGGTTTAAATCAGCCAGGAAGAAAGTAATTGAACCATCTCCTGCCCCAATATACATATAAGACATTAATAGAGAGAATAAAAGATGAGAGTGACCTACCAGCTCCACAAGAACCTGGCAGGCCTCTCCATACAGTGTACCTTTAGACTAACATAACTAATATTTAAGATTTAACATTTAACATTGAACTAACATTTTAGCAAAAAAAAAAAAAAAAAAAAAAAAAAAAAAAAAAATGTGACTACCCTCCCAGCTACACAAGGACCTGGGCGGGCTCACTAACTCAAAAAAAAAAAAAAAAAAAAAAAAAAAAAAAAAAAAATAATAATAATAATAATAATAATAATGTGATTACCCTCCAAGCTATATCAGCCAGGAAGAAGTAATTGAACCACCTCCTGCCTCAATATACACATTTATACATGAAACATTATTAGAGGAATAAAGATGAGAGTGACCAACCAGCTCCACTAAGAACCTGGCAGGCCTCTCCATACAGTGTACCTTTAGACTAACACAACTAACACTTAACTAACACCTCAAAAAAAAAAAAAAAAAAAAAAAAAAAAAAAAAAATGTGACTACCCTCCCAGTTACACAAGGACCTGGGCGAGCTCACTAACTCCAACAATAATAAAAATAATAATAATAAGCAGCATTATGTAAATAAACCAATATTAATACAAAGGTCTGACGACCCAAGGGAGCAGAACAAAGACAAAATACCAATAAAAAGATGAAGCGATCTGGTTGAGCCCAGATTCTTTCTACTCCTACTGTATTTCAGTTTCACCACTTTTTCCTTCAACCCCTAATAATCTTCTTTCACCTCTTAACTAAAGACTTCGTATCGTATCGTACTCTATCTAGTCTGTACTCACCCCTGAAGATGTGAATTACACGAAAGCGCTTGGGAACTTCGTGTTTTCTTCTTTCCTGGTGGTTATCAGCATATACCTAGATCACGCGCACCTACAGTGATTTACTTGCATATATATGTATATATATATATATATATATATATATATATATATATATATATATATATATATATATATATATATATACTGTATATATACTTCTATATATATATATATATATATATATATATATATATATATATATATATATATATATATATATATATATATATATATAGTTTCACACGTACTTAGTTCAGTTGAGAGTATATTGTACCTTCTCTGCTTAGGGAAGTGTCTTAGTGCACTTATATAGGAAAACACCTAAGTGGATGTTCACTGGTAACAAGTGATAGAGCCTGATCTCTCTCCTGTCTCTATATCAAGAGAGAGATGAGGAGCAGACCAGGTCTCTTATGATTTGGTTGACCTCGTCTGCCCTCTAGAGTGTGGGAAAGGAAACACGTCAGATATAATGTTTACATGAGTTGACCTCGCCCAGACCTCGCTCACTCCCCGAAGGAACTACAACCTCAGCCATGCATAATGTCAACAGCTGAGACACAGTTGAATAACTTGGTGAATAATTTGGTATTATACATTTGGGTGAATATATCTAAAATGCAAATGGTGCTGTTACAGTAGTAGAATAAATCGAGTGAAGTTTACCTCCGAGATTATTATAAGGTATTGGCCAGTAGGGTTAAGACCAAGATAAGAAAAGCCAAGAGGCGAAGTCAAACCCCAAGGGATTCTTCTAAATATATTAAACTAAAGCGCGAGACAAGATTGGAGCAATAGAGTCAGATACCGGCGAGCTAACGGATAGCTATCCAAAAATGAACAATAATCTGAACAGATAGTGTTCATAAGAACATAAGAACATAAGAATGGAGGAAACTGTATCTGACCTCTTAGCCAATACTGGGCCAGTCCCCCGTTACACTCAACCCCTATCGCTCATAAGAACGTAAGAAAATAAGGAGTCTGCAATAAGCCGGTTGGCCTGTGCATGGCAGCTCCTGTCGAGAGTTACTACCACTCTCTATCATCCATGAATCTATCTAGCCTCCTTTTAAAACTTTCCAGCGTTCTAGCACTTACTACAAAGTTCCTAAGCTTGTTTCACTCGTCCACCACCCTATTTATGAACCAGTTCCTTCCTATCTCCCTCCTAAACCTAAACGTATCCAACTTAAATCCGTTGCTACGAATCCTATCCTGCACGGTCAATATAAGAACTTTATCTATATCGCCTTTATTGATTCCTTTCACCCACTTAAATACTTCTATCATACCTCCCCGCACTCTTCGTCTTTCTAGGGAATGCAAGTTTAGTTTCTTTTAATCTATCTTTATATGGAAGGTTTCTAAATCCCGGAGTCATTTTCGTCATTCTTCGCTGCACCTACTCCAGTGAATTGATATCCATTCTATAATAAGGGCACCAGAACTGAGCAGCATAATCGAGATGCGGCCTGACTAGCGCAAGATATAGTTGCAATATGACCTCTGCACTCTTATTACTTACACATCTAGATAAAAAACCTAATACTCTGTTTGCCATATTTCGAACATTAACTCACTGCCTTCTAGGCCGCAGGTTCGGGGTTACAAGTAGCCCTAAGTCTCTTTCACAAACCGACTTTACTAGGGTGATGCTGTATACATTGACAGAATTTGTTTTTCCAATATTAAGTACGCTGCACTTGCTGGTGTTGCATTTCATTTGCCATTTTTCTGACCACTCCTGTCGTTTATTTAAATCCTCCTGTAATGGATTTGCATCCTTCCCTGAATTAATCAGCCCCCCCTATTTTGGTGTCATTTGCAAACATGCTTATGTCACTGCTGATCCCAGTATCTTGATCGTTTTGTAGATTATGAACAAGAGTAGGCCCAGTACTGACCCCTGGAGAACCCCACTGGTTACAAAGCTCCATTCAGATTTAACACCATCTACGCTGACTGACCCTCTGTGTTCTTTCGGTGAGCCAATTTAAAATTTTCCCCTCGATACCATGAACCTTATCTTTTCTCAGAAGCCTCTGATGCGGTACTCTGTCAGACTCTTTGCTCTAAGTAAATAACATCGTAATTTTCTCATTATGTACTACCTCGAAGATGTCCCTGAAAAACACCAGCAGATTTGCTAGACAAGATTTTCCCGTTGTAAACCCATGTTGAGAGTCGTAGATAAATTTGCTTTTCTCTAAATGCGATCGAATGCTATTTGCTATAATTGATTCAAGAAATTTCCCCACTACTGACGTCAAACTAATAGGCCGGCAATTTGACGCTGATGCTCTGTCTCCCTTTTTGAATTTGGGTACTACATTTGCCTTTTTCCTCAAATCTGGCACAACTCCCGTGTCTAATGAGGGAAAATTTCATCCAGGCCAAGGTATATTTTCTGCTCTAATATTTCTATCTTCTTAAGAACATCCTCTTTTCTGATAGTGATAGTCTTTATATATCCATCCAACCTAGGTTTGACGCTACCCAATGTATTCGAGTTAATGATGATGTATGGTAACTTGTTCCACTCATCCACCACTGTATTCCAAACCAATGTTTACCTATCTCGCGCCTAAATCTAAATTTGTCTAATCTAAAACTATTGTTACGAGTTCGCTCCTGGTTGGATAGTTTGAGTACTTTTGTAATGTCACTTTTGTTTAGCCTTGTTTTCCATTTATACACCTCGATCATATCGCCCCTCATTCTACGTCTCTCGAGGGAGTGCAAATTAAGATGCTCTATAACCTGTCTCTGTAGTTAAGGTTCCTAATGCCCAGGATTAGTCTTGTCATTCTCCGAATTCTTTCTAGGGACTCTACATCCATTCTGTTGTACGGTGACCAGAATTGAACTGCGAAATCCAAGTGAGGTTTCGCAAGCTCAAAATATAGATTTAGGTCCTAGAAACTATACAGAGGAGGATGACAAGACTAATCCCGGGCATTTAGGAACCTTTAGTATAGAAACAGATTAAAGCATCTGAATTTGCACTTCCTCGAGAAACGTATAGTGAGGGGAGATATGATAGAGATGTAAAAATCGAAATCAGGGTTAAACAAAGGTCATATGACAATGGTACATAAATTATCCAAGGAGGAGATTTTGGGGGGAGCTGTTTGTTTAGTTAGTTGTCGATTTTGCTGGCGCTGGCAGAAGATAGCTGGTAGGTGGTGTTGCTGCTAATAATAATGAATCGATGGTGATGAAAATACGTGATGAAGGAGAATAAGGTGAGAATGGTGGTAATAGATCACATGAAGATTAGGAACTCCCCCGCTTATTTCACCTGATGATTAAATACCCAAACACTAACCTAACTGCCAGGTAGAATTAACGTTTGTGATCCCAAGATAAAATAAGCGGGGGTTGCTAATTTCCATGTGGTCTGAATTAAGAGTGTCTAAGTACGGGTCACCAGATGGGCACACTTGACCCTTGGAACCAAGATGAGCTCAAGAAGCAGGAAGTGGAGGCGTAAAGGTCGCCAAGTGTCAGACATGATTAATCAAGCTGGGTAGCTTCGAATATAAGTTGGACGGATGTATGGGCGAAAACGGGCTGCCTTGTGTGGGTCAATTGGCCCGCTGTAGATTCCTCCATTCTCATATTCTTATGTGTGTCTGACCCCCTCACTTATTACTCAACATTACCAGAGTTCATCAGATCAGGTCACCCCTTCCCAACCAGCATCCGTGACCCGATGAACTGTCAGGACTCCCACTGAGATGAGGTCAACGTACTATATAAAAAAGAAAACGCTTTTGTTAATCCTTTTTAATACTCTTAAGACAAATTGGGACACGGGTTTTCGCTCACTCATAGTTTCTCCACATAATATCAGGTCTATTAGTATCTATATATTGAATTTATATATCTATCTATATTCTTACTTAATCGTTGAACCACTAATCCCTATGTTTACAAACTAGTACAGAGATTAGTGTCATAAGGGCCACTCTTGTTATACAGTCAGTGTATCCACTTTTCTAATATTTACTTTAAGTACAATGGGGGTAAATTATGGTGTTACTATAGTACGCGGTCTGCCGACCTGGAGGTGGTCTACCGGAATATTTACAATGTAGCGTCTATTAATTCAAGCTAACCTAACCTAACTTAGTAACTCTAACCTATCTTACCTAGGTTAGGTTAAGATATATTAATATTAGGTTAGGTTAGCTTGGGCTAATAGAAGATACAGTGTAAATAATCTGGAAGACACAACTACATAGGCGTGTTAATTTAAATTTTTATCTCCATATTTGTTAGCTGGTCTCAACATAATTCATTGGGTGCAACGGAGTAAGTTTTCAGGCTGTTTTGTATGTCTCTCACTTTCTCTCTCATGTGAGAGTTACATTCTTGCAATTGAAGGTAAATATGTAAGGAATGGAGAGGACAATTTAATGACAAGTTTAATAACATTTTATAAATTTAATTAAGATAAGTAGAACAACATTCGATACATTCATTAAAACATCATTTAGATATATAACATACATTACATTTTATCAAAGAAGGTCGCAATATTTTGAATATACATATAAAGCATCGTAGTTGACAAAAGTTCTCATCCCAGTACAGTATATAAAAATATATATACAAGGCAATCAGTAAATCAAATAGACCTAACGCTCCCCATTAGTGAAACTGTATCAACCGAGCTATGGCCGGCACTGCACTGTACCCATTTACAGCTGGGTAAAGTAGAAGTACCCCGGAATCGAACCATCGACTTCTAGGACTTGGGCAAGAGGTGATATATGTATTCCCCTCCGCTGCCGCGCCTAATACATAAATAATAATCATGTAACGACTAACATAAAACACACACAGATAAGAACTTCATGTTATCACCAACGTCCTCGCTGCCCTTCTTCTTGCTGTCGCCCTTGTCCTCGGTAGTTACATATTCACTCCAGCTTGGTTCAGCAGGTTTGTTTTCGTTCCAGTCTTCGTAGATGCTAGCATACTATCTTTGAAGGCGGCAACGATCTCAGCATAGGTGGCATTGTCGGCGGCACTGCCATCGATGGTATTGTCGACGGCATTGTCACTTTGTCGAGGCAGATGGTGCAAGACGTACCCGGAGTTGGCTGCTACTTGCTTGAGGGCAGAGAGGCAGTTCCTGTACTTGAGCTTCATCACTGCCGTCACTGAATCTGGCTTCTCAGAAGCTACCAAAATCTGGAAAATGTTATCGACATTGGTGATGAGTCGCTGGCTGGAGGCCTTGGCGTCCTCAGCGCGTACAAAGGAGGCGGTAATAATGACGGCAATCGTAGTAGTGAGAAGAGCTGCAGCAGCGATCTGGGCGAGGCCAGGACTCCCGTAGGCCGCCAGGGTTGGTGGCTGAACCATCAGAAGACTCATCATGACGATGACACCATCATACACCGACATGGCTGACGATACATTCATGAGTCCTTCCTGGAACCACTCGAGAACTTGTTTTGCCTTCTGGCTCAACAACAGGACGAACCGAGCCAAACACTGCACTTCAGGTCCCAACTGAAAGTTCTTCGCTTGCTGTGTGGCGGTGATAGAGAGGGTGTTCATGTGACCGTTTTTAAAGAGGATTTGCAGCACCCTAGTTAGTGAGAAGGTAAGGCCGAGCTGTGAGCAATGTGGCAGAATATGATACAGCTCTAGGTGAGGGATTGTGGTCACTAGTCCTGCTGCCACTTGCTCACCCACTGTCCTCTCCTGTAGGGCCTCTTTTGGCCACATCCCAATTATGCGAAGGATTTCAATACGAAGATAAAAGTTGGGACACATATCAGGGTCCCTGAACACACGAAGTAGCCAGTGTTGCAGGTACGGAGACTGCACAAAGGTAATTTGCTTTATAAAATAAGGCTGCCAGTGTCTTAGAAGCCCGAATATCTCCCAGAGGACGATCTCCCAATTATCAGTGATGGTGGCGGGCAGACCATCGCAGTGCAACGCCATACAGTTCACCGCCAAAATTCCCAGAGCTGACTTGCCCAACGCCAGAAGGTTTTTGTCGTCGGCGGTTCTGAGGAGAACACCTAAGACAGAATCTGCTGTGATGAGAGTCTTTAAAAAATGTTTGGCACACAAATTTGGGTTAAACAACAACTCGGTAGCCACCCCCAGTGTGTTTCTACTTTGCCTCTTGTTTCTTTCGAAGACAAGAACATTGTCGGAAGGTGATGCTTTGTTTTTCATTTTTAACTTAAACCGTCAAAGAGGACAACTGTTTCCTACACCAAGCACAGAATCACACTAACACTTCTTCTACACCTAGTGCCCATATATATACCACGATGTCCTGTTGTGGGTGAGGTGAGGTCCAAAAGGTTAACATAATCCAGAGATGAGGTGAGGTGAGGTGGGTTGAGGTAAGGTGAGGTGTTACTCCACTTTTGATGCTGGTGACCCAACCTTACACCACAATCTCTACTAACGAATTTGTTAAACACGTGCGTGGATGGATGGAGATATATTATAGATAGATTGATAGATAATAGATAGATACGTAGATAGACAGACAGATGATAGATAGATAGATAGATATATAGACAGATAGATAGATAATAGAAGCGGATCCAGGGGGTCTTTGGGGACCGGACCCTCCCCTTTCGTCAGAAAATGCCAATGCGTTTTCTTTAGTGCAGAATTGTACTCTGGCATTTTTATTTTGTAAGAAGTACTTACTATTGACTTCAGAACATCTCCTAATATCAAGACACAATGGCCTCAAAACCCCCAAAATATTGGGCTCGTTGTGCTCGTCATGTTCCACACCCACAACTTCCTGGACCCTTTACCCCCCCCCCCTTTTTTTTTATATTCCTGGGTCCGAGAGTTGAAACCCAAGTCGGTAGATCTTACATGAGTAGAGATCAGACATATTACATTTGGCCTGGGTGGGTGCGTAGGTAGATAAGTAGATACACACAAACATACACACACACACACACAGGAGGGAGGTCATGTGTGGGTGGAAGGGTAAGCAGGGCAGGTAACGTCTCCTTACCTCACCTTAAAGAAGATTATTATCCTTTTCTCCCCGAATTCCACATAATGAGTGTTTGGTAACAGATGGTCAGATGTGAACATCAGGTGACGCCTACCCCCCGCTCCCCCCTCACACACACACACACACAAACACAAACACAGTCAGCAACAGACTATAACCTTCTCTCAAACGCCTCTCCCTGACGATTCAAGTGTAATAATAATAATAATAATAATAATAATAATTAACGGTTTATTGAAAGAGCATGGCAGCCGGAAGGCTGAAAATATACAATTGTATAATTGGGGAATGGGTCTCTTGATATACAAATAAGAACATAAGAAAATAAGGAGTCTGCAATAGGCCGGTTAGCCTGTGCATGGCAGCTCCTGTCGAGAGTTACTACCACTCTCTATCATCCATGAATCTATCTAGCCTCCTTTTGAAACTTTCCAGAGTTCCCGCACTTACTACAAAGTTGCTAAGCTTGTTCCACTCGTCTACCACCCCATTTGTGAACCAGTTTCTTCCTATCTCCCTCCTAAACCTAAACTTATCCAACTTGAATCCGTTGCTCCGAGTCCTATCCTGCTCGGATATTATAAGAACTTTATCTATATCCCCTCTATTGATTCCTTTCACCCACTTAAATGCTTCTATCATATCTCCCCGCACTCTTCGTCTTTCTAGGGAATGCAAGTTAAGTTTCTTTAACCTATCCTGATATGGAAGGTTTCTAAGTCCCGGAATCATTTTTGTCATTCTTCGCTGCACCGACTCTAGTGAATTTATATCCATTCTATAATAGGGGCACCAGAACTGAACCGCATAATCGAGGTGCGGTCTAACTAGCGCAAGATACAGTTGAAATAAGACCTCTGCACTCTTGTTACTTACACTTCTAGATATAAAACCCAATACTCTGTTTGCCTTATTTCGAACATTAACGCACTGTTTTCTAGGCCGTAGGTCCGGGCTTACAAGTACCCCTAGGTCTCTTTCACAAGTCGACTTCTCGAGGTTGATGTTGTTAAGGCTGTATACATTATAAATATTTGTTCTTCCAATATTAAGTACGCTGCACTTGCTGGTGTTGAATTTCATTTGCCATTTTTCAGACCACCCCTGCAGTTTATTTACATCCTCCTGTAATGCATTTGCATCCTGCCCTGAATTAATTTGCCGCCCTATTTTGGTGTCATCCGCAAACTTGCTTATGTCACTGCTGATCCCAGTATCTAGATCGTTTATGTAGATTATGAACAAGAGTGGGCCTAGTACTGACCCCTGGGGAACCCCACTGGTTACACGGCCCCACTCAGATTTAACACCATCTACGCTGACCCTCTGCGTTCTATCGGTGAGCCATGATTTTATACCAATTTAAAACTTTCCCCTCGATACCATGAGCCTTAATTTTTCTCAGAAGCCTCTGATGCGGTACTCTGTCAAATGCTTTGCTAAAGTCTAAGTAAATAGCATCGTAATTTTCGTCATTATCTACTACCTCGAAGACTTTCCTAAAAAACGATAGCAGATTTGTTAGACAAGATTTTCCCTTTGTAAACCCATGTTGAGAGTCGTAGATTAATTTGCTTTTCTCTAGATGCGATCGGATGCTATCTGCTATAATTGATTCAAGAAATTTCCCCACTACTGACGTCAAACTGATCGGCCGGTAATTTGACGCTGATGCTCTGTCTCCCTTTTTGAATATGAGTACTACATTTGCCTGTTTCCACAAGTCTGGCACAACTCCGGTGTCTAATGATTTTGTAAATAAGTTTACCAGGGGTCCGCTAATCTGTTCCCTACACTCTTTCAAGACTCTAGGGAAAATTTCATCCGGCCCTGGGGATTTTGTTTTCTTTAGTTTATTTATCTTCTTAAGAACATCCTCTTTTCTGATAGTTAGGTTCTGAATAATAAGTTCTATATACAGGAGAGAACACAAACACCTGTATAGTTTTGTAGGTTCGGTTTACTGGATAAGAGTATGTACACAAAGGAGAGCAGCACTCTCTCTTGACTAGGCTCTCGGTCAACTGCTATAGGCGACGTATGGCAAGTGATACATTAGCAGCTTCCATACGTCGCCAGGCACATTAATTAAGCGTGTGGGATATGGTAATAACATTGCCACACGCTGCTAGCTAGGCTGAATAAATAATACATAAATGGAGCACATACATAATATACATACATGATATATAATCCAGCATACATAATATACATACACCTCCCTCCCCCCTATACGCTCATAGCAAAGTCTTGAGCGGACCTTTTCTTTTGGATCCGTTCTGAGCGTCGAGGGACTTCATCACTGGGAAGGGTATGGGACTCAACACTGGTGGCGGGGCCAGCAGAAGGCATTGTTTCGGGTCGGAGAAAACGGCGGTTCCTCCACCACACACGACCACTGGGTAACCGCACCTGGTAGTCCCGTGACCTGCCGAGACCCATAACTACGCCTACTTTGTCCCAACGTAGGGAGGACGGGTCCTGAACACGGACTTGGGTGCCGACACTCAACCTGGGGAGAGAACGGGCGTGGTCATTGTAGCGGGCGACGACGTCCTGAACACGTTCGGCGGCTCGGCGATCACAATCCTCTGTCTTGGCCTGCCACTCCTTGGAGAAGGATTGAGGGTGAGCAGGGACACAAGAACGAAGGGGGCGTCCATACAAAACCTGGGCAGGGGAGCGTCCGGTGTAGTTAGGTGTGTTGCGGAGTTCAAGAAGACCCCTGTCGAAGGCCTCGCAGTCAATGTTCCCAGAAGGGGCCACCTTAAGGATGAGGTGCTTCAGGGATTCGACAGCAGCCTCAGCGTGGCCGTTGGACTGCGGGTAATGGGGCGATGACAACACATGCCGGACTCCCCATCGGTCAAGGAACACAGCAAAGTCCCGGCTTGTGAACTGAGGCCCTCCGTCGGTTCGCAGGCGTACAGGAACGCCCACGTCACGGAAGTAGTGGCGGAACTTGCTGATGGTGGCGGCAGACGTCGTGTCATTACCGCACTTGATGACAACCGGCCAACCAGAGAGACGGTCGACGATAACGAGGAAGGACTTTCCTGACACACAGAAAAAGTCGGCCGACACAGACTCAAAGGGGCGGGTGGGGTTGTCGTCACTCATAAAGGGTTCCTGCTGCTGGCTGGGTTGTAATACTTGGCAGGGCTCACACGCACGGACAACATTGGAGATGTCGGAGTTGATGCCGGGCCAGAACACAGTCTGTCGTGCACGTCGTTTGGTGGCCTCAGCTCCACGGTGACTGTCGTGAAGGCGGGCCAAGGCGTGGGGACGTGATGCAGCAGGGACAACTACACGTGCTCCGTACAGAACAAGGTCTCCGTCGCAGTAGAGTTCATCGCGGAGTTTCCAATACGGGAGCAGGGTGTTGTGAAGATCGTAGCGGTTGCTAGGAAATCCATTCCTCACACACTCGACGAGTCGGACATAGGAAGGGTCATCTCGGGCCGCTGTTCGAAGGTCCTCCATTGCCTTGTCGTCATCTGGTGACAGGTCCGAACGAAGGGATTGGACGGCATGGAGAGTGACCACGGTCCTGACGGAAAGAGCGAGGTCGGCGTCGAGTACATGGTCTTCTGGAGTAGGGCGGCTGACAGGAGAGCGGGATAAGGCATCAGGGATGCAGAGCTCCTTACCAGCACGCCACACTGCAGTGAAGATGTACGCCGAGAGTTTCTCTTTCAGACGCTGGAGGCGAGGGTTCTCAACTGCGTCTAGCGTGTAGTGGTTGAGGATCGGGACAAGCGGGCGATGGTCGGTCACTAGGTGAAAGTATTGCAGGCCTATGAGGTAAAACCTGCACTTGGACATCGCCCAAACCGCAGCCAACAGCTCCAACTCAATAGTGGCGTAGCGCGTCTCAGTGTCAGAGAGGAAACGCGAGCCACACTGGACGAGCCGGAACTGCCCTCCACCATGATCCTGCAGTAGGGCGTATCCCACGCCATACAAGCGTGAGGCATCTGTCTGCAGAACTGTCGGCAAGGCTGGGTCAAACGTGGCGAGGACAGGTGGACGAGACAGGGCCTGTTTCACTTGCTGGAAGGCCTTGTCGTGGTCGGGGGTCCACAGGAATGTCCTCTTGGGGCTCATCAGGGGGCGAAGTGGTTGAGCAGCTGCGGAGATGTCCGACGAAAACTCTGCTAACTGGTTGACGAGACCTATGAAGGACCTCAAGTCGGTCAGGTTAGCAGGGGTGGGAAAATCCGTAATGGCGCGGACCTTTTCCGGGTCAGCTGCGATACCATTCCCTGAGAGGGTGTACCCACAAAAGTCAACTGAAGAGCTGGCCAGAACAAACTTGTCGGCATTTAGGGTAATGCCGTGCTTCCGGCACCTGTTGAGTACCTCGTAGATACGGCAGAGGTGATCCATATAATCCTCGTCGTACACGAGTATGTCGTCGACCACTTTCACGCAGTTTGCCAGACCTTGTAGAGCCATATCACCTCGAAGACAGAAAGCGTCTCCTGTAGCGGCGAATCCCATTGGGCCACGGCAATAACTGTAACGTCCATGCGGGGTGATGAACGTTGTGAGTGGTCGGTCTTCTTCGGCAAGCTCTATCTGCCAGTATCCACACAGGGCGTCCATCGTCGTGAAGAAACGCGCCTTCGGGTTCACGCTGCGTATGGCTGCAAAGGGCGTGGGAGAAGGGTGCGCAGGACGAGACACCTGGTTGTTGAGCTTGGAAGGGTCAGTGGTGATCCGAACACCACCTTTAGGTTTTGCGACGACAACCATCGGGTGACACCATGGAGACGGGTCATCGCCGGTTGGTCCTATAATTTCTTGGGCGACCATGGAGTCCAGCTCGTTTTTGACCGCCTCGCGGAAGGCCAGGGGAACCAGTCGAGGGGTGTAAATAGCGAATGGCTTCGCGTCGTCCCTCAGGTGGATCCTCATGGGGGGACCTGCCATCTTCTTGAGAGGCTTGGATTCCAGAGCGGACTTGGTCACCAGAACGTCGCTGAATTCCTTCAGGAAGTACTTCCGAGCATCCGAAGGAGAGGTGTCACTGGCAAGAGGCAGGGGTAGGGCGGCAGCAGGGTCGTTGCTGCTCCCTTTTTGCACCCTGTTGGCGTGTTTTACCTCAAGAGTAGGTTTGGGGAAGTCCTGGGAGATGATGGCAAACTCCTGACAATGTCTGTAGGACAGCAAAGGAGTCTGGACACCGTTTTGCACATCAATCCAGGCTTGACACGACCTGTTGTCAAAGGTGACGTGTGCATAGAGTGAACCTAGGGCCGGGGTCATCTGTGAACCATCTGCCATAAAGCGGAGATCCTTGGGGGGCGGTCCTAAATCACTTGGAGAGAGCCCCAAGCATTGCAAATGCTGGGGACCGATGACTGTAGCATCAGCGCCGGTGTCGGGCAACATCTGAAGACGGGATGACACATCGCCGTAGGTCACGATGACGCTGATGTACTGGGGGACTTTGGTCCTGGGACGCGGGGGGGAGCACACATTCCTAATGTGGCTCGAGCGTTGTCAAGAGTCGTCGTACCTCTGATTGGAAGACTGTGGGCGGCCCTCTCTGGTGGAAGGGGGCTGAAGCTTCCGCCGACGCGGTCTCTTGGGTATGTTGGAAGGGCAACACTTGTCATAGTGGCCCAGACGACCACACACATTGCACTGGACGCGTTTGGCTGGGCACCGTACTGTGAGTGACCAGTGGCCCTTACGGTCACAACTGTTGCAGGTAGACTGAGCAGCTGGACACACCTGTGTTCCGTGCTGCTTACCACAGTTGTTGCAAAATAAACCGGGCGTGGACGTGGTGGGCGAAGGCGTAGGAACAGACTTCTTGTCCTTCTTGTACCGGGACACAGCGCGTACAGCTGTAGGGGGAGCACGGATGGCAGAGGTGGCACACCTGGCAGCCTCATAGGAGCGACATATCGTCGACACATCCTTAAGAGAAGAGGAAGAGTCGAGGGAGGTGAGGCGTTGGACAAGTTCCTCGTCCTTAACACCCATCAGGATCACCTGCCTCAACTGGGTCTCCTCGCACTGCTGGTGGTGGCCTGGACATATATCTACCTCTTCCGAGGCTCTCTTAAGACGCACGTAAAAGGCATCAAAAGACTCACCCTCCATCTGTCTGCAGCTAAACAATTCCCTCCTGCGCAGAGCTTCATTCTGCTGTCCTTTGATGTGCCGTTGTAGAACGTCCAGTACCTCCTCTACAGACAGCGAAGAGGTTGGGGGTACCTGCAACGTATGTTCCAAGACACGCTGAATTTCCAAGGACAGGCACATATGCAGCTGGATGAGTTGTTTAGGCTGTGACAAACTCTGGAGATCCACCATTGTAGAATAATCAGTCCACCGTCGCCGCCATTCACTAAAAGTCTGGAAAGTCTCATCAGGCTTCAAGATGGGCGGCGTTTGAGCTGCTGCTTTAGGTGGGGCTGGGGGGTGTGAAGGAAGCATGGATGAGGTATCTGAACCAGTCAGTACCGAGGCAGTGTTAGAGCCAGGGGCTTGGTTAACAGTGAGGCGAGATATCAAGGCTTCAAACCGTTCACTGTCTTCCAATCTCCGTTGGTTGTCTCGTTCTGCCTCTGCTTGCCTTCTGTGCTCATCCGCCAAACGTCTGTGGGCTTCATCCTCGCGTTTCTCATCTCTCATAAACTTCAGTAAAGCAATTATCTCTGGAGACAACGCTGAATATTGAGGTGAGGGACTGCGCGATGTGGGGGCTGGAGCGTCGTGGCCGGCCTGGTCATCCATCTCTGCGGGGCTATCACCCGCCTGAGTCATCCAGACGCTGGGTCCACGGCTACGTAAGGCGTGAGACATAACTACTTCCTCTGTGTACTATGTCTTAAATCAGTGTTGACCGGTCAGCCCGTCGTATCAACAAGATTTCAGACAAAAAATTAATTAAATACACAGATAAGTAGGTTATATATATAAAATATATATAAGGAAGCCGCGCGGTCAGCGAGTGTTAGTATGTGTATGTGTGGTGTCCCGGGCGGGTAGAGAGTCTCGCCCCAGCTGTGAGGGGGGGTGGAGGCGGCGCTGTGAGGGGGTGGGGGGAGAGGCGCGGCGACTCCCAGTCAGTCCAGTTACCCTCAGAACGCTGTCAGAGACGGGTGCACTGAACTCTACTCCTTACAAATGCCCAGAACGTGCCGTATACCTTGGGAATCCTTTAGAACAAGGTCACACATGAATGGCACGAAACACACAATGCACTAAACACTTCACAGAAAATCACTGTCACTGACACTGCTCAAAGTTGCTGAGATTCTTCGAGGAGAGATGACGCACGGGAGTTGACCCAAGCGAGAGAGGAGTCCGTACGCCGGCTTTCTACAAACTTTGCACTATCACTCGTAATTATCCAGTAAGATCGGATCACTGCGCCATGTTAGGTTCTGAATAATAAGTTCTATATACAGGAGAGAACACAAACACCTGTATAGTTTTGTAGGTTCGGTTTACTGGATAAGAGTATGTACACAAAGGAGAGCAGCACTCTCTCTTGACTAGGCTCTCGGTCAACTGCTATAGGCGACGTATGGCAAGTGATACATTAGCAGCTTCCATACGTCGCCAGGCACATTAATTAAGCGTGTGGGATATGGTAATAACATTGCCACACGCTGCTAGCTAGGCTGAATAAATAATACATAAATGGAGCACATACATAATATACATACATGATATATAATCCAGCATACATAATATACATACAATAGTGATATTCTTTAATTTCTCTTCTTCCTTTCCCTTAAATATCAGTTCCACCTCTGGAATTTCATCCCAAATTTCTTCTGTGAAAACTGATAAGAAGTAGCTGTTCAATGCTTTGTTTATTTCTTCACTGCCATTTATCACTTCTCCCCTCCCTGACTTTAAAGGCCCAACTTTGTCCTTGACCTTTGTCCTATATACCTGGAAAAATCCCCTGGGATTCACCTTGGATTCTCTTGCTATTTTGATTTCATAGTCTCTCTTTGCTTTCCTTACATTTTTCTTAACATTTCTAGATAGTTCATTATACCTGCTTCTGAGCTGCTACTCTCCTCCCTTTAATTTCTTATATATTCCTTTCGTTATTCCTATGTCATGTTTAAGTTTTCTGGTCATCCACCTTGGCTCATTCTTATTTGACCTAATTTTTCTGTATGGTATATTTTGTTCTTGTGCTTTATGTAGTATACAAGTGAATATAATATAATCATGATCAATTGTTGTGTCATCTATGACCTCACCCCTTCCTACTGGGGACTGGCGTGACTGTTCCCAGGTGACCTCACCTAGGTACCTTCTTAACCCCTGATAATCCGCCAACCGAAAGTTTGGGACTCTGACCATATTGTCATTGTTTTTCGTTTCCCAATTTAGGGTGAACCTGATTTCTCTGTGATCACTGTTACCTAGTTCTTCCCCTACTGTGATATCTCTGATAATATTTTCTTTATTTGTTAATACTAGGTCTAATATATTGTTACCTCTAGTAGGTTCAATAATTAATTGTTTCAAAAAATTGTCCTGAACTGCATCTAGGAAGTCTTCAGATTCATAGTCACCTACAATGTTGTCCTAGTCAATATTTCTGAAGTTGAAATCCCCCATAATGCACAGGTTGTTGTATCTTGCTGCCCTACTCATTTCCTGCCATATTGGCCGAGCTGCTTCTTTCCCAAGACTTGGGGGGCTGTAAATCACTCCCATAATTAGTTTTTCTCTTCCTTCCGCAAATTCTACCCATACAGAGTCGGTTCCTATTTCACCCTTTATTGAATTACTAGCAGAATCGCCGCCCTCCGGGTGGCTCATTCGCGAGGCAAGGGTAGGACGCCACCCTCCGGGAGGCTCTACATTGTCTCACTGTTCAGTCCATCAAAACTTTTTCTTCCAGCAATAGTTCATTAACGTTGTATGTAAGTTCCACCATGTTTTTCACTACAACGGTATAGCAAAGGAAATTTTTTTAGCATTAACTGTTATTATGGTAAGCGCTCCCTAGTCACACCCAGTAGGTCGAGGGTTCGATTCCTTGCTGGTGAGGTCGTTGATTGTATGTTCAAAGTCCGCGTGTTAAATGGACTAAAAATGAAGTATATATATATATATATATATATATATATATACTGTATATTGTTGTATATTGATTAATACAACATATTAATGTTGGACCTCATGATAGACCTCACGTAGTCATGGAGACATCGGGTGTTGTGGTGTTCATGTGGTGTAGTAACTCGTCCTCAGGTGTTGAAATGGAGGACCTCACGTGGTCATGGGGACACTGTGTGATGTGAGGTGGTGTCACATTACCTCATTCTGCTAGGTGGTGTTGTGTTATCTCGTGGTCAGGAGCATAACCGGCCCCCTGTTGTTCCCAGGTTGGACGGATTAACATCGTCTGGCCAGAGGATGGTTCCCAGGGGTGTTTATCTCAGTGGTGGGTCACGGCTCTCGCTGGTACTGTCTAGTGCTGAATTCACTGGCTTAAACACTGTTTATTTCTGTTCAACACTGATCCCACTTCTTTCCGAAACGAAATTGTCACTTTTGATTATGTAGATAGCCTGGTGGTGAGGATGAATCGGGAAAGGTACTTCAGGAATGGGGCCGAACATGGCCAAGGGGGGCCGCTACTCAGCAGGAGCAGCGCCTGAATAGTTCTTGACCCTACGGTGGTCAAGGATGTGCGTGTGAGTGTGTGTGTGTGTTTACTTCTCTCTCAATACAAATATATTCCCTGTGATCTTCACACTTCTGCTACTAACTACCGCCACCATACCTCGTATGATATACCTTTCTTACACTTAACATATACCAGGAGATCGATAGCATAAAAAAATATACTTCATTTGTATAAATATCACCCCCTTCATCCATCACACCTTGATTTTGGAGTCATTAACTACTTTCGTATATCGTATACTAAACATTACCTCGTCGTACCTTAACCTACATCGGTAAAATAAGGAAATACGCTAATTTCTTGGGTGTACACAAACAACAGACAGACTACCGTTAACCACATGCAGTTCAGCCCATAAATCACTCGTCCACTTATATTATCTTGCCTTTGACGGGTAAAAAATAATATTTTTTTTTGTCTTAACGTGTTCTGTACACCCTACGTGATCAATCAGAGTACTGTTCTCATATCTGAGGGTTGGCGACCACAGTCCTCCATTCTAAACGTTCTCTGGCTTTTGTATCTCTCTGGGAGCCCAATTTCTAATTTCATTCATTCATCCTAGTCAATGCCTACACCTGGTCCTCCTACCCCCCCCCCCCCCATCTTTGCACATTAGTATTTCTGTTATTCTCCTCTCACCCATAATTATATGACCAAAGTATCTCATTTTAATTTTTCTGTACATTTCAAGTATTTCTCTTGAAGTTTGCGCTAATCTTAGTACTTCTTCATTTGTTTAAGTGTCATTGTAGCATTCGCCTATAACTCCATATTTTAAAGGCCTCCAACCTCTTCCTGGTGTCTGCTGAAAGCGTCTACGCTTCTGATTCATACATCAGTTCTTGCCATATAAAGCCTTTCAGCAGTCTTTTTTCTCAAATTGAAGTAATGCCCCCCCCCCTTCACTGAGTCTTTTAGAGTATTAAATGCTGTTTTTTCTTTTACTATTTTTGTTATGATATCATCCGTACATCTACCATCACAGATAATGTTACTTCCCAAATACACATAATTTTTCACCTGTTTAAGTTCTTTGTTACCTACCGTGTTGTAGGATTTATTTCCAAATTAGAAACGATCATTACTTTTGCCTTTACAGCATCAACTTTAAAACCATATTTTTCACCCCTTTCCACTAATCTTTTAACGAGTTTTTGCAATGCCTTTTCACTATCTGTGAAAAGAGTGCTATCATCTGCATAGCGAATATTTGATAAGAATATAAGAATGGAGGAAATTGCAGCGAGCCTTTTGGCCCATACTAGGCAGCCCCGTTTATGCCCAACGACAAAACTCCCCTAGAACAAAACCCCCTTGGACAAAACTCCCTCAAGTAAAATCAAAGTGGGACCAAAAAACCCTATCTTGAGTAAAAAAAAAAAAAAAATGACTAAAGCTCCCATTTTGTTATTTTTAGTCTTTAAGTCCATTTTAATAATTTTTAATAATAAATAATTGAAAATTAAATAATTTTAAATAATGAAGCACTCCTAAAAATATAGTTGATCACTGTTTTGTTTACTTGGGTAATCCTTCAACAGGTGATCACTGCGTCAGGTCACCATTTAGTGGTCATGTGATCTATCCTGGTATCATAGCAGCCTGTCAGGGATTAAATCAGAATTAACCTCGGGTCATTGCTGGGTAGGTCAAGTCAAGTGTGTATATAAAGCTGCCACATCTAACCTGAAGCATCATTTTGGGTCGCTATTACGTGATCTAAATTTTCTGGTGGGAGTATACTGTTTTTGAGAGCTTTGTAGTGTTTTTAAAAATTATTTATACTCTCTGAGTGACCCGAAAAATCTGTCTCTCTTCAACCACCATGGAGATCATCAAGAACAATAAAGGAGGTTCCAAACTGTGTGCAGAAGACTACTTATACACCAAGAAATTAAAGGGAGGGGAGGAGCAGCTCAGAAACAGGTATAATGAACTATCTAGGAATGTTAAGAAAAATGTAAGGAAAGCAAAGAGAGACTATGAAATCAAAATAGAAAGAGAATCCAAGGCGAATCCCAAGGGATTTTTCCAGGTATATAGGACAAAGGTCAAGGACAAAGTTGGGCCTTTAAAGTCAGGGAGGGGAGAATTGATAAATGGCAGTGAAGACATGAGCAAAGCATTAAACAGCTACTTCTTATCAGTTTTCACAGAAGAAATTTGCGATGAAATTCCGGAGGTGGAACTGATATTTAAAGGAAAGGAAGAAGAGAAATTAAAGAATATCACTATCAGAAAAGAGGATGTTCTTAAGAAGATAAATAAACTAAAGAACACAAAATCCCCAGGGCTGGATGAAATTTTTCCTCGAGTCTTAAAAGAGTGTAGGGAACAGATTAGCGGACCCCTCGTAAACTTATTTACAAAATCATTAGACACTGGAGTCGTGCCAGAGTTGTGGAAAAAGGCAAATGTAGTACCCATATTTAAAAAGGGAGACAGAGCATCAGCGTCAAATTACCGGCCGATTAGTTTGACGTCAGTAGTGGGGAAATTCCTTGAATCAATTATAGCAGATAGCATCCGATCGCATCTAGAGAAAAGCAAATTAATCTACGACTCTCAACATGGGTTTACAAAGGGAAAATCTTGTCTAACAAGTCTGCTCACGTTTTTTAGGAAAGTCTTCGAGGTAGTAGATAATGACGAAAATTACGATGTTATTTACTTAGACTTTAGCAAAGCATTTGACAGAGTACCACATCAGAGGCTTCTGAGAAAATTAAGTCTCATGGAATCGAGGGGAAAGTTTTAAATTGGATGAAATCATGGCTCACCGATCGAACACAGAGGGTCAGCGTAGATGGTGTTAAATCTGAGTGGGGTCGTGTAACCAGTGGGGTTCCCCAGGGGTCAGTACAAGGCCCACTCTTGTTCATAATCTACATAAACGATCTAGATACTGGGATCAGCAGTGACATAAGCAAGTTTGCGGATGACACCAAAATAGGGCGGCAAATTAATTCAGGGCAGGATGCAAATGCATTACAGGAGGATGTAAATAAACTGCAGGGGTGGTCTGAAAAATGGCAAATGAAATTCAACACCAGCAAGTGCAGCATACTTAATATTGGAAGAACAAATGCTTATAATGTATACAGCCTGAACAACATCAACCTAGAGAAGTCGACTTGTGAAAGAGACCTAGGGGTACTTGTAAGCCCGGACCTACGGCCTAGAAAACAGTGCGTTAATGTTCGAAATAAGGCAAACAGAGTATTGGGTTTTATATCTAGAAGTGTAAGTAACAAGAGTGCAGAGGTCTTATTGCAACTATATCTTGCGCTAGTTAGACCGCACCTCGATTTTGCGGTTCAGTTCTGGTGCCCCTATTATAGAATGGATATAAATTTACTAGAGTCGGTGCAGCGAAGAATGACAAAAATGATTCAGGGACTTAGAAACCTTCCATATCAGGATAGGTTAAAGAAACTTAACTTGCATTCCCTAGAAAGACGAAGAGTGCGGGGAGATATGATAGAAGTATTTAAGTGGGTGAAAGGAATCAATAAAGGGGATATAGATAAAGTTCTTATAATATCCGAGTAGGATAGGACTCGGAGTAACGGATTCAAGTTGTATAAGTTTAGGTTTAGGAGGGAGATAGGAAGAAACTGGTTCACAAATAGGGTGGTGGACGAGTGGAACAAGCTTAGCAACTTTGTAGTAAGTGCGGGAACTCTGGAAAGTTTCAAAAGGAGGCTAGATAGATTCATGGATGATAGAGAGTGGTAGTAACTCTCGAAAGGAGCTGCGATGCACAGGCCAACCGGCCTATTGCAGACTCCATATTTTCTTATGTTCTTATGTTTAAGTATTTAAGTGGGTGGAATGCAAGTTTAGTTTCTAAGTCCTGGAATAATTTGCGTCATTCTTCGCTTCACCGACTCCTGTGAATTGATATCCATTCTACAATAAGGGCACCAGAACTAAATAACATAATCGAAGTGCGGCCTGACTAGCGCAAGATACTGTATGGTTGCAATATGACCTCCGCACTCTTATTACTTACACGTTTACATATAAAACCTAATACTCTGTTTGCCTTATTTCGAACATTTGCGTACTATTTCTAGGCCGTAGGACCGGGCTTACAAGTACCCCTAAGTCTCTTTCACAAGTCGACTTCTCTAGGTTGATGTTGTTAAGGCTGTATACATTGACAGTATTTGTTCTTCCAATATTAAGTACGCTGCACTTGCTGGTGTTGAATTTCATTTGCCATTTTCCTGACCACTCCTGCAGTTCATTATAAATTCTCCTGTAGTGCATTTGCATCCTGCCCTGAATTAATCTGCCTCCCTATTTTGGTGTCATAAGCAAACTTACTTATGCCACTGCTACCCCAGTATCTAGAACGTATATGTATATTATGAACAAGAGTGGGCCTAGTACTGACCCCTGGGGGGGGAACCCCACTGGTTATACAACCCCACTTAGATTTAACACCACCTACGCTGACCCTCTGTGTTCTATCGGTGAGCCAATTTAAAACTATTCCCCTTAAGCCTTAACTTTTCTCAGAAGCCCCCGATGCGGTACTCTGTCAAACGCTTTGCTAAAGTCTAAGTGAATAACATCGTAATTTTCGTCATTATTTACCACCCCGAAGACTTTCCTAAAAAAACGTCAGCAGGTTTGTTAGACAAGATTTTCCCTCTGTAAATCCATGTCGAGAGTCGTAGATTAATTTGTTTCCTCTAAATGCTATCGGATGCTATTTGCTATAATTGATTCAAGAAATTTCCCCACTACTGACGTCAAAATAATCGGCCGGTAATTTGACGCTGATGCTATGTCTTCCTTTTTGAATATTGGTACTACATTTGCCTGTTTCTACAAGTCTGGCACAACTCCCGTGACTAATGATTTTGTAAATAAATTTACGAGGAGTCCGCTAATATGGTCCTTACACTCTTTCAAAAGTTTAGGGAAAATTTCATCCGGTCTTGGGAATTTTGTATTCTTTAATTTATTTATCTTTTTAGGAACATCTTTTCTGATTGTATTATTCTTTAATTTCTCTTCTTTATTTCCCCTAAATATCAGTTCCACATCTGGCATTTCCTCGTGAATTTTTTCTGTGAAATCTATGAAGAAGTAGCTGTTTAAGGGGTCCTTGACCTTTGTCCTATATACCTGGAAAAGTCCCCTGGGATTCGCCTTGGATTCTCTTGCTATCCTTACATTTTTCTTAGCGTTCTTAGATAGTTCATTATACTTATCTCTGAGATGTTCCTCCCCTCACTTTAATTTCATATATATTCCTTTCTTTATTCCTATGTCACGTTAAGTTTTCTGGTCATCCACCTTGGCTCATTCTTATGGACCTAATTTTTCTGTATGGTATATTTTGCTCCTGTGCTTGGCGTAGTATACTAGTGAATATATTATAGTCAGGATCAATTATTTTGTCGCCGGTGACTTCACCCGTTCCTACCGGGGACTGACCTGACTGTTCCCAGGCGACCTCACCTAGGTACCTTCTTAACCCCTCATAATCCGCCGCTCGAAAGTCTGGGACTCTGACCATATTGGCATTGTTTTTCGTTTCCCAATTTAGGGGTGAATATGATTTCTCTGTGATCACTGTTCCCTAGTTCTTCCCTTATTGTGACATCTCTGATAGTATTTTATTTATTTGTTAATATTAGGTCTAATATATTGTCACCTCTAGTAGATTCTGTAATTAGTCGTTGTAAAGAATTGTCCTGTACTGCGTCTAGGAAGTCTTCAGATTCATAGTCGCCTACAAAGTTGTCCCAGTCAATATTTCTGAAGTTGAAATCCCCCATAATGCATAGGTTGTTGTATTTTGCTGCCCTACTCATTTCCTGCCATATGGGCTGAGCTGCTTCTTTCTCAAGACTTGGGGGCCTGTTTCACTCGTTTCCTATTTCACCCTTTATTGTATTATTAATACAAAATTTTAATGTATCCCTGACGAAGAGTGCGACCCCTTTCCCCTTCCTACCTTCCCTGTCCTTGTGAAAAAGGTTGTACCCTTTATTGTATTATTAATACAAAATTTTAATGTATCCCTGACGAAGAGTGCGACCCCTTTCCCCTTCCTACCTTCCCTGTCCTTGTGAAAAAGGTTGTACCCTTCTATGTGGTACTCTGATAAAAGTTCTTGCTCGCCAGTTTCATCCAAGTTTCGGTGATTGCTATGACGTCTACATTCTCGATACATACAACCGCTCTCAGCAGGTCTATTTTATTTCTAATGCTCCAACTGTTTGTAAAGTGTACATTTATACCTATCCTTCCTTGGTCCTGTTTTACCCCTTGTCCTGAGTAACCAATTTTACTCCCCAGGACCTGCTTGTTGTTTGCCTCCCACTTACCCCGACCTCTCTCTATTGGCGAAACTCCCCTTTGTAGTGACAACTTCACGCTCCAAGGATGCAGACAACGTCTTTACCCCCGCGCCAGACAAGTGTACTCCGTCGCGACTTAATGGGTAGTCGTAGCCATAGAATGGTTGCTATTTATCAATGAACGCTTGCACACTGTTTTTCCAGTCAGCAATTATAGCAATTGCCCTTGTCAGACATTCACCACCAACTCCTCCTCTTGGCAAGACACCACATACTGTCGGGATCCCTCCCCTATCTCTAACCTTCCCTAGCGCCTTCCTATACTTCCTGAAAAGTTCCTCACTCCTAACCTTTCCTATGTCGTTACTTCATACACTAAGACACACTACTGGATTGGTACCCTCCCCTGACAAAACCCTATCTATCCTCTCAGCTACATGCCCTATCCCAGCCCCAGGAAATCACACCCTACTCCTACGTTTCCTATCTCTTCTACAAAAAGTCCTATCTAAGAACCTCACCTGGCTGTCCCCAACTACCACGACCTTACCACTGGGCAGAGTTTGAACAACTGCCATTTTCTCTCCTGGCACCACACCGCCCTGCCTCTTCTCTTCCTCGCCAGCTTCCTCCAACACTTGGTAGGGCTTACTGCACTCCACACCCTGGTCAGCTTTCCTGAGTCTGACTCTGGTCCCCTTGGAGGCAACCACTCTCCACCCCTGCTTCTCCTGACCCTCCTACGCAGGTGTCCTGCTAGGCAGGACGCCTACCTGAAGGAGTTCAGTCATGAGGGCTTCGTTCTCCCCCTTTTAAACGTCTATCTCTCTCCTCAACTGCTTCAGCTGACTAAACAGAGTGGCCAGGGGGTCGACTTTCCTCACACACCGTCCCTCTTCCCCCTCAACACAACGATCCACGGCGGCGATTTCCTATGGTTACTAACACGAGCACTTAGGGGCACGTCCTTCTCCAAGCTAGGTCAGATTAGATTAGGTTAGTATTAGGTTATTTAATATTTAGGTGAAATAAATGGTGAAAGGAAATAAAGTCACAGGAAAAAAGTCACATGACTTGTACACATTGACAACACATTATATATATGATGGCAGTGCACGTAGGTTAGGTTAAGTTAGGTTGGGTTAGATTAGGTTTTTCCGTGCCTTTTTTTCTGTGACTTTTTTTCTTGTGACTTTTTTTCCTGGATTCGAAATAAACAAGTGTACCTAATATTTCCATGATCCTCTGTCTTTACTAAACCACACACGCGTTTCTATCAGTCACGCGAATGAATATATAAGATGAATTACCTAAAAGGGTGAGAGTCTTCATGTGGGCGTGGGCCGTGTAGACTTGACCTGACCTACATTATATATAACTGACTAATCAGGCAGATTGGGGTGATGTATTAAAGGAATTGTGGGTTTAATGATAGAATCATGAAATTTGGCACATGCTTAGAGGAGGGCAGGGTAAACATTTTGGGCTATAGGACCATCTCAGAACTGTCCTATGACATTGTTTATTAGAGAGTGGTAGTAACTCTTGACAGGAGCTGCCATGCACAGTCCAACCGGCCTATTGCAGTCTCCTTATTTTCTTATGTTCTTATATTTTAACGTAGTCTAGTTCTATCTAATCTAACCTCTCCAGGTAGCGCAAAGGCGTTTACTTATCAGGTGAAATGATCGAAGACAGAGGGTATACTGTAGTTGTCAAGTGATATATTCTCTAATGTCTACCTCAGGAGCCACCTCTTGGTGATATATGCTGTTATTATCAGTACTTCATGTCTTTTGGTACTCCTTAACCCGGAATGTCTCCTCTCTACCTTTGTGTTTTGTGGACATTAAGTAGCGGCTGAATTCATTTGTTGATTTATTCACCTATATATTGGGAGTAATGAGTGGCTACGTCTTATTTTATTCATCAAAGGCATGTCCGAGTGTTTACTAAAGCAGGTGGCGGGGTGAGCAGAACCCTTCGCTTTGCTGCTGTGGACAGACGCTCAGCTCCGCAGGATACTTATTCTCATCCTGACACTTACGTAGTTCACAGCCACTGTACGTTTATTTACCTGGAAGGAACGACCTGGTATTGATCTCACTACATGGGGTTTATACTATCAAAAGATATACACACTATAGGCCTACACATTGCTTAATTACCTTCAACAGGTGTGTGGCATGTGTGACGCCTGTGTATATCATTTGTAAGATACGTATAGAATATCACTGTTGGATGTCCTGGTTTCAACAGCGTCAACCATGAAATTCCACGTCATCTTCTTAGCACTGACCGTCTCGGCTCTGAGGTGGTGTCAAGGTAGCATCCACACCCGGACCCACGTGAAGGTTCCCTCTGTCAGGATACCTAGCAAGATCATCAGTACCTTGAGCGAAATTAGTAAGTCTCTCTGTTGACAGTTTTGAATTTGTTTATTTGACAGATGCAACAAAAAATCACATTACATAAAGACTAGACAACCCATTAAATTCACCTTAAGATTAATCACCATAACATAACGTAACCTTCAGGTAGCATCACGTGTGTTTATTCGTTCGGTGAAAGGAAATGCAGTGTCTAATTTTCATCTGATCCAAAATATCACATCAAGCAATTATTTGTCTATCGTCAACACCAGTCACGTTTTTCTAGACATAATTCCCGTCAATTTCAATTACCTAAACCATAAGAACAGAGAACTGCAGCGGGCCTATTGACTCATTCTAAGCAAGGTATAAAGTATCGGTGCTACTATAGTATGAGGTCTACCGAGCTGGAGTTGTGTCTACCGGGATATTTATACTAGTAGCTACAGTGTCAATATCCCGGTAGGCACAACTCCAGCTCGGTAGTCCGCACACCATAGTCTAGTGGGGCGGATAAGCATGTAAAATAGGCATGATTATTCACTTTTGTATAGAATTATGAGACTTTGGCCACATATTCTACTTGAGTTAGTAAAGTTTTCTGATATAATGCCAATTGAACAGCGTCCCCTGGTTGCCTGCAGTGCCCCTTGCGGCTGACTGCTGTAGCGCCTCCCGAACAGTTCTTCCAACTGCAACAGCTCCCTTATTTTTGGTGCAAACAAACTGAAATATGGATATGTTATGTATCGTGACCTTGCAAAAGCATCTTATTCTATATAAACTTTTGTCAGACAAAAGCGTGTTTGTTGGTTTGTTTCTTTCTTTGTTTTATTAATAATTTCATGTTTTTTTTTACTAGCAATTCAATAATCAGCACTCATATGTTCTCAGACTTCGGAATTATAAAATGTCCTGTAAGAATATTTACTGTAAACATTGTGATATCATATGCATAGATTCTTAACTGCACTGTCCATCACATGCAGAGAGAGCAGTACACTGAAGCTCTGCTTTTACAACCTCGAATCGCCCTGAACATGTTCTTTTCCAACCACAGTATACCGCCTCTAGGCTAGCCCATGGTAATTAGTAATAGCCAGTACAACAACATCTATTATAGCCCTTGTTCGCAGCATCAATGCAGTAAGGAATGATACGTGAGTCCTCACTTGGATTATGCAGTTCAATTCTGGTAATCGCAATACAGAATGGATATAGAATCCCTAAAAAGAATTCAGAGGAGAATGACAAGACCAATCCCGGGCATTAGGAACCTTGAGTGCAGAGACAGGTTAAAGCATCTTAATTTGCACTCCCTCGGGAGACATAGAGTGTGAGTGGCGATATGATCGACGTGTGTAAATGGAAGTCAAGGCTAAACAAAGGTTATATAACAAAGGTACTCAATCTATCCAACCAGGAGCGAACTCGTAGCAATGGTTTTAAAATGGACAAATTTAGATTTAGGAGGAGACAGGTAAACATTGGTTTGGGAATAGAGTAATTTATGAGTGGAACAAGTTACCAAGCGTTATCATTAACTCGAATACCCTGGATAGCTTCAAACGTAGGTTGGGTGTAAACGGGACTGCCCAGTATGGGCAAATAGGCCCGCTGCCGTTTCCTCCATTTTCATGTTCACTTATGTTCTTATGTGTGTCGGCTTCTTCATGAGAACACGGTGTGAACTGAGACAAGTCCACACAATCTTGCGCAGGCAGAACATCCTGCCCATCTATTACAATGATTACTTTTCCGTCCCTATTCAGCTGAATGATATGTTGTGATAAGAAATTAAATAATTTTGTTTTATTTTCATCCACTCGCAAGAACTCTGACCAATTTCGTGGTAAAGGACTTGAAGTCATCACTCTGCGTCAGGTTCCTGTGCCTCGTCTCTCTCTAGTTGATGATTTCAGACTACACTGCAGATAAACATCCCACACCACATCCACTCTTTTCACTTTTCCAAGCCATTGTGCAATGTAAGGCTCAAAAACAGCTTTGCTGTACTCTTTGGAGGTCTTCGTTGTCCCTGGTTTGACCATCTGCTGAGACATCAGGCTCACCTGTCCTTGCTTCACAGAGTTTTTGAAAGCACTGTAACAGATCAGACCTAGAGCTTGTTCGTAATCTGCCACCATCAGAAATAGAAGGAGGGTAGGCTTGATTCTCATGTGCAAAGAAGTCATCAAGACTGACACCACGGTTTTGACATCCAATATAAAGTCTGGAAAATAACAGGCAGTCATTCTTTGCTGACTTGTGCTTAAGGTTAACCTTAGAATGCACAGCTTGTTTTGGTCGATCCTTTAACAAAGCAAACTTGTTTTGAGGATGTGTCTCATTTATCGATTTTGAATGATCGATAAGACAATTTTTTAAAAAGGTTTGATACTGTTGTAATCCCGTCTCTTTTACTGCACCCGCAGTTTTGACCACTGACACATCAGCGACAATGTTGCTTCCAAGGGACACAAGTTCCTTGTTTTCATCAGAGAATAGGTTACCGAGTTCTGTAATGGTGTCCACCATTGACTGCACATGAGCTCTAAACATACTTTGAAAATTAGGCACCTGTTCATGGTGCTCTAATTGCTCTTCTGCATTTACTGTAGGTGTGACCTTTCTTCAAATTCGTTAACAAGGGTGGCAATTTGTGGGCCTCCGATCATCCACCTACGGGGAGGGCTTGTGGATTTCCAGTCAGGCCAGTGGCGCCATCCTCACCCTTTACCATCTCATTATTTTGTTGATGGCTCTGATCAGAGACATGGCCGAAAATGCATGTTTTTTCCTAAAGTAATGTGAATTTCCCAGCTTTAAATTCTCTAGCGAGCTGGAGATGTCTTACTGGCAGCTCCTGTATGTCGTGTAAATGTACAGATAACCAGCGTGAATAGTGTACGATGCAATGCAAAGAACCATGGCATGAGCTGAGCAAGGGCATCAACATACAACTTGAAATTTTATGACCTGAGAGACCTCTCAAACATCAGTACAGTCAATTCTAGTTCTAGAACAAGCGACCAGTATTTAAACTGGAGATGGTGTCTTGCCATTTCCTGGTACCACGATGGAAATTCCTCACTACCAGTGTCACCTTCAAGCTTTTCAACATATTCATCATAGGCTTGGAACTGCTATATGTATAAGAAGGCGGCTGTAACCTGGTGTGTGTGCCTCGTACGCTTTAGAAGAGCTGCTGAGAGATATGAGTCTGCTTTACGTGATATAGAAATCTGAGCTTCAATAAGTACATCTGTCCATCCACTCCCATCCATCCAAATCCCTGATGCCTTCCAGGCCGCCATTTTAAAATGCAATCCTCCAAGCATTGTAACTAATTTATCCTCACCCTCCGAGTCAGTCCGTATCCACTGAATGTTCTTAGCTATAGCATAAAGGTGCTGGTCACATGCAAGGACTGGTATCTGACCTGGATTTAAGTACTGTACTGATTAAGAACAATAGTCATGCTATGACGGATCATTGCGTAGGAGTGAGAAGATTCTTCAAAATATGGCAATAAACCAGTTGAACATCTGTTGAGAGGCATGATATGCAGACCAGGAGATATTTTGTCAATCATCTAAGGCTCCTAAACAAGATCGCCTAACCTCTTCTAACCATCCATATTCATCCTGGACATGAGTGCTCATTGTGTCTCCATCAGATAGGGCGGTCAGCACTGCAGCTAACTTTGGTGGATTGAGTGGAGGTTTAATAATTGGTGGTACATGTGTGTAGAATTCATGCAAAGGTGTAATGCTTTTTGAAGAAGAAACTGGCTTGATGCTCACGTTCATCACTCTTGTTCCCTGTCCATCAAAGTCTGGATGTTGAAATGGGGATATTCCGGTGCTGTGAAATGAATCAGCTGCTGTATTTGAAGATGGGTTGTGATCTAAGTTGTCAACTGCACCTGTGATAAATACACCGGTCTTAAGGTTGGTTGGGATTACTACTTGGCCAGATCTGTAGACAGCTGAAGCACCCTGACATAAGAGGCACAAATTCCATGTTGAAACAATTTGTCAATTATCCTACGGTTTATGGTATGTGCCTGCATCATCATTCCAACATAAAGTGGGAATGGTGTCTCTTGGTTTCGACAGTGACGCAGTGTTGTGGTTGATGAGTTACGTCGTTTATGTTTTATGCAATTGTACCTGATAAGTTGGGCTAATGTAAGAGCTTCAAATCGGACTCGGTTGTTACACTGTTGTCTATTTGGACCCTCTAACAGCATGCTCATAAAAGCAAGAAGCACTGCAGGAACAGATTTCTCTTTGCAGTCAAATGAAAAGGAACCTTCAAAACATGGGAAATGATCAAACATATCCCTACGTAATATCTGAGCTGCTTTGGCCAAACAAATAGCATCTCTCTCAGTAGTTCCATCAAAGGTGTCAGACAATATTTTCTCCACTGTTTGTGAGCTTGTGGGGCTGGAGTATGTGCTAGGAGCTTGTCCTTGAGTCGAGTAGAATTAATTATCTCTCGCTGTTGAGCTCCAAGTTGATCCTGTTGCTTGTTGTATATTTTCACTAAATATACTAAGTTTTTCCTCAGCGAATGTTATAAGTTCAGCAAATGCTATGCTTTTATGCAAGTAATTTTCTTGATCTTCAGCTCGTTTTTGAGAGTTTATAACTTTGGCCCGGTTATATTAAGCAATTCAAGTGATATTTCATCTCAACTGCTATTACATCACCAGCGCTTAATTTTGCCAGCAACTTGGTGTCACCCACACAAAAAACAGCTGACCTGACGCCAATTCAGCCCATAAGTACTTGCCTGGTGCAGTTCTCCAGGTTTTCCATATCCATAACAAAAGAAGCATTTTGCAGATTCATCCACCGATTCATGAAAACGTTTGATTTTGCCACACCTTCTGATGTTAAATCACTTTTGGAGTCCCAGCCTGCCGTTTTTGGAGACGAATTAACTTGGTTTGGTTATAGTTGTCTCTGCTTTATGGTTTGCTAGTGTGGTGCTGATGCCATCTCCTTCATCGAGGGAAGTTAATTTCAGGGAGCGTGGTAAACCTCCAATCCGGCTGAACTTTTGCAAATCATCAGCAAGAGTTGTGTATCCTACACCAACGTCTTGACGTTTGGATTCAGCAGGACATACTAGTTTGTTGTTGTTGGAATCCTGGCAGAAGATGCACAGTGACCAGTTTATGAGATTTTCACTCTTATTGTTTGTGTTGGGACTTTCCAGGAGACGATCCTCATCAAGTAAACATGTAACAGCCATAGTTCCAACAATGCAGAAATTAAGACAGTCAACCAAAACTACCTATACATCTGTCTTCACTACTTTGAAAATTTCTCAAGCAGATAAAGAGGAATAATATGTTACTGTGCTTTGAAATAAAGACCATAAATACGGGATTAATATTTAGTTCAGGGAAAAAAAAGTTATATACAACAAACAAACAAACAAATACACTTTGGTCTGACCCCAAAAATATATAGAATAAGATGGTTTTCAAAAGGTCAATTTACATAACATATCCAAATTTCAATTCGTTTGGACCAAAAATAAAGGAGCTGTTGCATTTGGAAGAAATGTTCGTGAGGCGCTACCGCAGTCAGCCGCTAGGGGCGCTGCAGGCAACCAGAAAATCTTTACTAACCCAAGTATAATATGTGGCCAAGTATCATAATTATGTACAAAAATGAAATTATTGCTTCCAGTAATTTGCCTACAGTAGATGTTAAACTGATTGGTCGGTAGTTAGATGATAGTGGTTTATCTCCCTTCTTGAAAATCGGTTTGCATTCGCTATCCTTCAGGATTTTGACACAACACCCGTTTTTAAGGACATAAGAACATAAGAATGGAGCAAATGCAGCGGGCCTATTGGCCCATACTGGGCAGTCCCATTTACACCCAACCCCTTTTGCTGAAATATCCATCCAACCTATGTTTGAAGCTATCCATCGTATTTGAGTAAATAATGATATTTGGTAACTTGATCCATTCATCCACTACTCTATTTCCAAACCAAAGTTTAACTATTTCGCGCCAAAATCTAAATTTGTCTAATTTAAAACCATTGTTAAGAGTTCGCTCCTGGTTGGATAGTTTGAGTACCTTAATTATGTCCCCTTTGTTTAGCCCAGATTTCCATTTATACACCTCTATCATATCGCCCCTCACTCGACGTCTCTCGAAGGTGTGTAAATTAAGATGCTTTAACCTGTCTCTGTACTCAAGGTCCCTAATGCCCGGGATTAGTCTTGTCATCCTTCTCTGAATTCTCTATTATGCTGTTTAGTTCTGGTGCCCTTATTATAGAATGGATATCAATTCACTGGAGTCGGTGCAGCGAAGAATGACGAAAATGATTCCGGGACTTAGAAACCTTCCATATCAAGATAGATTAAAGAAACTACGCAGCAAAAATTTAAAAATTAGGAAATTCCAAAAGCTGAATACACAAAACAAACTAAACTGTATTCGGCACTAATAAAATCAATAATTAAGCTACCCGCCTGAACCATTCAACGCATTCATTAACGCAAGAATTAAGAAACTACAAACAATACAAAATAAATTATCTACGGTTCATATATACAGTAACATCAGATATGAACAAAGGATAACAAACGAAGAACTGCATAGGAGAACCAACATCGAGGCAGTAAATATAACCATATACAACAAAGCTAAAAGAATGTGGGAGCAAATATAAGAATTCGAGTTAGAAGCCGTAACTCACTGGCCCGATAATGAAATGAAATGAAGAGTAAGAGAACACTCATGGTTCAGATCCAGTAGAACAAGACTAAGCAACCCAGCACCAATACCAAGATACAACTATCGTCCTCAGAGCAAAATAAAAATAAAATTGCATAGAATAAATAGCCAATTAAAACACTGCCAACGCATACTTCAACCCTTTCAATAGATAGAACTACCTCCTTGTGAGCCAAAGTATTAAGTTGGATCCTTACAAAAAACCTTTTCCTATTTTAAACAAAAGTTTCAATTGATAAAAAAGAAAGAAAGAAAGAGTGACACTATCCTCGGCCTCTCTAAACCCCTCTTGCTGTTTTTCCTCCCACCTTCATTAAAGAAAAAGATACGATGCTCAGCCAGCTCCATAAAGAACCTGGCCAGTGGTCGTCACCTCTTCCTTGAAATACTGGCAACTGCAATGACGAAACATAATCTTGAGAAATGTCAAAGGCCTGAGAGCTAGAATTTAAATTAATAGTACAAAATATCAACAAAGAATTTTTAAATACAACTTATCTGATTGAGCCCGGATACCTTTGTTCTCCTACTCTCCTTCAAGTTCCCCCTTACTTAACTTCTCCTCACCCCCCCCCCCCAAAAAAAAAACTCCAAATTACTTTCAACCCAAACACCCTACCACCCAAAAACAAGCAATAGCCCTTCATCTTTGTCTACTGGCATCAGGTCTAGTCAAGGTGGCTGCTCTCACCTCCACAAAAACGTAAAATTACACCATATAATAGTAAGTTCTTTCTTTTTAACATGCCGGGGGAGTCAGGAGGGTTGAACCTCACGGTGAGGAAGTTAGATAAGGTTAGGTAGGTTTATTTGGTTAGGTTGGTGAGGTCTTCGAACAATGCTTCTGCTGTGTTTATTTTTTATCAACTAAGGCTAGGTCAGATTTAATTTAGAAATAATCACGTTTTAGCACATTTTCGATAACTATAAGAACATAAGAAAATAAGGAGTCTGCGATAGGCCGGTTGGCCTGTCCATGGCAGCTCCTGTCGAGAGTTACTACCACTCTCTATCATCCATGAATCTATCTAGCCTCCTTTTGAAACTTTCCAGAGTTCCCGCACTTACTACAAAGTTGCTAAGCGTGCTCCACTCGTCCACCACCCTATTTGTGAACCAGTTTCTTCCTATCTCCCTCCTAAAACTAAACTTATCCAACTTGAATCCGTTGCTCCAAGTCCTATCCTGCTCGGATATTATAAGAACTTTATCTATATCCCCTTTATTGATTCCTTTCACCCACTTAAATACTTCTATCATATCTCCCCGCACTCTTCGTCTTTCTAGGGAATGCAAGTTAAGTTTCTTTAGCCTCTCCTGATATGGAAGGTTTCTAAGTCCCGGAATCATTTTTGTCATTCTTCGCTGCACCGACTCTAGTGAATTTATATCCATTCTATAATAGGGGCACCAGAACTGAACTGCATAATCGAGGTGTGGCCTGACAGTGTTCACTATAAAACACAGTGAAATTGCTGCATTTTTAAATTCGTTTTCTATGAAAAATAGCCGCTGTGATGTCGTAAATAATTACCTCCTTTAATTATGTTTATTTTTATGGTAGTGTTAATAGGTGCTCCTGTATAATAGTACAATATTAATAATAGTAGTGTTAATGTATCCCTGTATAATACATTAAATACTTTCTCTATTAATATCTCATGATATAGATAGGACTTTTTTGTGCAAGAGATAGGAAACGTAGGACTAGTGTGTGTTTTCCTGGGCCTGGAATAGGGCATGTAGCTGAGAGGATAGATAGGGTTTTGTCAGGGGAGGGTGCCAAGCCAGAAGTGTGTCTTAGTGTAGGAGGTAGCGACATAGGAAAGGTTAGGAGTGAGGAACTTTCCAAGAGGGAGTTGTGCCACACTTGTGGAAACAGGCAAATGTAGTACTCATATTCAAAAAGGGAAACAGAGCATCAGCAGCAAATTACCGGCCGATTAGTTTGATGTCAGTAGTGGGGAAATTTATTGAATCAATTATAACAAATAGCATCCGATCCCATTTCGCGAAAAACAAATTAATCTACGACTCTCAACATAGGTTTACAAAGGGAAAATCTTGTCTAACAAATCTGCTGATGTTTTTTTAGGAAAGTCTTCGAGGTAGTAGATAATGACGCAAATTGCGATGATATTTACTTAGACTTTAGCAAAGCATTTGACAGCGTACCACATCAGAGGCTTCTGAGAAAAGTTAAGGCTCATGGTATCGAGGGGAAAGTTTTAAATTGGTTCACCGAAAGAACACAGAGGGTCAGCGTAGATGGTGTTAAATCTGAGTGGGGGTGTGTAACCAGTGGGGTTCCCAAGGGGGCAGTACTGGGTCCACTGTTGTTCATAATCTACATAAATGATCTAGATACTGGAATCAGCAGTGACATATGCAAGTTTGCGGATGACACAAAATTAGGGCGGCAGATTAATTCAGGGCAGGATGCAAATGCACTACAGGAGAATTTAAATAAACTGCAATAGTGGTCAGAAAAATGAAAAATGAAATTCAACACCAGTAAGTGCAGCGTACTTAATATTGGAAGAACAAATACTGTCAATGTATACAGCCTTAACAACATCAACCTAGAGAAATCGACTTGTGTAAGAGACTTAGGGGTACTTGTAAGCCCGGACCTACAGCCTAGAACATAGTGCGTTCATGTTCGAAATAAGGCAAACACAGTATTAGGTTTTATATCTAGAAGTGTAAGTAAAAAGAGTGTGGAGGTCATATTGCAACTATATCTTGCGCTAGTCAGGCCGCACCTCGATTATGCTGTTCAGTTCTGGTGCCCTTATTATAGAATGGATATCAATTCACAGGAGTCGGTGCAGCGAAGAATGACGAAAATGATTCCGAGACTTAGAAACCTTCCAAATCAAGCTACATTAAAGAAACTAAACTTGCATTCCCTAGAAAGACGAAGAGTACGGGGGAATATGATAGAAGTATTTAAGTGAGTGAAAGGAATCAATAAATGAGATATAGATAAAGTTCTTATAATATACAAGCACTATAGGACTCGTATCAACGGATTTAAGTTGGATAAGTTTAGGTTTTGGTGGGAGATAGGAAGGAACTGGTTCACAAATAGGGTGGTAGACGAGTGGAACAAGCTTAGCAACTTTGTAGTAAGTGCTGGAACGCTGGAAAGTTTTAAAAGGCTGCTAGATAGATTCATGGATGATAGATAGTGGTAGTAACTCTCGACAGGAGCTGCCATGCACAGGCCAACCGGTCTTTTGCAAACTCTTTATTTTCTTATGTCCTTATATTCTTATATCCTGCGGGGGTGGGGTGTCCTTGGGATTGTGCCATTTTTCCTACATTCGATGATGTTTGGAAAATTGTTCCACTCATCTATGTCACGTATTGTGGTGTAGCTGTTGGTCGGTTCTTGGGATGTGTGCTTCACTGATACAAATATAGTGACTGTTTCCATGATTTGTTCACACAATTGTGATCATTCACGTCCGTCCTGTTATACCTAAGTTTGACACATCCATCTCTTGTTCTCCCACGCCCCACTGAAATATTGTTTTATATATTATATTTCAACTTTTTGTTATCATAATCATAGAGGAATATTTATAGCGGTGGCAGCACTGGTACTGACATGTGTGCTGTGTACAGGTAGCCGGGTGATTTGCTCGGCAATTTGTCTCCAGCACCCCACCTGCTCCGCCTACAACTGGGGTACCGCCTCCCTCACCGATAACTGTGAACTGCTGGAGTACCTGAGTGTCGTCTCCTTCGTCGCTGACCCTCTGTATGACGCCTTCATCGATAGACAAGGTGAGGATAATAAGAAAATAAATAACCTCTTTAAAGTCCCCCCCCCCCCCCCAAAAAAAAAGTGTCAAAGGCGAGTGTGTCCTCAGTGGTAATAAACCACCATCAAGCCACATGTCATACCCACTGTGGTTATCATCCCTCATATTGATTTAAGTTTACACACACAAACAAACACACACACACAAAATACTTTAATATATAATCATTACCAATTCGTTAACAATAAACAGTAATTTGCCAATGAATATTTATGGACCACAATCGCGAAACTGAAAAAAAAAAACTCATATTCCCAGAGCAAATTACGCTTCCATCACTATTTCTGTCGTTTCTTTTTTATCGTTAAGTTAATTTGCGGTAAGTCAAGTTATATTAGGTTTGCTTAACTTAGGTTAGCTTAACATTTGAATTTGAATTTTGAATTTTAAACAGTTTATTCATCCAGAAAAACACAGATACAGAATGGATAATAATAACAATATTAACATGGCTGAGCCAGTTGAGAACCTGAGCTCTCTTTTAGGCACCTGATATATACTATACATTTATCTCAAGGAAGTATTATGTAACATTTAGTAACATCTGGAATAGAACAATAGCATGGTGGTAATAAGAACATCTCATAATGTTACCATGGTTATCACATCAATATTTATTTATTTTATTTATTTATTTCTTATTTTTTGTTTTATTATAAGTATATACATAGATTACAGTGGAATTTAAAAACATAAGTATAATGGGGGAGCAGTACAACATGGGTTGTACAGTATTAAGGTTGAACAAGAGGACAGAGTTGTCAGGATTATGTCTAGTTGCCAAATATGTTTATTGCAATGGTAATTTCTAATCTATTTACATGATAATATCCGCTAAAACGGTTTTGATGGTACAAAAAGAGCAGGTACTGTAAATATCGTAGGTATTACAAGAAATATTAATACTTAGACAATAGATATTTTTTAAGACATGATTTAAAGGAAGGGAGCGTAGTCTTTACTTGGATGGGTGGGGGTAAGTTGTTCCATACCTTCACACCATGATATTTTATGGAGGTCTGGGACTGAGAGGAACGCATGGCGGGTGGTCTTAGTAGCTCTGGGTGCCTTAAGTTGTATCTCTGATTATTCCGGAAGTGGAAATAATTATTGTCAAGCAAGTGAGTGATAGATTTGTAAACAAAGAGGGCACAGCAGTAGGTGTTAATACCTTCGAATTTTAACATTTTCAATTTAGCAAATTTTTCGTTTGTGTGATCTGTTTTTTCAAGTCGGTCATTGTCCGTACAACTCTCTTTTGTGCAGTAACCAGGGTAAGGAACATTACGTTAGATTATGATAGGTTAGGTTAAGTTAGATTGTGTTAGGGTAGGTTAGATTATGTTAGGTTAGGTTAGGTTAGGTTAGGTTAGGTGTTCTTAATCGACTCAGTTGAGGACGGACAGGATTATGACAGGGTCCCCCACGAAAGACTAAAACGTAAAGTGGAGGCTCCTGGAATTGGAGGGGTTATTCTAAACTGTATTAAGGGGTGGTTACAGGATAGGAAAAAGAGTCAGTGTTAACGGCACTAAATCCAATTAGGGTAACGTCACCAGTGGAATACCCCAAGGCTCAGTACTTGGACCAATACTATTTATTATATCCATAAACGACAGGGATATAGGCGCAGAAAGCAACAAAAGTAAATTTGCTGACGACACTTAGGGTATGATTTAACTCTGATGAGGACTCCGCAAAATTACAGGAATATCTAAACAAATTTTTCAGATGGTCTGAAATAAGGCAGATGAAATTTAATGCGGAAAAATGTAAAGTACTCAGTATCGGAGATATAAATAGAAAACCCACATATCAGATGAACAACGTAATTATAGAGAAATAGGATTGTGAGAAAGATTTAGGGGTAATGATAAGTAGGAATCTTAAACAAAGACAACAATGTGTATTTCCACGAAATACAGCTGACAAAGTGCTTGGGTTCATACAAAGGAGTCTTAGTTACAAGACTAATGAGGTTATTCTTACACTTTATTTTGCGTTTGTGAGACCTCACTTGGATTATGCGGTCCAGTTTTGGTCATTGTACTACAGAATGAATATCGATTCCAGAGAAAGCATTATGAGGAGGATGACAATTCGAATCCCGGGCATTACGAACCTTAAATATAAAGACAGATTAAAGCATCTGAATTTGCACTCCCTCGAGAGGAGAGATATGATCGAAGTGTATAAATGGGAGTCAGGGTTAAACAATGGTTAGACAAGAGTGAAGAATATTAATGAAAAATAGAAGGCTTACATCCGAGATTATTATAAAGTATTGGCCGAGATAAGGAAAACAAAGAGGAATAATGAACTGAAGGTAGCAACGGAGGCGAAGTCAAACTCCAATGGATTCTTCCAAATGTAACAAGCTTAAACACGAGAAAAGATTGGACCAATACATTCAGATTCCGGTGAGCTAACGGATAACGACGGAGATATGAACAATAATCTGAACAGTTATTTTTTAATAGTTTTCTCCACCGAAAATTTAAACATGATACCCAAGGCACCGACTATATACAGAGATAGTGAAGGAAATAGAATAAGCGACATAGCAGTGACTAGTAACGATGTTAATATATAAATAGACAAACTAAAGCCTAATAAGTCACCAGGTCCCAATGAGATATTTGCCAGAGTTTTAAAGGAATGTAAGGAAGAGCTTAGTATATACCCTTAGCATATTTATTTCACATGTCATTAAAAATTAATATAGTATCACAATCCGAACTAATGTCCCATCATCTTAAAATCAATTATATGGAAATTTCTGCAAGCAATAATTTCAAACTATTAGAAACCACCTGGAGAAGCACGAGTTGATCAGTGATTTCCGACATGGCTTTTCAAGTTGGCGGTCATGTCTGACAAATATATTAACATTCTTTTCAACTGTTTTCGAATCTTTGGACGACAGAATCCCCCACGAAAGACTCATAAGAAAAGTGGAGGCTCATGGAATTGGAGAAGATATTCTAAAATGGATTGGGGTAACGTCACTATTGGAGTACCACAAGGCTCAGTACTTGAACCATTACTATTTATTGTATACATAAACGAGATAAATGTAGGTGTAGACAGCAGCATAAGTAAATTTGCTGACGACACTAAAATAGGGGGTGTAAATAAATCTGACAAGGACTCCACAAAACTGCAGGAAGATCTAAAAATTTTTTTTTGCTTGATCATAAATATGGCAGATGAAATTTGATGTAGACAAATGTAAAATACTTAGTCTAGGAGAAGTAAACAGAAAAACCAGATATCAGATGAACATCGTTATAGAGAAATCCGTCTGTGAGAAAGATTTAGGAGTAATGATAAGTAAGAATCTTAAACCAAGATAACAATGTGTATTTGCTCGAAACAAGGCTAGCGAAGTACTTGGATTCATACAAAGGAGTGTTAGTTACAAGACTAGTGAGGTTATCCTAAAGCTATATATTGGGCTTGTGAGACTTCATTTGGATTACGCGGTCCATTTCTGGTCACCGTTCTACAAAAAGGATATAAAATCCTTAGAAAGAATTCCGAGGAGAATGACAAGACTAATCCCGGGCATTAGGAACCTTGATTACAGAGACAGGTTAAAGCATCTTAACTTGTACTCCCTCGCGAAACGTAGAGTGAGGGGTGATATGATCGAGGTGTATAAATGGAAGTGAGGGCTAAACAAAGGTGATATATAACAAAGGTGCTCAAACTATCCAACCAGGAGCAAACTCGTAGCAACGGTTTTAAATTAGACAAATTTAGATTTAGGCGCGAGATAGGTAAACTTTGGTTTGGTAGTAGAGTAGTGGATAAATGAGAGAAGTTACTAAACATCATCATTAACTGAACATGTTGGATAGCTTCAAACATAGGTTAGTTGGATATATGAGCCATAGGGGTTGGGTGTAAATGGGACTGCCCAGTATCGGCCAATATTCCCGCTGCAGTTTCCTCCATTCTTATGTTTTTATGTTCAATTGTTTTAAATTAGAAAAAAAATAGATATAGGCAAGAGATAGATACACACTAGTTTTGAAATAGAGTAATGGATGAGTGGAACACGTTACCAAACTTCATCCTTAACTCGAACACGCTGGATAGCTTGAAATATAGGTTGAACAGATATATGAGTGAAGGGGTTGGGTGTAAATGGGCCTGCCTAATATGTTAATAACATAAGATTAGGTTAACGTAGGTTAGATTATGTTAGGTTAGGTTAATTTAGGTTAAATTATGTGTGAATAGGTTATAGTAGGTCAACTGAGGGAGATTATCTTAGGTTAGGTTTCGTTACATTTTGTAATGTTAGATTGTGTTAGGTTACGTTATGTTTGGTTAGGCTAGATTAACTTAAGTCAGGTTACATTAGGCGTTATAATTTTTTATCATCAGGTAAAATAAGCAAGGGGAACAGGAATACCAATCACACTGTGCAGATAAGCAGTGCCCGTTCGTGACTATTCATTTCCTTCTGCCCGGCACTTTCCCGGCAAGCAAGTTAATATTTTAAGAGGTAAATACCTAGATGGGAATTTGTCAGGTGCTGCGTAACCCCACCTTCCTGTTCGCGTTTTAGGAACATAAGAACATAATAATGGAGGAAACTGCAGCGGGCCAATTGGCCCATACTGGGTAGTCCCTTTTACACCCAACCCCTATCGCTCATATGTACGTCCAACCTATATTTGAAGCCACCCAGTGTACCAGCATTAGTGAACTATACTGTATGTCGCGTGCAGGTAATTTACCTCTACATTAGGCCGCCAACCCGCCTCCAGTCAGTCAGTCAACTTCTCAACATTTCAAAGAAACCACCAAGCTGGGTGGTTGTAGGCGTGAGTTGACATGACAGGTGTTACTGCCACTGACACCAGATTGTAGAATGTTAGTGGTAGTTAAAGTGCCGCCTCTACCTACCCAAACATCCTGTAGATGTGAGGTGAGGTGACAGGAGTTATGACATGACAAGGGCTACCTCCTCTGACACCATTTTAGACGAACACGCGTAATCTGTGAGTTGATACACTTTAATAAAATTCAATGTTTTAAGATGTCCATTTTTTTTCCAGAAACAAAACCGGGCAAAGAAATTTCAGAAGTCACTTGCCTGGGGAAAGTTATATTACACATAATCTACACAACCCAATTAATAATTTATATATTACGAGGATATAGCAAGTCAGGATGGCTCTTAAAATATGTTTCTTTTTTCTTTACACAAGTGGACGTGGTAATCAAGACAACACTGAATGGGTATTTTGGGACCTGGCATACTGTAAAACGGTGTGACCGGGGATCTTACGTCTACGGCTATACTGTGTGGGTGAGTAACGTATGCTGGTGATGTGGTGTTTGCGTGGTGATGGTTGGCCTGTCCATGGCAGCTCCTCTATCATCCATGAATACGCCTTGCCTCTTTTTAAAACTTTCCAGGTCCCAGCACTTACTACAAAGTTGCTAAGCTTGTTCCACTCATCTACCACCCAATTTGTGAACCAGTTTCTTCCTATCTCCCTCCTAAACCTAAACTTATCCAACTTAAATCTGTTGCTACGAATCCTATCCCGCTCGGATATTATAAGAACTTTCTCTAAAACTTCTTTATTGATTCCTTTCACCAGTAAGTAGTAGGCAGCAGATAGCTATCAATCAGGGCATCACGAAAATTGTGACCAAGCCCCAGGTTGCTCATCTGTCTTTCTGCCTCATTTACACACAATTGCAGGGTCTCAATTGTTTCTCTTACTATTGACAACACAACATACATATATCATTTCTCACTATTGATATGTTTATTTTTTTATTTTTTTATGGCTCTTTATTATTACAGGGGGTATTATTATTATTATTATTATTATTATTATTATTATTATTTATAATATTTATAATTTTTTATTATTATGATTATTATTGTATTTTATTATGATTATTTATTTTTGGATATTTTAATTAATATTATTATTATTATTTTTTTATAATTGTTATTTGTTTATATATTGTTATTTATGTTAATATTATTATTATTATTATTATTATTATTATTATTATTATTATTATTATTATTATTATTATTATTATTATTATTATTATTATCATCATAATAATAATTATTATTATTATTTTATTTTATTTTTGCCCCCAGGCCTTGATGTGGGTCATGAAAAATGACCTGTGCCCGGGTAGGCTAACGCCCGTAAAAAAAATTATTAAATAATTCTATCATATGTCCCCGCACTCTTCGTCTTTCTGGGGAATGCAAGTTTAGTTTCTTTAATCTAACTTGATAGGGAAGGTTTCTCAATCCCGGAATCATTTTTGTCGTTCTTCGCTGCACTGACTCCAGTAAGGGCACGAAAACTGAAAAGCATAGGCGCGGTGCAGCCTGACATGTGCAAGATATAGTTGCAATAAGACCTCTGCACTCTTATTACTTATACTTCAAGATATGAAACCTAATACTCTGTTTGCCTTTATTTCGAACATTAACGCACTGGTTTCTAAGCCGAAGTTCCGGTCTTGCAAGTACCCCTAGTCTTTCTCACAAGGCGACTTCTCTAGTTTGATGTTGTTAAGGCTGTATACGTTTATAGTATTTGTTCTTCCAATATTAAGTACGCTGCACATGCTGGTGTTGAATGTCATTTGCCATTTTTGTGACCACTCCTGCAGATTATTTAAATCCTCTTGTAGTACTTTTGCATCCTGCCCAGAATTAATCTGCTGCCCTATTTTGGTGTCATCCGCAAACTTTCATAAGTCACTGCTGATCCCAGTATCTAGATCGTTTATGTAGATTATGAACAAGAGTGGGCCCAGTACTGACTCCTGGGGAGCCCCACTAATTACACAGCCCCACTCAGATTTAAAACCATTTACACTGACCCTCTGTGTTCTATCGGTGAGCCCTGATTTTATCCAATTTAAAACTTTCCCCTCGATACCATGACACTTAACATTTCTCAGAAGCCTCTGATGCGGTACTCTGTCAAATACTTTGCTAGTCTAAGTAAATAACATCGTAATTTTTTTCATTATCTACTACCTCGAAGACTTTCCTGAAAAGCATCAGCAGATTTGTTAGACAAGATTTTCCATTTGTAAATCCATGTTGAGAGTCGTAGATTAATTCGTTTTTCTCCAAAAGCGATCGGATGCTATTTGCTATAATTGATTCAAAAAATTTCCCCATTCCCTACGTCAAACTAATCGGCCGGTAATTTGACGCTGATGCTCTGTCTCCTTTTTTGAATATGGGTACTACATTTGCCTGTCTCCACAAGTCTGGCACAACTCCCGTGTCAAATGATTTTGTAAATAAATTTACAAGGGCTCCGCTAATGTGTTCCTTACACTCATTCAAAACTCGAGGGAAAATTTTATCCGGTCCCTGGGGATTTTGTCTTCTTTAATTTATTTATCTTCTTAAGAACATCCTCTTTTCTGAAAGTGATATCCTTTAGTTTCTCTTCTTCCTTTCCCCTAAATGTCAGTTCCACCTCTGGCATTTCCACGTGAATTTCTTCTATGGAAACTGATAAGAAGTAGCTGTTTAATGCTTTACTTATTTCTGCACTATCATCTATCACTTCCCCTCTCTCTGACTTTAAAGGCCCCACTTTGTCCTTAACCTTTGTCCTATATACCAGGAAAAATCCCTTGGGATTCGCCTTGGATTCTCTTGCTATCCTGATTTCGTTGTCCCTCATTGCCTTCCTTACATTTTTCTTAACATTCCTAGATCATTCATTATACCTATGTCTGAGATGCTCCTCTCCTCCCTTTAATTTCTTATAAATTCCTTTCTTTATTCCTATCTCATGTTAAAGTTTTTTTTTCATCCATCTTGGCTCATTTTTATTTGACCTAATTTTACTGCATGGTATATTTTGTTCCTGTGCTTTACGAAGTATACTAGTGAATATAGTAGAGTCATCATGAACTGTTGTGTCGCCGATGACTTCACCCATTCCTACTGGAGACTGACCTGACCGTTCCCAGGCGACCTCACCTAGGTACCTTCTTAACCCCTCATAATCCGCCGATTGAAAGTCTGGGACTCTGACCATATTGTCATTATTTCTCATGTCCCAATTTAGGATAAACCTGATTTCTCTGTGATCACTGTTCCCTAGTTCTTCCCGTATTATGATATCTCTTTTAATATTTTCTTTATTTGTTTATACTAGGTCTAATATATTGTCACCTCTAGTAGGTTCTGTAATTAGTTGTTTAAAAAAAATCCTGTACTGTGTCTAGGAAGTCTTCAGATTCATAGTCACCTACAATGTTGTCCCAGTCAATATTTCTGAAGTTGAAATCCTCCATAATGCACAGGTTGTTATATATTGCTGCCCTACTCATTTCCTGTCATATGGGCTGAGCTGCTTCTTTCCCTAGACTTGGGGGCCTGTAAATCACTCCCATATTTAGTTTTTCTCTTCCATCTGTAATTTCTACCCATACAGACTGAGTACCTATTTCACCCTTTATTGTATTATTAATGCTACAATTTAATGTATCCATGACGATGAGTGAGACCCCCCACCCCCCTTCCCTGTCCTTGTGAAAAGCTGTACCCTTCTATGTAGTACTCTGATAAAAAGTTCTTGCTCGCCAGATTCATCCAGGTTTCGGTGATTGTTATGACGTCTACATTCTCGGTACATACAACCGCTCTCAGGAAGTCTATTTTATTTCTAACGTTCATGCTGTTTAAATAGTATACATTTAAACCTACCTTTCCCTGGTCCTGTTTTACCCCTTGTCCTGTGTAACCATTTCTACTCCCCAGGATCTGCTTATTTATTTACTGCCACTTACCCTGACCTTTCTCTCCTGGCGAGCCCCACCCTTCAGAGTGACAATTTCTCGCTCCAGGTATGCAGACAACGTCTTTATCCCCGCACGAGACAAATATTCCCCGTGACGACTGTACAGGTAGTCGTTGCCATAGAATCGTCGCCAGTTATCAATAAACGCCCAACCATTGCCTGCACAATGTTTTTTCAGTCGGCAGTTTATAGCAATTGCCCTAGACAGCCATTCATCGCCAACTCCTCTTATAGGCAAGACACCACATACTATCGGGATCCCTCCCCTATTTCTAACCTTCCCTAGCGCCTCCCTATACCTCTTGAAAAGTTCCTCACTCCTAATCTTCCCTATGTCGTTGCCTCCTACACTAAGACACACTACTGGCTTGGTACCCTCCCCTGACAAGATCCTATCCATCCTCTCCGCTACATGCCCTATCCCAGCCCTAGAAAAACACACCCTAGTCCTACGTTTCCTATCTCTCACAGAAAGTCCTATCTAAGAACTTCACCTGACTGTTCCCAACTACCACGACCTTACCACTGGGCAGGGTCTGAACAACTGCCCTTTTCTCTTCTGGCACTGCACCGTCCTGCCTCTTCTCTTCCTCGCCAGCTTCCTCCAACACTTGTTAGTGGTTACGGCACTCCACACCCTGGTCACTTTCCTGCGTCTGACCCTAGTCCCCTTGAAAACAACCACTCTCTTCTCCTGCTCCTGCTGACCCTCCTTCATTGGGCTCCTGCTAGGCAGGGCACCCATCTAAAGGAGTTCAGTCTTGAGGGCTTCGTTCTCCCCCTATAAAATGTCTATCTCTCTCCGCAACTGCTCCAGTTCCAGCTCCAGCCTACTCAACACAACACAACGGCCATCGGCAGCCATTTTTTTTGGTCACTAACACGAGTACATAAAGGCACGTCCGTCTCCAAGCTAGATCAGGTCGGTACTGTAGTGGAGGTGGTGGTCCTGTGGTGGAGGAGTTGGGAGTGGTGGTGTGGTGATAGTACTGTGGTAGATGTTGTGGTGTGGTATGGTGTGGTAACTTAGCTCTCGATGCTGCACACAGGAGGAACGAGAACGACAAGATAAGGGCATACGGGGAGAGAGTTCAGAACATTGATCAAGTCAGCTTCACTCCTCTAGTGTTCACAACCTCTGGTGGGATGGGACCAAGTGCAAGATGTTTCTATGCCAGACTCGCAGAGGTGATTTTCGAACAGAAGCAGCAGCCCAGAAGTTATGTTATGGCCTGGATGAGATGTCGTCTGTCCTTATTTCTCTTTCAGTCAGCTTTGTTCTTCCTCAGGGGAACGAGAGCTTCGGCTCCAAAGCCGACAACAGCTGCAGATATTGACTATGAGGCTACAGTCACTGAATGCCGCATAGATCTGCGGTTCAACTAATTCAACACAGCTAGGATAGCTACTCATTTATTAGGATATTTAATTTTAAGGTAATAAAATGGCGGCGAAGGTGTGGCTATTGGGGGAGGCTGGAGACCACGTATGAAAAAAAAAATAAAAAATAAATAAATGTAGTAGTAGTAGTAGTAGAAGTAGTAGTAATAGTGAGGCAGTTCTCCTGCTGGACGCTTCAAACGCATTCAACATACTTAACCGCAAGGCCGCACTGCACAACAAAAAGATCAAGTGTCCAAGCTTTGTAATGTATGTTGAAAACTCCTATAAGAATCCATCAGACCTCTATATAGTAAACAACAAGGCTCTAAGAGGTGATACCATCATACAGTCAACCGAGGGAACAACGCAGGGAACCCTGTTGCAATGGCAATGTACGCAATAGGCCTATCCGTGCTCCAACACACAATAAAATTTTAAACAACTGAGGACAAGGAAGTGGCGTACGCTGATGACCTTACAGGAGCTGGAAAAGTGAAGGACATCAAAAAGTGGTGGGACCTGGTAACATCACGTGGTCCACAAATAGGGTACCACCCAAACGCCAGCAAGTCCTCCCTCATTGTGAGGCCAGAGCATTATGAACGGGCAATGAAGGTGTTCGGCGGAAATGAGGGTTACAATAACAAAGGAGGGCCAAAGACACCTAGGTGCGGTAATCGGCACGAAGGACTTCAACACCTGCTCTGTCTGATATTTCTAAAACAAAACCACATGCGGCTTTTGTGGCATTTTCCAATGGAGTCAAGCATCGCTGGAATGACCTAATGCGTACTATCCCTGATATCGGACCCCTTCTTAGCCTCTGGAAGAAGCCATAAGCGTCAAGTTTATTAAAAAAATTAGTGAAGCACTTTCACTTAACCCCAGCAGAAAGGTCAATCCTTGCCCTACAACCGAGACTGGGAGGAATGTGATTGACTAATCCAGAGGAGCTTGCTGCCACCAAACATCAGAACTCTGTCTAGCTCACGGTAGCCTTCACTGAGCAGGTAATAGCTCAGAATGCAGCAAGTCAGGTGGATACCAACGAATTAAACAAGATTCAACGGTCCATTACGAAAGAACGGCAGCATGCTCAAAGCGATAAACTTCAACAACTGATGATGCAATTGTCAGAGAACTTGAAAAAAAGTGGTTATAGCGCAGGAGGTGGGCACCCAAACTGGCTAACAATGTTACCGATAAGAGCAAAGAGCTTCTGCCTTTATAAACAAATTCATAGATGCCATTGCTCTAAGGTATGGTTGGCCAGTAGAAGGTTTGCCCTCCCAATGTGTGTGTGGCTCGCCATATGACATCGACCACGCAGTGGTGTGCAAGAAAGGGGACATCGTGTGCATGACGCCTGACGAAGTAAGGGATCTAACAGCAAACATGTTGAAGGAAATCTGCCATGACGTCACAGTGGAACCGGCCCCCCTTCCATTGGACGGTGAAAATGTCCACCACAGGACCTCAAACACATCCAACGAAGCCCATGCGGACGTCAGTACTCAAGGATTCTGAACACGGGGATAGCGAACCTTCTTGAACATCAGGATTTTCGACCCCATGCCTGCATGCCACCGTAACCTAGTTCTCGATGCTGCACACAGGAGGAACGACAATAGCAAGAACAAGGCGTAAGGGGAGAGAATTCAAAATGTTGATCAAGGCAGCTTCACTCCTCTGGTGTTCACAACCTCTGGCGGTATGGGACCAAGTGTAAGATGTTTCTATGCAAGACTGGCTTAGGTGTTATCTGAACAGAAGAAGCAGCTCAGAAGTTACGTTGTAGCCTGGTTGAGATGTCAGCATTGCTTTGCCTTAGGGGAACGAGATCTTCGGCCCCATAGCTGACAACGATTTCAGATATTGATTATGAAGCAACAATCACTGAAATCCGCATAGATATGCTGCTTGACTAACTCAGCTAGGGTAGTTACTTTTGTATTAGGATATTTAATATTAAAGTAAAAATATGGTGGCGAAGGTGTGGCTATTGGGGGAGGCTGGAGGCCACGTTTAAAAAAATAACTAGTAGTAGTAATCGTAGTGTTACCTGTATTAGTAGTAGTTTTAGTGATAGTGGTAGTAACTATTACTATTATCTTTTTCGTGTTCAGTACGAAGACTACATTGGTTCAGGGCTTGGACATGATGATTGTGGGTTGACTGGGGTGGATCTGCAGTGTATGACGCCACAGGGAATCAAAACAAGCACCACCAGTTACCGCCTCATTGTCAAAGACACCAAGAAAAGAGGTAAGTGCCTTTCTAAGTTAATGACTTGTGAAATAGAGTGTGATTCTTGAATGGTGGCTGGTACTGCACAAATCTGTTATCACTTTCCGAAATATTTTTGGTACCTATTTATAGCAGCAGGTTTGTAGGATGTTTTGGCCACGGACGTTTGAGCCAAGGGCCACGACCCTAGGCCGTTTAGGTCACGATTATATGTAGGTGGATGTTTTGGCCATGGGATTATATTACACCGATTGATGGAGATTTACACTCAGAAAAAAATATAAATAATACCTGACTCGGTCTGTTTGGTGTCAGATTCAAGCACTTGGACTTTTTTTTTTACAGGGATCATCGACCCACAACTGGGCCTAGAGGAGAGAAAAAATAAGAAAACAAATAAATTAAAAATCGAAAAGAAAAAGACTATATTAATCTACACCAACAAGATGCCGGAAACCAGCTTTTTAAAGTGAGACAGATTGTATGAGTATGGAAACATAAAAGAAGGCAGAGCATTCCACAGTTTGGCTGTGTGAGGAAAGAAGGATGTACTATAACGGGTTATCCTAGTGTGACTGACATCCACAGAGAAACGGTGGGCACCGCGGCTAAGACGAATGTTACGAGCCCACGGACTTGCCGGCGGTACACAGGATGCCAAATCAACCAAACATTGCCCTTTAAAGTGCATGTAAAAGAGAACGAGTGAAGCATCATTGCGCCGAAGAGAAAGGGAAGAAAGATTAATTATCAACTAAAGGAGGAGAGTTAATAAGACGAAATTCCTTTGATCCCACCCTATCTAACAGTTGGACAGAAGAGCAGTACACCAAGTTGGCTACTTCACTCCTGCTCAGGAGTGAAGTAGCCACGGTATCTGTACAGCATCCTCAAATTTCGGGAGGCAGCTTTAGCAATGTTGAGGATGTGTGGCTTCCATGACATATTAGAAGAAATGGTGAGGCCTAGCATATCTATTTTAGAATTTGGCAAAGTGATTGCATCCTGAATTGTGATTGGTGGGAGATCGTCTAATTTGGAAAGTGTAATTAGTAGATACTGAGTTTTATTACTATTGAATTTAACCAAGTTTCTACCTGTCCATTCGGAGATGCTACACATATCTACATTGATAGATGTAATGATATCAGCTCTAGAAACAGATCTTGTTTGAGAATTAGGGGGAAGGGCAAATGTGAAGAAGAGTGAAGAGTAGAATCATCAGCGTAAGAAAGGATAGAATTTGCAGTAGTGTGACGAAAATCATTGATAAAAAGAAGGAAGAGAGTAGGAGAAAGAATAGAACCCTGTGGGACACCTCTATTGGTAGAGCAAGAGCGAGAGATAGATCCCTCGACAACAACTGCCATGTATCGGTTCTCAAGTAAGCTAGAAATTAGAGAACAAATTGGGGGAGAGACACCATAAGGGGGAAGTTTAGAAAGCAAAGACTTTTCCCATACCCTGTCAAATGTCGAGGGCCACGACGAAAGTTTCCCCATAATCCCTAAGAAAGGATGCCCAGTAGATCTCGCCTGACGAAAGCCATACTTGTGGTCCAACAAAAGAGAATGGCGTTCAAGTTGACAGAGAAAATCAGAGTTCAAGATAGTTTCGAAAATTTTAGAGAGGGATGAAGTTAGGGCAATGGGGCGATAGTTAGAGGGATTGGAATGGTCACCCTTCTTCGGGATGGGCTGAACCAAGGCATGCTTCCAAGAAGAAGGAAAAGTTTGGGTTTTGAGGCAAAAGCGAAAGAGGCGAGCAAGCACAGGAGCCAGAACTTCAACACACTCCCTTAGAACACGAGGGGTATTCCGTCCGGTCCATGAGCCTTACTCACATCCATCCTGGATAACACACCAGCAACCCTACGAGTGGAGATTATAGGAAAGTGCATAGGTTCAGTTGGGGGGGGGGGGGGCAGGAGCAGGATGAATAGAGTTGGAATCGTCTAATGTGGAGTTCGAGGAGAATAAGGTGCCAAAGAGATTAGCTTTATCAGGGGGAGAGTTGGCTATAGAGTTATGAGGTCGGAAGATTTTTTTTAATGGTCGATGAGTGCTGCTGCCTCATCTGGTGGAACGACGATACTGCATACCCTCTTTAACTTCCTGGGGTGATAGGAAGGCTAGTCCATCCACCTGATCGTAAAAAAAAGAGGACGTCCCTTCATACTATCATATGATCCAAGGCCCAAACGTCCTGTGGCCAAATCGTTCGTCCACCGAGTACCCCGGGTCCTGTATGCCTGCACCACACACACACACGCACGCACGTGCGTCATATGATAGTATGAAGGATGAAAAATAAACACGAAAGGAGATAAAGTCTTAGGGTAATGGTGCTCAGTCAGGCTACCCTTAAGTATTTTATCTCTTGAACATGATATACAGACCATGATATAATGGTATTATTTCACTTGTTGCCACTAAACGATTCTCGTGAATTTTATAGTTACAATCGGTAATTTCGATAATTTCAAGACACTTTTCTCCAATGGTATTTCTAGCGATAATTACGTATAAGCGAGATAAGAACATAAGAACATAAGAAAATAAGGAGTCTGCAATAGGCCGGTTGGCCTGTGCAGGGCAGCTCCTGTCGAGAGTTACTACCACTCTCTATCATCCATGAATCTATCTAGCCTCCTTTTGAAACTTTCCAGAGTTCCCGCACTTACTACAAAGTTGCTAAGCTTGTTCCACTCGTCCACCACCCTATTTGTGAACCAGTTTCTTCCTATCTCCCTCCTAAACCTAAACTTATCCAACTTGAATCCGTTGCTCCGAGTCCTATCCTGCTCGGATATTATAAGAACTTTATCTATATCCCATTTATTGATTCCTTTCACCCACTTAAATACTTCTATCATATCTCCCCGCACTCTTCGTCTTTCTAGGGAATGCAAGTTAAGTTTCTTTAACCTATCCTGATATGGAAGGTTTCTAAGTCCCTGAATCATTTTTGTCATTCTTCGCTGCACCGACTCTAGTGAATTTATATCCATTCTATAATAGGGGCACCAGAACTGAACCGCATAATCGAGGTGCGGCCTAACTAGCGCAAGATATAGTTGCAATAAGACCTCTGCACTCTTGTTACTTACACTTCTAGATATAAAACCCAATACTCTGTTTGCCTTATTTCGAACATTAACGCACTGTTTTCTAGGCCGTAGGTCCGGGCTTACAAGTACCCCTAGGTCTCTTTCACAAGTCGACTTCTCTAGGTTGATGTTGTTCAGGCTGTATACATTATAAGTATTTGTTCTTCCAATATTAAGTACGCTGCACTTGCTGGTGTTGAATTTCATTTGCCATTTTTCAGACCACCCCTGCAGTGGTGGTACACACCCAGAACATAGAACGCCGTGCGGTGCACACCCAGCACCCAGAACATCGAACAGCTGTGGAGCCCCCCCCCCCCCCCTCCGATTAGGTTAGGTTAGGTTAGGTTTTTTTACGTGTATTGAACACTTTTTACCTTGATTTTTATAGAAAATATCTTGCTTCTGTGATAGGAGGGGGCTATCTCAGAAACCATTGATATGAGCCAGAAATAAAGGTCAAATTCGTTCATAACACATCAAAAACCATCGGAAAACATACTTTCAACTTCGATTTCGTATAGTGGCACCAAGTAAAAAGTTACCGAAAAAATTACAGTAAGACAGCTTCGATGAATAATGAATGCCCTCACGAGGGTAGAGTTATCTGATTCGCACTACATCATCATTACCTTAACACTTAGATAATTTACCACGTTGATCGAGATTCTAAGAGACAATAGACGCTAATGTCCCGGTCTAATTATGATGTGAAGAGATGTGCTAAATTATGATATTTACTCGTATCGCACCACCCGGCGAAGTATGAGCAGTTTTACTTATTTTATATACTGTGAGTTATAATATATGATGGTATATTCTATGCTTAATATGAATTTACTACATCAAATTTGCCGACGACACTAAAATAGGGCTCGTAATTAATCTGACGAAGACTCCGAAAAATTACAGGAAGGTCTAAACAAACTTTTCTGGTGGACTAAAAGATAGCACATGAAATTTTATAAGGAAAAATGTAAAGTACTTAACCTATTAGATGTAATTTGGAAAACCAGCTATCAAAATAACATTTTTATTTAGAGAAAACCGACTGTTAGAAAGTAGGATCTTTAAACCAAGACAGCAATGCGTATTTAATCGAAACAAGGCCTACAAAATACTTGGGTTTGCTATTCAAAAGAGTGAGATACAAGACAAGCGAAGTTATCCTGAGGCTATATCTCGCTTACGGGGTTCCTCACTAGGATTTTGTGGTCGCTTTAGTCACCGTACAACAGGGATATCGAATCCCTAGAAAGCATACAGAGGAGGATGACAAGACTAACCCCGGGCATTAGGAACCTTGAGTATTAAACCATCCTAATTTGCACTCCCTTGAGAGACGTAGAGTAAGGGGCGATATTATCGAGGTATATAAATTGAAGTCAGGCTAAACAAAGGTGATATAACCAAAGGTACTCAAACTATCCAACCAGGAGCGAACTCAGCAATGGTTTTAAATTAGACAAATTTAGATTTAGGGGCGAAATAGGTAAACACCGATTTGGAAATAGAGTAGTGGATGAGTGGAACAAGTTATCGAGCTTCATCATTACCTCGAACACGCTGGGTAGCCTCAAATATAGGTTGGACGGATATATGAGCAATAGGGGTTGGGTGTAAACGGGACTGCCTAGTATGGGTTATCAGCATGATCATTATTATTATTATTATTATTAGTAGTAGTAGTAGTAGTAGTAGTAGTATTACAATATAAACTCAAACATAATACATTTTTACAGTATACAAATATACACTAAAAAAAATTCTTCACCAATACATAGACTCAGTGACCTGCCCAAACGATGAGTTAGCAAACGGCTTCAAGATTCAGATGGCACCAAACATGGGCTCCAGCGACGACGTTGGAATGACCAACGTAAACCTCATGTGCCGGGTCTCTAACCAGGAGATCCAGAGCCACGAGAACAAGCATTCAGGTAGGAGTAATTTTTGGTGCTCTCTCTCTCTCTCTCTCTCTCTCTCTCTCTCTCTCTCTCTCTCTCTCTCTCTCTCTCTCTCTTGAAATATTTCTTTGACAAGTATTGCATCAAAAGGACAGGGTACTGTAACACTCCCACCCTCACCTTTGTAATCCCTTTTCGAGGTTTACAGAAAGTCAATGTTATACACTTGGTGCAAAATATTTATTCATTGCAAGAATGATTTTAATCGTTCCATTATTAATCATCCAATAAATTTTGTCTTCTATGGTCGTGATCTCACTGTTGTATGGTTGAAAATATTATAATATTATAGTGTACTATGTGCGTCCCTCAGACGACAAAGTTGACAAGATTGACCCGCCCCTTCATTTATTTGCCAGTAATATTTGTATCCTATTCTTATTTTCATTATAACAGTATCAACAGATGGTACGTTAGACACGAAAGTTACATTTGTGTATTGTAAGACATAAAAATAATGTTGAAAACTCTCATTACATACGGCAATCACCACCCTTCTTCGTTTATGTATACAGTGAATAGTAATGGTCCAAGTACTGAACCTTGGGGTACTCCACTAGTGACGTTACCCTAATCGGATTTAGCGCCATTAATGATTACTAGCTGTTTCCTATCCTGTAACCACGCCATAATCCATTTTGAAATTTCTCCTCCAATTGCATGAGCCTCCACTTTTTTTATTAGTCTTTAGTGGGGGATTCTGTGGAAGGCTTTGCTAAAGTTGGGGTATATCACATCGAAATCGTGTCCGTCGTTCACTGATTCGAAAAGAGCTGAAAAGAATGTTAACATATTAGTTAGACATGAACGCCCACTTGTGAAGTCATGTTGGGAATCATTGATTAACTTGTGATTCTTGAGTAGATTTCAAATACAGTTTGAAATTATTGCTTCCAGCAATTTGCCTACATTGATGTTAAACTGATTGGACGGTAGTTAGAGGATAGTGATCTATCTCCCTTTTTGAAAATAGGTATCACATTCGCTATTCTCCAGGATTCCGGTACTACACCCGTTTTTAATGACATGCTAACAAATTTGCTAAGGGCATACTAAGTTTGTCCCTTACTGTACATTCCTTTAATATTCTGGCAAGTATCTCATCGGGACCGGTTTCCTAACATCGTTACTAGTCACTACTATCTGACGTAATATATTTTCTTCACTTTCTCCGTATACAGTCGGTGCCTTGGGAATAATGTTTAAATTCTCGGTGGAGAAAACTGTTGAAAAATGCTCAGATTATTGCTCATTTCCCCGTCGATATTAGTTAGCTCGCCAGTTGTTCTGACCTCGCGAGAGGAAAGGTTACGGCAGACTTTGCTCCCGGGGATAAATTGTCGGTAATGGCTGGTGCTACTTGTGAACAGGGATGTGCCTTTCTGAGGGCTGAGCTAGTGGCCCAGTTAGTGAAGGTCAAAGAAAAAACTTGAAATTAAAGGAAGTGATACCGAGGATGAAGGAAGAAGACACGAGACAAGGAAAGCCCGTGTCTGACGAAAACTAAGGAGAATGAAAGGTTGTGAGGAGAGGAACAACCAAAATGGTAGTGAGAAAAGACACCAACGAAACGACAACAGCTAGGTGTAAAAACACTCTGAGTCCTTTGATAGACGAATTAGACGTTAGCATAGTCAGGGACAGGGCTGACAAGGAAGGTACGAAAACCTTAATTGTTGGCGATTTCCAGATACGGTACCTGGACAGGGCTTTTTGTGGTAAAAATAACAATAGGATGAGGGTTTGTTTGCCGGGAACTGGGGTGGGGGATATAGTTTTCGGGATGGACAATATCTTGTCTGGTAATGGGAATAAACCCATTATCTACCTCAGTGCAGGAGGCAATGATACTGGCCGGTGTACTGTAGGAGCGAGGAGCTCTTTGATAACATAAGAATATAAGAATGGAGGACACATCAGCGGGCCTATTGGCCCATACTGGACAGTCCCATTTACACCCCTCGTAAATTTATTTAAAAACTCATTAGACACCGGAGTTGTGCCAGACTTGTGGAAACAGGCAAATGTAGCACCCATATTCAAAAAGGGAGACAGACCATCAGCGTCAAATTACCGACCGATTAGTTTGACGTCAGTAGTGAGGAAATTTCTTGAATCAATTATAGCAAATAGCAGACTCTTCAGTGTGTGTACTGGTAGGGGAAGACTTATGCAAGTTGCTTCCCTGTTCTCCACGAGAGCTAGCCAGCGGCGGTAACTGAAAGCGAGAGGGAGCAAGCAATGCCTGCACCTTAATACTAACATAATGCTGCCACACTAGACGCATTACACCCCCCTGTGTACCAACACACACACACACACTCGCACACACTCAGACAGACAGACAGATAGACACACACACACACACACACACACATACAACGTTCCAAATGCTCATTTTTACTTCCTCAGGTGCGGACAATATCAGAGACCAACAAAGAAGTGTTATTATCTCTTAAAATATCATAATATCAATATGATGGATTAAATACTAATGAACTGTAGTGACCCTACCTATGTCCGACTATCAGCCAATCGGCTGCCTTGCTACAAACTGACCCTTGGTCTCAGTTGCAAGCTACAAGTGAACAGACTATATACGGGTAGTCCATCATCGTTATTTGTCGTATATGCTGAGACAATGAAGTTCACATGAGTAATTTTGCGGATATGATCTACTATGTTGTACTCGTATATTCGTAAACACACTCATGCACACATGTAAGCCCACATACACGCGCGCCATCTGTTGATAAACAAAACAACTTGTTTATGAAGCTTCTGACGCAAAAGCTCAGATTCAATGTCCATGACTGTACCGAACTTTAAAATGGGGAAGTGGAGGTAGTCGAGTGCAGCCCCGGTCATCTTGCCTCCTTGTGTAAGAAGGGCTTGGTATACCACACACACACTGGCACTAGTTCATGGCACCTGGGCATACTCTTGGCGCCAGTATACAGCCGGCGCCCGCCACCATCGCACAGGCAGCACCGAGCTCTTCAACAACAACACCACCACCATCTCCTCGTCCAGTACAACATGGTAAGTCTTACCCTATCTTTGGATTAGTCCTTGACATTTAGTAAGAAAATTATAAGAAAATTCATCGTCTTAGAGATCTTGGGTTAAGAGTGTATGTAAAGATTTAGCTGCCACGTTGACTTGAACCCGACTGTGGACGAATATAAGAAGTGTAATAATTCCTTGTTTACCGTTCACTTCGTGCACTGTGTCGTAAATCCTTAGTTTATTTTTCATTCCTCTCATCCTCCGTGTGTATTTTCATTTTTAGATATCAGCGGAAAAGACTGTATCTGAGTACATTTCTCTTATAAGTTGATTCGAGAATACATTTCAAGATACCGAAGAAAAGAGACAAAATAACATAGCCAATAGTGAAGGTTTAGTCGTAATTGCAGCTTATAATATATTCTATAAAGGCCTTTCATATTACAATGGCTCCAAGGAATTCAATGTTACCTGCCTTAATGATTGGATTACTTGAAGAATCTCCACCCCAGCTTCTTTCACCTAAGGATTAACTAAGCTAACCTAACATAATCTAACTTACCCAAATTTAACCTGTTCTCGTCTCCCTAAAGAGGGTTAAGGTAGTTAATCTCTGGAAGAAATAAGTTGGGGTGGATATTCTTTGGGGTGAATCGAATTATTTTTTAAACTGTTCTTCGAAATCAACCAAGGATATTTTTTAAGTGTTCAAAGATGCAGTAAGGGTTATGTTGAAAGTTCATAGGTAGCGTGACACTAGTGGTTACAAGTAATTACGATTACAACCATATCTCATTACATGGCTTCCCACTCTAGATGTCTCTGAAAGTCAGTGACAATATACCTTGAAATAGTTAATCATATTCACCCTACAGATGTATTCTAAGGAAGGGGAACCACTCCAGGGTTCATCTGAAAATTCGCGCCCCGCCCCGCTGTAGCTTATTTCACCATAAAGCTAATCATCCTGACGCTAACCTAACCTAATCACCCCAGGTAGCATTAGGGTGGTTAATCATCAGGTGAAATAAGCTCAGGGGGGAATCTCCAGGTGATAAACCACTCCATAACGCTGCTAAGTATAGTGTATGTCCAATAATAAGGTTAAATAATTAAGTTTGATGAACGTGTATGTATCAAGTCTTTGAAGAGTATTAGACGCATCGTAGAATCTACAGATGATTAAGTACTGTGTTTAGGAGCTCTGGTGGATATAGCTGGCAGTAGGAGGTGGGTGTTGCTGGGTGTAGGTAGCTGTTGGAGGTGAGTGTTGATGGGTATAAATGAATGTAGGTGGATCTAGATGGGATTCAGTGGGTGTAGGTTAGAAATAAGTGATGAGGTGAGAGCCAGACACAGCCGGCCGGCACACGCAGCCTCACGTGGACAAGTATAAATAGTCGCCGGCAATCCCCTCCTCTCCCATCACAGCCCTTCCCTCGTCCCCTCACTCTTATATATATATATATATATATATATATATATATATATATATATATATATATATATATATATATATATATATATATATATCATGTAGATCCACAATGAAAACGTGGATAAGATAAATCTTGATAAAATCACACGGGAAAAGGGAAACAACGGAGCACCTTAGCTTTCGTCTTTATTCAAGACATCTTCAGAGGCCTCTGAAGATGTCTTGAATAAAGACGAAAGCTAAGGTGCTCCGTTGTTTCCCTTTTCCCGTGTGATTTTATCAATATACATATATATATATATAAATGTAAATATATATGCAAGTAAATCACTGTAGGTGCGCGTGATCCAAGTGTATGCTGATAACCAGGGCCGTCCCTAGGAGGGTGCGGGGCACGGGACAACTCAGCCACTGCGGGGCCCCACACTAGTGTCAGATTATGCGGTCAGAGGAACCCACCCCAACCAACCCCCATGGGACTGTCGTTATGGATGGTAAGGTCACGGTTGCGATGGTGGCGTAAGCCGTCAGGTCAGATTAACCAGTCAACAGGTAATGAGTCCAAGGTCACTGGGTCTAGTGCTGGGCCCCGCGGGGCCCCCACACACGCGGGTCGCCGGGCGGTCGCCCCTGTTCGACCTCCCCTAAAGGACGGGCCTGCTGATAACCACATGATGGATTAAGAAAGAGACTTGTGTTGGCAATCATAGTACCAGTTATTTACAACATACTTTGCTTAGATAAAAAGATAATTTTACATTACAACTTTTAATAATCCTTGAGAGTTCCTAGTGCACACAGCACACCATAACTCCCACCACTGACGAAGGCTTAATAAATCTTTGCTTTAATATTACAACAAAAGTACACTACGTAAGGGTAAGGCAGCGGGTGGTAGTCATAATTATCTTTTAACTTAACGTTTACTAATGAGACCCCGGGCCCAGCTTTGGAAGGAGGCGGTCAACCTAACCACACAACAGAATATTAGTGACTTCACTTTCTGTTGTCAGGTCTAACTCACGTAACCGCACCTCAGCACCCAGATTCAGGACAGTGAAATAATTCTTAATTATTCTCATTTTAAACTAATTATGTCAGTCAGTTAACTATATTGTCCTTTGTTTTTATCCAGACTTTGTATTGTATTGTTGGTGTTTTCTTTTAATGCTTTTTTTATCTCTACTAATATACACAAAGAACTGTAGAACTTTGTCCCTTTGGGGGTGTGCTCTGAGGATGGAACAATTGATAAGAACATGAAAATGAAATGCATCCCTGCTTACACCCTACATTTGTCACTCATTTATCTGTCCAACCTCGTCACCCTATGGCCAAGCTATGACCTTAACAGTACATGTTAAAAAGAGTTAATAAAAAGGTGATATGGTAGTGATTAGCAACTATCATAGATGAGATTAACAGAAGCCTCGTTTGGGCGGCCTTGTTGGCAAATGTGACGTATGCCAGGAATGTGTGGCAAGAAGAGGAGGATTTTGAGGGAGATTTTAAGTATTTATTTATTTTTTATCACCTGGTTAAAAAAACAATTGGGTAAAAATAATTATATAACTTCATTTCACTTTTCTTATTTCTTTTGGTCTGAGGTAGTTGGACTATATCGGTGATTATTGAAAATAAAAAGAGAGAGAAGATATAGAACATAAGAATGGAGGAAACTGCAGTGGGCCTATTGGCCCATACTGGGCAGTCCCGTTTACACCCAACCCCTATTGCTCATATAAGCATCCAACCTATGTATGAAGCTATTCAGCGTATTCGAGTTAATGATGATATTTGGTAACTTGTTCCATTCATCCACTACTCTGTTTCCAAACCAATGTTTACCTATTTCACGCCTAAATCTAAATTTGTCTAATTTAAAACCATTGTTACGAGTTCGCTCCTGGTTGGATAATTTGAGTACCTTTGTAATGTCCCCTTTGTTTAGCCCTGACTTCCACTTATACATAAGAACATAAGAAAATAAGGAGTCTGCAATTGGCCGGTTGGCCTGCGCATGGCAGCTCCTGTCGAGAGTTACTACCACTCTCTATCATCCATGAATCTATCTAGCCTCCTTTTGAAACTTTCCAGAGTTCCCGCACTTACTACAAAGTTGCTAAGCTTGTTCCACTCGTCCACCACCCTATTTGTGAACCAGTTTCTTCCTATCTCCCTCCTAAACCTAAACTTATCCAACCTCTATCAGGTCGCCCCTCGCTCTACGTCTCTCGAGGGAGTGCAAATTAAGATGCTTAAACCTGTCTCTATACTCAAGGCTCCTAATGCCCGGGATTAGTCTTGTCATTCTCCTCTGAATTCTTGGTGGCCGGTAATAAAGTCACGGAAAAAAAGTCACAATTTTGGCTAGGAAAAAAAGTCACAATTAATTTATGGTGGCCGGTATAAAGGTTAGGTTAGGTTACTGAAACTGATTGACATATTAACCTTAAAAAATGTGAGAATTCGATAGCTAACTTTTCTTTTTTTCCTGTGACTTTTTTCCTGACTTTTTTTCCTGTGACTTTTTTTCTGTGACTTTTTTACCTGTGACTTTTTTACCTGAATTCGAATTCTTTCCGATGATTCTATATCCATTCTGTAATACGGTGACCAGAACTGAACTGCGTAATCCAGGTGTGGTCTCACAAGCGCAAGATACAGTTTTAGGATGACCTCGCTAGTCTTGTAACTAACACGCCTTTGTATGAACCCAAGTACTTTATTAGCCTTGTTACGAGCCAAATAGAGAGATAGAAAGGCAGGAGAAAGAAAGATGATAAATAGTGTGTTACAATAGACAGCTACAGTAAATACACACACACACTCCATCCTTGACCACCGGAGGGTCAAGACCTATCAGGCTCTGCTCCTGCTGCACAAGGCGGCTGTTAAATGGTGGTGTTATTTGTTCACATATATGTGTAAAGTGGGTCTTGTTCTTCTATGTTAGCATGGAGGCTCTTGGGCCACCATCTGTGTGTTTTATTAGTTACTTCTTCTTTTAACTGGGAGAATATTGGGTCCTCCAACTCTTCAAGTTTGCTCCAAACTCTCTGAGCTTGGCTGTGTGTACGTGTGTTCAGTGGTTCGATATTGTATAATTCGTGAAGTTCTTGTATTTTGGTGGTGTATGGCGGGATTTGCTTTGATGCTCTACGGATAGCTTTGTTCTGTACTGATTGAAGTTTAAGTTGGCTGGTTTTGCTGATCGTGCTGAGTGGTATTGGTGGAAACTCTAGGTGGGGGCGGACAAGTTCTTTGAATAGGTGTAGTTGAATGTTGGTGTCCTTTTTGCTGAATTTTCGTAGTTTTGTGAGTTGTAATTGGGCAAGCGTTTTGCCTTGTGTTATGTGTTCTTCTATGCCTGTTCTTGTTATTGTGAGTCCCAGTATTTTGCCTTCGTTGGAGAATTGTGTATGCTCGTTGTTGACTGCTGGGTTTGTTTTGGCAATGTGTATTATCTTAAGTTTCTGTGAGTTAGTTTGGATTTTCCACTTTTTTTCTTAATCGTTAATTTGCTCGATGGCGTGGGCTGTTTGTCGAGAGTTACTACCACTCTCTATCATCCATGAATCTATCTAGCCTCCTTTTAAAACTTCCCAGCGTTCCAGCACTTACTACAAAGTTGCTAAACTTGTTCCACTCGTCCACCACCCTATTTGTGAACCAGTTCCTTCCTATCTCCCCCCTAAACCTAAACTTATCTAACTTAATCCGTTGCTACGAGTCCTATCCTGCTCGGATATTATAAGAACTTTATCTATATCTCCTTTATTGATTTCTTTCACCCATTTATATACTTCTATCATATCTCCCCGCAATCTTCGTCTTTATAGGGAATGCAAGTTTAATTTCTTAAACCTATCTTGATATGGAAGGTTTCTCAGTCCCTGAATCATTTTCGTCATTCTTTACTGGTGTTCTCTTGACGCTACGACACCACATGGTGAATGAATTACTACATCATCATGTGAAGTCCCTCATAACACCGTCTGTGAGGGAATTTCTACGCAACGTGAGGCCGTTCAAAACACCACCTGTGAGGGAATTGCTATACCACATCAGGCCCCTCATAACACCACCTGTGAGGGAATTACTACACCACATCAGGCCCCTCATAACACCACCTGTGAGAGAATTACTACACCACATCAGGCCCCTCATAACACCACCTGTGAGGGAATTACTACACCACATCAGGCCCCTCATAACACCACCTGTGAGGAAATTACTACACCACGTGAGGACCTTCTTAACACCACCTGTGAGGGAATTACTACACCACGTCAGGCCCCTCATAACACCACCTGTGAGGAAATTACTACACCACGTGAGGACCTTCATAACACCACCTGTGAGGGAATTACTACACTATGTGTTTGCTGTTCATCACTTCAGCGTGACCTATGTAATCTCCACTATAAGCATTAATTTGTATGTTCACTGTATGTATGTTCCTTCACCTTTCTCTAATGAAATCCTTGTTAACCCTCCCCTCACTTGTCAATGTATGTAATAAGTCTGTATGTCCAATGTATATTGTCAGCCTTCGGGCTGTTGAACTTTTTCAATAAACCTTTAAATATTATTATTTTTATTATTATTATTATTATTATTATTATTATTATTATTTAACATTCTCATTGTTATTATTATTACACACACACACACACAGGTAGCTTGTGGTCCTATCTTGAGTAGAACATGAATGCCACAGAGTAGAGATGCCGCTGCGGCTGGTGTGCACCTCTGGTCTACCACCCGCCAGTGACGTCACCCGCCAAAATAACTCCGGGCATGCCTCCCACACTGCCGATGGTGATACATGTCTCCCCACCCCTTCTCCATCACCACCAGGTCCCTGATGACTAACACAAGCCTTCTCCACGTATCCTCTATCACTTCCGTGTAATATTTTACCAAATATGAACAATTCACGCTCCGTTCACGTCCACTCCTTCACATCCCCGCAAGGGAGCACACACCTCCACGTCTCCATCACAAACACACCCCTCTTCCATGTCACCACTGACAACACACACACTTCGTCATGTCACTGCTAACTCACGCCTCCCCCTCACCGCTTTGATATATCAGTCTAATGAACCAGAAATACTTTCTTAATGCTATATAAAGATCCAGTTTACGGCGCCTTATATGTGGTTTTCATCCTCATCTCCTTCATCCTTTTTTTGTTTCTTCTGTTCTATCATTTTTCTGCTTCGTTTTGTTCTTCACTTAAATAAGAAAACGCTTGATTTTACATGAGAGAAAATGAATAATGTTCTAAGGGATAACAATTATAATTTCAATCATTCATTCAAACCATTCCCCCACTAAGAGAACTCAGAACTAAGTGCATCTAATTGTGGATTTCTCTACAATGATTCAGAAAACTTATCTTAGATTTATTATTCTTTCTTTTTTGCGAATATTTAAATCGAATATAAAAGAGATTGGGCGAAGCAGTTAAAATCAGGGAATTACAGCATATACTATATATATATATATATATATATATATATATATATATATATACTAGCGGAATTGCCGCCCTCTGGGCGGCTCTTTCGCTAGGCCACGGTAGGACGCCACCCTCCGGAAGGCTCCACATTGTCTCACAGTTGTGCATTAAGGTGTCTGCTTTGATGCTGAGTTTGTACTCGTCAGCAGGTATGTTTTCCAGGGCATTTTTAAATGACTATATATACGTGTTGCGCTCATGCAGCATTTCTTGAATAGATAGGACAATGTCATGTCTGACACCTTGAATGTTGCCACACCTGATAGTAGTCTGCTTTTCATGATCTCCCATGAAGTAGATTTGGAGGAACTTTGCCTGCTCATCTTCCAGGGGTAAGAGGGATCCTGCTTTGTGTTAGACTTGACCCTGGACTTTGAATGTTGGCATGTATCCGTGCTCACGAACTACTCTGGTAGCTCCAAAGGATGTGGTCTGGAAGCATGAATTGTACTTCCGTATATCTTTCAAGAAGTGTTTTGACTCTGGTGTTGTTCCCAGTGATTTACTTGCATATATATATATATATATATATATATATATATATATATATATATATATATATATATATATATATATATATATATATATATATATATATATATCACGTAGCAATTTAAGCAACTTTGGTATCACTGTAATATCTGTAATTTTTCTATGTATCCCACATAGTCCCTGTAATTCACCCTCTCCATCCATATATCCCAAATCATTACAGCTTTAATTGTTCACTTCTTTAACTTTTTCCATGTATTTCCATAGCCCCATTAACTTACTGATGCATCTCTATAACTCCATTTGTAACTTATTATGCATCTTCCATAGACCAAGTCCCAGGTTGCTGATCAGACTTTCTGCCACTTTACACACAATTGCAGGGTCTCAATTGTTTCTCTTACTTTGACAACACAACATACATATATCGTTTTTCACTATTAATCTTTTTTTTTTGTATTTCTTTATTATTGTTATTATTATTGTTGGTGTTGTTAATATTATTATTATTATTATTATTATTATTAGTATTCCATACTTATTTTTGTATTTTTTATTATAAATTTTATTTACTTAAACTTATTATTATTATTATTGTTATTATTATTACATTTTCGCCCCCATGATTTTGAATTGATTTTGCCGCTTACAGCGGCTACTTTATTGTGCACCCCACACTCATCCTTTGAGCGGTAGCTCAAAAGGATTACAGAGTAGAGTTTACAAAGGGTCATAATAATTAACCCCCGTTGTCAGGATATTATGGCACTGAATGTTACACAGTATTTCATTTACATTATTTGTTTAGTTCTATACATAAAGGGTAACTTATTCACAAATGCGTGAGTACAGGCGTGTGAGGCAGTATGTCTGGCCTCACACTTTGTTATTCACATTTACGTGAGAAGTATTCAAGCACATTGCGTATTTGGTTCTGTACATGAGAATTTATATAGTTACTAAGTGCAAAAAAGTGGATACAATCTTAATATGTCGGCTATCTTGCCATTAGAGATGAAGTGTTGTGCCATTTCACACACAGTGTGCTTGGACCTGTCCCTAAAAGGTTCTATCTTCACACAGTCGAGGACGTAGTGTTCAAGTGTGTGGCCATATGTATGGCCACACACTTTACATTTAGTTTTGTTTACATCTGCTTGAGGAACATACTGCCAAAGGTACTTATATCCTAACCTTAATCTAGCGGTTTCAACATCTTGTAATCTAGTGATCTTGTTACTTGCTCCATATACATGTTTCACTTGATACATCTCATCATGGTAACCTATGGATCGACTAGTGCCTGTTTGCACTAGTATGCTTGCGTCAAACTCATCAATAAGTTCTTTCCTAATTACAGTTTTATGGGTTCTTTTTGACAGACCCAAATTGTATTCAACAGTGTCTTTGTTAGACGCGAGTTTGGCGAGGGCATCAACTCTGTCATGTTTTATGAGGCCTATGTGAGAGGGGATCCACAACAGTTTGACCTTGACACCCCGGTCAACAAGGCACGCATATTTGTGTCTGGCTTCAGAGACAAGAGCGTGACAACCTGAGTCGAGGGTGCCAAGGGCAAGTAGTGGGGATAGAGAGTTAGTGATGATGAGACTGTCAGTAACAGTGGTTTCAATGAATTTAATAGCTGTGGGTATGGCAACTAATTCAGTTTGTATAGTGGATGCCCAGTTGTTAATTCTAACTCCTTTCTCAATTATATTACCGTCAGGTTGAGTCACAACAACAGCACTTCCAGCCCTCCCACAGGCGCTGTTAAGAGATCCATCAGTGTAGATGGTCTGTGTGATATTATCATCAGTCTGTAGAGTGTGTATGTGTTCAAGAGCTCTCAATTTGGCAGTGTGTTGGAGATAAATGCTTTGTATGATTAATTTTTTTGGCGGATACGTCGGTATTGTGATATCGAAGGGAACTGTCCCCTCAGACCCCTATGTGGGTCACTGAGTCAGTGACCTGTGCCCGGGTGGGCTAATCCCTGTAAAAAGAAAGCCTCTACAACACTCAGTCACCTGTTTAATTTTTTCCTGCGTGTGTGTGTATCTTTGCTCATCTTGACACCTCTTCCTCGCCATGTCCACAGCGTGAGTGTATCAGCGTACATGTAGGGCAGGCAGGCGTGCAAATAGGCAACGCCTGCTGGGAGTTGTACTGCCTGGAACATGGTATCCAGCCCGATGGATCTATGCCCTCTGATAAGATAGCCGGCCACCACGACGACTCCTTCAGCACCTTCTTCAGTGAGTCAGGCTCCGGTAACCATGTACCCAGAGCCGTGTTTGTCGACCTAGAGCCAACAGTTATTGGTAAGTCGGTTGTTACTTTCAGGTTGTATTGTATTCTGGTGTTTCTGAGGTGTGAAATAGTGAACTATCTGTATCCTAGTTACTCATAGAGTACATGAATTTGTTGCATATATCTTAGTTTTCGATATTCGAATTAGCTTTTATATGCTGGTTATTTGTGTACGAGTTAGTTGAGTTTTTGGTAAATCACTCTATACAAGTGAATTGTGTATATGCTGGCTCTCTATATAAGAATAGATTGTGTATATATTGGTTCTATACGAATTAACTGTGTCTATTGACTCGATTCAGTATAGTATATAGTATACAGTGTAGTACTTTTCAAAATTAGTTGTGTATACATCTTGTTTTACTAATATGGGTATATGTTGATGCTGGGGTACAGATGAAGTAAGAACAGGTACGTACCGGAAGCTGTTTCACCCTGAGCAGCTCCTGACGGGGAAGGAGGACGCTGCCAACAACTATGCTCGCGGCCACTACACCATCGGGAAAGAGCTGATCGACATTACCATGGAGAGAGTTAGGAAGCTGGCTGATCAGTGTTCTGGTCTACAGGTACGACTCTCGCCGTTATCTCCTTAAATACTATGATTTGGTCATTTGAGTATGATGAATAACTCCTTGAATACCATGACCTAATTTCTTAAGTACGATGACTTAATCCCTGGGGTACGATAGTTAATCCCTGAAAGCGGCGACCGAATTTCTTAAGCCCATGAGTACGATGGCTTAAATGGTTAAGTACAATGTCTTGGCCCGTAAAATGATGACTTAACCTCCTTAGCACGATTATTTGACTCCTCGAGTACGAGGATTTGGCTCCTTGAGTACGATGACAACCTCCTGAGTACAACACCACCGTACTCGAAATGATAAGTCCATATAATCAAGGGATTAAAACATGGAACTCAAAGAGTCACCACATCGTTTTGAAGAGGTCAAGTCATCGTACTCTCCAAGGGTCATGTCATCGTTTTCAGGGGGTTAAGTCATCGTTTTCAATGGATCAAGTCATCTTTTCAAGGGGTCAAGTCATTATTTTCAAGTGGTCAAGTCATCATTTTCAAGGGATCAAGTCATCGTTTTAAAGGGATCAAGTCATCCTACTCGAGGGGTCAAGTCATCGTACTCGAGGGGTCAGGTCATCATTTTCAAGGGGTCAAGGCATTGTTTTCAAGGGGTCAGGTCATCCTTTTCAAGGGGTCAAGGCATTGTTTTCAAGGGGTCAAGTCATTATTTTCAAGGGGTCAAGGCATTGTTTTTAAGGGGTCAAGTCATTATTTTCAAGGGGTCAAGGCATTGTTTTTAAGGGGTCAAGTCAGTGTTTTCAGGGATAAGTCATTGTTTTCAAGGGATCAAGTTATCGCGGTTGTGGAGTTAGACTACCTAGTAAAAAACAAATTCTGGTTAACTATTTCACTTTTCGTCCCGTCTGTTACCATATTGTGGCCAGACGTAGGTATTAATGACGATTTTGTGTTGCATTCTTTGTATATCTGTGTATGTATGGATTTATTAATGAATACAATAGGGCCCGACATCGGTATTAATGGAAGCTCTGTGCTGTATTTGGTATACATCAGCCTTTGGTTGGCATTGATTTTTCCTTCAATCTGGAGATATTCTGACTTGTTTTGAGCAGGAGTCGCAAGTAAGAACCGGAACGTGTATCTTGTATTTGCCTAATATCCAGGATAAAGTCAGAATTTTTTTATAGTAATGGTATTAAAGGTGTCAAATTTGAGTTAGTCTCCCATTTTAATGGTTAGTTTACATCATGTCATTATTTCTGGGAGTCACCATATTTATCTATACTGTATGACGCAGTAACTTTTAATGGATTCAATTACTAATGGGCTTTAATCCTTATGGTTAAGTTAGATTTGCTTAGCTAGGTTACGTTGTGTTTGGGTTTCCTTAGGCTTGGTTAGGTATGGTCGGCTTAGTTAGGTCCTGTTATGTTTGGTTCTGTTAGGTTAGGTTTGGTTAGGTTAGGTTAGGCTGGGTTAGGTTAGGTTAGGTTAGGTTAGGTTAGGCTGGGTTAGGTTGGGTTGAGTTGAGCTGGGTTGGGTTGGGTTGGAATGAGGTTAAATGAGGGTTAGGCTAAAGTTGGATTGGGTTGAGTTGACCTGGGTTAGATTGGGTTGACTTGGGTTAGGGTGAGCTGCAGTGAGGTTTAGTGAAATCAAGCGAAGTTAGGTTAAATTAGTGTGAATTTAAGTGAGGTTGGGTGAGGTTAGCTTAGATTGGAGCCTTTTTAGGACTGCTTGGCTCCCTATACCTTGAGCTCCAGCAGTAGTATTCTTCTCTCCTGGCAGGGGTTCCTCATCTTCCACTCCTTCGGCGGCGGCACGGGCTCTGGGTTCACCTCTCTCATGATGGAGAGACTTTCCCTAGACTACGGCAAAAAGAGCAAGCTGGAGTTCGCCATCTACCCCGCCCCTCAGGTAACGCACTCACACACACTTGTCAGCCACACACACTCAACTGTCAGTCACAAACACACTCACCTGTCACACAAACTCACGTACATTCTTGCCACACACACACACACACACACACACACACACACACACACACACACACACACATTTTACCTATTTTCGTGATGTTTAACCCTTATCTGAATAATATTGAAATGAGAAGGGTAATGACAGCAGTGATGAGGATAATCATTATGACGACGATGACGATGAGAAATAATATGATACAGAGTTGGTGCATTTGGCGACGACGAACAACAAGTCAAGCCACGAGGAAAGAACTGCCATACTTCTCTGTGTCTCATATGACCTGCATACAGTAGCTACTATATCCTCCTCCTCATCCTGCAGGTGGCGACGGCCGTGGTAGAACCTTATAACTCCATCCTGACGACCCACACCACCCTAGAACACTCCGACTGTGCCTTCATGGTCGACAACGAGGCCATCTACGACATCTGCCGCAGGAACCTGGACATAGAACGACCCACTTACACCAACCTCAACAGGCTTATTGGTCAGATTGTCTCCTCCATCACCGCCTCCCTCAGGTGTGTAAGGACTAGGGGCTGAGGGAGGAGATGTGGTTTGATGTAGGGAAGGATAGAGATGGACTGTGGGAAGGAGAGGAAGGATTGGTAGATCGTTATTATGTGGAGAAGGGGGAGGAAGTGTTATATGATGATGGGAATGATATTATTGTCTTTATATAATGACGTGTTCGATGGCTCCCTGTAACTCACCCCTCTCCCTTTTGCAGGTTCGACGGCGCCCTAAATGTTGACCTAACGGAATTCCAGACGAATTTAGTGCCCTACCCGAGGATACACTTCCCCTTGGTCACCTACGCCCCAGTGGTGTCAGCAGCGAAGGCCAACCACGAGCAGCTGTCAGTCGCCGAGATCACCAGCTCCTGCTTCGAGCCAGCCAATCAGGTGAGTACAAGAGATAAAAGGAGCGGGTGGGAGAAGATGTTGTGGAGAGATTTGGCTCGAAAAGTGGAGATGAGGAGATGCGAGTGGTTAGGAAGGAGGAATATGCGAGACAAGATGAGGGTGGTGGAGAGGATAGAGTTAATAAATGTGGTTAGAGGAGGGAGGACGAGACGAGGGGAGTAAATATGGAAGGCAGGGTGACGGAATAATAACGCTTACATCAATCAATGTTAATTATTCCCAGATGGTGAAGTGTGACCCAAGACATGGCAAGTACATGGCCTGCTGTCTGCTGTACCGAGGTGATGTTGTACCCAAGGACGTCAACTGTGCCATCGCTACTATCAAGACCAAGCGATCTATCCAGTTTGTTGATTGGTGCCCCACCGGGTTTAAGGTGAGTGACAGGGACACGTGGATGGGAGGAGAGGGAGGGATGGGGAGGGTGAGAGGGAAGGAGAAAGTGGAGAGGGAGAGTTAGGTAGCAGGGAGAAAGAGGGAGGAAAGGAAAAGGTGAGAGGGAAGGAGAGGGAGAGAGAGGTTTAAGTAACAAGAGGAGAGAGAGGGAGGGAAGGAGGAAAATAGGATAAGAGGAAGGAAAGGTTAGGAGTGAGAGAGCAGGAGAGAAGGGGAGAGAGTGGAAGATAGGGTAGGAGAGAGGGAGGGTTAGGAGGGAGAGAGACGGAGGGAAGGAACAATAGTGGGATGGGGAGGGACTTTAGTTGTAAGAGGATGGAGAGAGGAGGAAAGAGAAAGACGAAGAAGAGGGAGAGAAAGGCAGGGTGAGAGAAGGAGAAGGAAGATGGTAGAGAATGAGGGAATAGAAGGAAAGGGATAAAAATAACAGTTGGTTGAGTTAATGTTTAGTACAGAATAGAAGACTGGATAGTTAAATTTAGTCTTAAAACAGTGACAGAAGACTGGGTGGTTGGATTCCAATACAGGCGAAAACAAATTAATCTCGACAGGTAACCAATTCACACTTAATTACTACCCTCCATTTATTTAACCCCGCCTCGGTTATGTTCCAGGTGGGGATCAACTACCAGGCGCCGACCGTCGTACCTGGGGGAGACCTGGCCAAGGTGTCGAGGGCCGTATGTATGTTGTCCAATACTACGGCCATCGGGGAGGCCTGGGCCCGCCTCGACCATAAGTTTGATCTGATGTACGCCAAGAGAGCCTTCGTTCACTGGTGGGTGTTGGTGGTACTCTGTGTTGGAGGAGCATTGTAGTTTATTTCTTGATGAGAACTTCTCTTTTCTTCTCTTCTCTCTATTTCTCTGGTGTCTGATCTGTTCCATTCTCTCTCTGCTTCTGTCTCTGATCTCTTTCTGGCCTTGCTAATTTTCTCTTACTTTGCTCACTCTCTCTTTTATTGCTGACTTTCTCTGGTATCTTTATCTCTTCCTCTTTGCCTGTCTGTCTATTTCTCCCCCTGGTGATATTATACTATTAAGGCAGTATGGTGGGCCAGGAAGGTTAAGGTCAGTTGTCTATGAAGAATATATTATTTCACACTCTTTGACACTCTTCTTTACCTAGATTATCTTCCTAGATTATCTCTCTTTCTAGAGCTGAGGTGTGACAGTACTCCTATGGTAGTGAGAGGTGTAACAGTACTCCTACGGTAGTGAGAGGTGTGACAGTACTCCTACGGTAGTGAGAGGTGTGACATTACTTTCTACGGTAGTGAGAAGTGTGACAGTGCCACCTACTGTATGAGAGATGCGATAGTACTCTTACGGAAGTGAAAAGTGTGACAGTACCTCCACCTGAAGTTGTATAGAACATGTTATGACCGACTACACAATACACCTTGACCTCTTCTTCAGGTATGTGGGAGAAGGCATGGAGGAGGGCGAGTTCTCTGAGGCCCGAGAGGACTTGGCTGCACTCGAGAAGGACTATGAAGAGGTCGGTCTCGATTCCTCTGACGAGGCTGAGGAGGAGCCCGAAGAGTTTTAAACGACTCCCTGGTGGAGAAGAGAGTCGACACCGTCAGTAGGGCAACAATTATCACGAATAGTCACAATAAAGAGATATAAGAGAAACATATTACGTTTTCTTTAGTTTGGGCTGTGTTTCGTCAGCTCAATGTCCACCTTTCCTGATCTGACCGAAAGCGTTGTTTTTCCAGCATGGGGGAGATTTTTCTTGTTTGCTTTTTCTCTTCTTGTAATCAGGACTCTAACTTCACCACAAGGAGGAAAGCTTCACCTTCGTCTCCATCCTCCTTGTGTCTCGGTGTTTTCTAGTGTGGTCGTAGTGTGACGAGTGAGGATATCAATTGGTTACACTAATACACACTACGTAATCCTAACTACACACCACATACTACATATTACACATTACAAAATACACTCTGTGTTATGCAATACACACTACACATTGCATTATACACTACACACAACATCTACATTACACAATACACAACACACACTACACAATACACATTACACAATACACACCACACACTACACACTAAACACTACACATCACACACTTCACATTGCACACCACACACTGCTCACAACACACCACACATTCCACAACACACAATACACACCACACACCACACACACTACTCACCACACACCACACAATACACACCACACACCACACAATACACACCACACACACTATACAATACACATTACACAATACACACCACACACCACACACACTACTCACCACACACCACACAATACACAACACACACCACACACAATACACACCACACACACTACTCACCACACAATACACACCACACAATACACGCCACACACCACACACTACTAACCACACACCACACACTACACAATATACATTGCACAATACACACCACACACTACACATCACACACTTCACATTACAAACCATACACTACACAATTCACACCACACACCACACACTACACACCACACACTACATGCTACACACCACACACCACACACCACACACTACACACCACACACTACACACCGCACATTACATGCTACTCACCACACACCACACACCACACACTACACACCGCACATTACATGCTACACACCACACACCACACACACTACACACCGCACATTACATGCTACACACCACACACCACACACACTACACACCGCACATTACATGCTACACACCACACACCACACACACTACACACCACACACCACACACCACACCACACACACCACACACACTACACACCACACACACTACACACCACACACCACACACTACACACCGCACAATACATGCTACACACCACACACCACACACACTACACACCACACACCACACACACTACACACTACACACCACACACACTACACACCGCACACCACACACACTACACACCGCACATTACATGCTACTCACCACACACACTACACACCGCACATTACATGCTACACACCACACACCACACACTACACACCACACACTACACACTGCACATTACATGTTACACACCACACACCACACACACTACACACCACACACCACACACACTACACACCGCACACCACACACACGACACACCGCACATTACATGCTACTCACCACACACACTACACACCGCACATTACATGCTACTCACCACACACCACACACACTACACACCGCACATTATATGCTACACACCACACACCACACACCACACCCACTACACACCACACACCACACACTACACACCGCACAATACATGCTACACACCACACACCACACACACTACACACCACACACCACACACCACACACTACACACCACACACCACACACTACACACCACACACTACTCACCACACACTACACACCGCTCATTACATGCTACTCAATACACACCACACACTACACACCACACACCGCTCATTACATGCTACTCACCACACACTACACACCGCTCATTACATGCTACTCACCACACACTACACACCGCACATTACATGCTACACACTACACACCACACACTACACACCACACACTACACACCGCTCATTACATGCTACTCACCACACACCACACACCACACACTACACACCGCTCATTACATGCTACTCACCACACACCACACACCACACACTACACACCACACACTACACACCGCTCATTACATGCTACTCACCACACACTACACACCGCTCATTACATGCTACTCACCACACACTACACACCACACACTACACACCACACACTACACACCACACACTACACACCGCACATTACATGCTACACACTACACACCACACACTACACACCACACACTACACACCACACACACTACACACCGCTCATTACATGCTACACACTACACACCACACACTACACACCGCACATTACATGCTACACACTACACACCACACACTACACACCACACACTACACACCACACACTACACACCACACACTACACACCGCTCATTACATGCTACTCACCACACACTACACACCGCTCATTACATGCTACTCACCACACACTACACACCGCACATTACATGCTACTCACCACACACCACACACTACACACCGCTCATTACATGCTACTCACCACACACCACACACCGCTCATTACATGCTACTCACCACACACCACACACTACACACCACACACTACACACCACACACTACACACCGCTCATTACATGCTACTCAATACACACCACACACTACACACCACACACTACACACCGCACATTACATGCTACACACCACACACACTACACACCGCACATTACATGCTACACACCACACACCACACACCACACACTACACACCGCTCATTACATGCTACTCAATACACACCACACACCACACACACTACACACCGCACATTACATGCTACACACCACACACACTACACACCGCACATTACATGCTACACACCACACACCACACACACTACACACCACACATTGTACTGGATGAGAACGATTGTACAGTCTCGTTCAAGATTCTTCGAACGCTGCTGGAGACAGCTGGCAACTCAAGGCCGTTTGTTTACTATAGTACGTAGTATAACATAATACGAAACAACAAAGCTCAACCATTAAATTAAGCAACGGGGAACTAAGTAACCAATCGCCGATCACTTTTACATTTATTCTGAATTTTTACTACGTACTATAAGAAACAAACTGCCTTGAGTTTCCAGCTGTCTCCAGCAGTGTTCGAAGAATTTTGAAGGAGACTGTACATTCTCCTCAGGTTTAAACACGTGTATTTGGGAGACTTAGAAATGTGTGAACCGCCGTCCAATGTCTTACACAAACTTAACAGAGCCAATATTTCCCCACAACTGAAAAATCAGAATATTTATCAGGAAAATTTGCAAAATGTTATCCGAAGCATATTAGGAAAAAATCACACATTGTATATCAGGGTTAATCAGATCACGTGAATATTAGTCCACTCCCCACCCCCCAGTTTATTTCAATTAATAATTAAACACCCTTACATTACTTCAGTAAGGAGGGGTTAAGTTAGGTTAAGTTAGGTCAGTGTTAGGATGTTTATTCTTAAGGTGAATTAAGCTGAGAGTCTAATCTTTATGTGGTATTAGTTGATAATATTAGGTTATTTGGGATAATGCGAGAAAGTTCATGAATACGGGAGAGCGAAGACACTCACGATAATATGAGAAAAGGATGACATGCTATGCAGTGAGAGAATGAAGTATCTTCCCAACTTTGGTCGAAGTATAATGAAACCTGACTACCCAACGCAGTGAATGGTGTCACTGCCCACTTTCCAAGGTTCCACAGGTCTGCCAACTGTTTATGGGCTCTAGACATGCGCGTGCTGAATGTTTCAGTCAGTCTGCTATGTACTCGTCAAAACCCCGGCAAGATACTTCATTTTCTCACTGTACAGGTAAATGGTTTTTGAGATACATAGAAAATCTGTAGAACATGTCGTCACATCTACCGATCTGAACATATCCTGTAAATTGAATGTTTTTTACGTATATGTATATGTAGGTATGTAATTATGTATGTATGTAAGTTTATATATATTTATTTTTGTCTGTGCACTTCTGTCTTTCAGTCTATATGATATACCATGCCCCCCCCCAAAAAAAGATACACTAATTCCGGTTTTTCTTGTGTGTTAACCGGTGAGGGTTCAAGGCCATCAGGTGGTACAATTTCTTCCATTAGTCCTCCAACATTAATCAAGTCCTTAAAGCCAGCGGTGTTACCCAAATTATTTACAGCTCTAAACAGTAAGTTTGCACACTGTCTTAAGTATAACTTATATCGTTTTTTTTTTTTTTTTTTTTTGCTGCTTGAAGATAAAAGAAATGTATCTTGATCGAAACATTTATGCATTGTGAAATTAATTCTTATGACGTTCTAAATTAGGACTTCTAGTCAGTTTAATTTAATTATTGACTCCCTTTTGCTTATATATTTGTTTTTAATTAATCTATTTATCTGTAGTTGATAGTTAATTTAGTCTTATTCATTTTTATCTTCATTCTTTTAATTGTGTGTTCTTGTATTCATTAATTAAATTGTATTTGTTTCCCCTAACCTTCTACTTATGTCTTCATTACTTTAGTTTTCATGTATACCTATTAGTTTATTAACTTTTATGTTCTTATTAGTTCACTTATTTTTATTCCCTTAAGCTTCTATTCACATTCGCACTCACTTATTTTGTATTCCTCTTCTCACCTGCTGCAACAAGGTGAGGCATCAAGATGCAGGTCACACTTCAACCTCGTATTTGCGTGTGATTTTTTTATTTGCTAGTTGTTTGCGTGGGGGTGGCGGCGTCCTCTATAGTCTATACCACTATGTGTGTTACACTGTTACAAGCAAAAATACCTTTAGGACAGAGGACTTCGATTCGCTTTCACTCCTATTCATAATATAACGTAACGTAACGTAACCTAACCTAACCTAACCTAACCTGATCTAACCTAATTTAACCTAACTAAACCTGACCTAAGCCTGAACTAATTTAATGTATCTTAACCTACTTCCGAGCTTAACCCAATCACTCCTAACCCATCCCAACCTAACTGTGATGCTGCTTCCTCGTCGAGACATACAAGGGAGGACACCTTGTATGTCTCGATAAGTCTTACAAAACCTCATTGTTTATCGAAATACATACCAATATATAAAAGGCTATCGAGATGTTGGCTTACGCATTGTGATAATTAGTATTATGGTGTTCTTATACCAAATTAGACTTGACAACTGTGGAGAGCTTGGGTCTCTCTCTCGTAAAGGTTGACACGAGAGGAAGACGTTTAGGTAATATATTTTTCTGTATCTGAATTAATATATTACTAGCAAGGTGTCAGGATTCTTAGTCTTACATAAGTGTGGTAAATATATTCAGCACCTCTTAGCCTCCACGTCGCTCTGGTTAATTTTTACTACCAATTGTCATCCCACTTATGCTTAAACTATATGTAATGTACAGCACCTTTTATGTTTATATAGCGGCTAAATGGATATATCACTCGATTCTTGACCCACCGGTAACAGCTAAGGTCTCTGCACCGTTAGTTTCTGGATGGGACGCCCTAGTTGTGACGCAATTGCAGAGTTTGGTACCTAGCTTTATGGTTAGGAAAGTGAAGGTAGTCGAGTGCAGTATCGTCCACGCTGTCTCCTTATATACAGATACCTGGGTCTATCAACATCCCTCTCATGCCCACACAGACAGCGAACTCAAGCTTGGAAAATCTAACACAGTCTGACCTTCAAAAGTAATGTATATACAATATAGCTGCTGCCCCAGACACCAGGAGGAAGGAATGTTGTCTTTCTCGAGCAAGGCTGCCCATGGCCCCTGTAGCCTATGGAAGGTAACCGCCAGCATCATCCTTCTGGTGTTCACACTTCTGTCGCCCAGGAAAAAAAGACAAGCTCGGAAAGGACAAACGCTGAATATTTCACCTGAATCAGAGTAGATAAATGGCGTGACATTGACGTAAATATAGTCCTTCACTTATCGTCGTGTCCCCAAAACTTAATTTACGTAGATATTAATGTATCATAAGCTGACGATGGTCCTTTAAATACTGTGCATCAGTAACATCTCTATCGTGGTGCTGGATATTGTCATGTCCAAAGCGGCAAGTTGCACCACACCACATACCACAAGGTGGAGACATTTGGAACTACCTGTACAACTTTTTTTGTTTCGGACATTTTCTTTACGAACGCTCCTTAAGGTAGTGCTTAGTGGTGGGCGGAGTGGCTGGGAGGGTGAGTGAGTGGGAGCGAGTGGGTGAAGGATGAGTGGGTGAGTGAGGTGAGTACTGAGGGAGTGTGGGGGTATAATGATGATTAACTGGTACTGGCCACCTCGTGGGGGTCAGCTGGGATTGTGGAGTTAGTTTCTTTTTCCTGACGGGGTCCTACTAGCCCTTCCTGGTGTGTGCACTGTAGGTATGCAGGTTATAATTTCAGCTATTGGATTCAGATCAAGACGCCATAAAGACGAAACAACAATTTATAGTAAATCGAGTCATCTTACCAGGAATTCTCTGCTCGACTTTGAGTAATGAGACAGATAACTAAATATCATCAGGTTAATTGATTCCATTAAAGAGGGACGAAGATTTTTTGTTTCTTTTCAATAAGTCAGAAACCAAAGCAATTTATGGCCGTCTGAAATAAGTTTCGAATATATTGAATATTCATCTTACCTGCGAAACATATTCATATAAATCAAATCTTGGTTTGACCTATAAAAGACTCGACTCAGATTAATGACCCAGAAAATGAGGTATAACCGTAATTGATACCAGTTTCAAACATTTTGAACCTGCAGATTAGATAGGTAAATAACGAGATATATTCAAGTACACTGAATCCTGTTTCGACCTAGTGGCTAGCCGCTCGACTCGGACTGAAGAGCCAGAAAACGAAACACATTGACAAAATTCCAGTCTAGACGTGTTCGAATCAAACGACTCGGCCTCAGAAGACGAATCACTACAACGATGACTGAATCTGATACGTCGCCTTCATCGCACGAGAAATATTCGAATGTCGACATACGCGTAGCAAAAAATAGTATGGTAATCTGTTAAAGAGACTCTGGCAAGACCTGGACACAAGACGATGGTCCCATTAGCGGCCAGATCCACTGGGGGGATCATTTATATCGAAGGCTTTGACCATGAGGATGCCTGGAGTGGTGACGGTGCCTTGAATGATGTCAGGAGTATAGGAAATGTCTTAAATGATGTCGGAAGTGTGCGAAATCCTTTGAAGGATAACAAAGATGGAGAAAGTATCGTCAAGGATGTCAGGATTCAAGGAAATGTCTCGCAATTTTGAAGGATGTCGGGAGTGAGGAGTAAGTGAAAAATAAATGAAGCACAGGAGTAATAAAAGAAGAAAAAAAAGGAAGAAGAATGAAAGCAAGAGATGCAGGCGTGAACGGAGTATATCTTTATGAAAACTAATTGAAGTCAGCCATCGAAACGAAGGAAACGACGCTCAGGACAGGTTAGAGGATAACGAATAAGAGAAAAGAAAAACACGGCAGAAAGATAAGGACATCATGAATTGAAAAATATAAAGCTGAATCGAAAGAAAATGCAACCATGAAGAATGTTAATCCTAAGAACAATGTAGGAATGAAGGAAGCTTATAAGGTCTGAAAGATTAAAGATTTAAAGGCGAATAATTTGTTCAGTCTGAAAATAAATACTTTGTCTTGATGGGCGCTGTTGGCTTGGGGGGTGAGAGAAACCAAAGCGTGTGTGCTCCTTCACTGTCTTATTATACACTCCTACCTCCGTAGTACTACAGGGACGTTATCACCGCGGTAAACTTCCTCGTGTTTCCTATAGAACAAATTCCCAATAGTGTAGCGTCTATAAAGATGGTTTGAAACAAATAGAAATTGGATTTGCTTTTTCAATATACGTATCCGTCTGCCGAAATTTCAGTAGTATTGTATATTATTGTTTTGACCTTTCTTATAGGGCTAGAATGGTTTATCGAAGGTAATTTAAAATATTTAGAATGTAGTTCACTCTTGCCTCCCCGTCTTTGTTTCTTTATCAAAACTGCTTTTTTATTCTCAAATTCAAATTCGGTATTTACATGGGTTCAGGAGTTCATTAATTTACAGTCTTAAAATCCTCTGTGCCGGTATTGTCTTTAAATTTAGCTTTATCGAAATGTTCTTTTAACCCCTTTTATCTGACTCATGCGGTCATGATGGGGTGGGACTGGTGACTTCTGACCCCCTGTATGCAATGATGACGATGATGTCCAAGTTGATTGATGTTGGTGTTCCTTGTCAACATCACTGTGAGGTCAAACTGTTATCCCTGTATCACTGGTTGTTGCCTTGTAAAGAGGACCTCAATGTTATTTTACATAAGGATAACATTGAGGTCACCTTATCTTTTTTGTCAGATGCTACAAGTTAAGTTTTCATTTATATTCCTTTTGTCTTAAAACTGGGAACGTATTTAGATTTTTTCTTAAAATTTTAGTGTAGAATGAGTACCTGTATTGATACAACATCGTTGCATTTATTATCATTGCCTGCTACGAATACAATGTCTAAATTCAACATCACATCGAATTATCACCATAGAATTCACTCGTTAGATGGCACTGGCTGTAGGTTTATAAATGCGTAACTGGTAACTGCTCCGACTACAGCATCAACTGATACTGGGGAATGTTTCCCGTCAGTGGGGAATTCATCAATATTTGTTTCGCTGACACCGTGTCAGTCTGCAAGAAGAGGAAGTGTTGTTAACAAGTGTAAAGGATCACGATTTCCTTTAAACAAGAATAGAGCAATACAGTATCTAAGATTTATTTACTTAAAGTGGTAATCTAATATCTAAAGGTCGTAAGATCAACTGCCCGTCATGTTCGTTTGACGATGGATTCGTAAGTTCCTGTCGTAGAAATTATTTTTATTTGCATAAGTTTAACAGAAGATAACTAGTACTGTAGCGTAGTGTATGTGGCCAGTAGTCTGATTTCTCTTTGTGAGGCTCACATACATACGTACATGTAGGAGATCTCGCACAAAGGAAGGAGATGAGAAAGGAAACTCACAATGGCGTTCTCTTTATACATATTAAATGTACAGAACAGTTTGGTGCTGGGAAGTTGCTTCTTGGTAGAGAAGTTGTTGTGGAGGAGCTTCTTTAGAGGAGGTCTTCTCTGCTTAAGAGCGCGTTGTTGTCTGGCCTCACGGCTTTCTTTATTTAAAGATTTGTAGAAATATTACCTACGCGGACCTTAAGCTAAAATGCTGGTCCACCCACTGCTGGGATAAAACACCTGCATCTTTTTAGTTAACTGTACATCTCCACCAGTAGCGTGGGGGTGGATGCTCGGTAAGAAACTGTAGGGTTTCTTGAGAGTGGTTGGTGGTTAGCATTTTGGCAACCTTCTCTGCTGTGATAGGGGTTTGTACGTTTCTCCTAGCTAATTGTGTTCTAGGGCACTCTATGAGGTAGTGCAGCAGTGAGTTTTCTGCTCCGCTGCCGCAGGTCTTAAACATACGCTGCTCTGCTGGTACTTGTACAATGATTTCCCATATGCATGGGTATCCCAGTCTTAGTCGGTGGAAGATGGCTTCTTCCCTTCTTGTTATATCCTTCATAATTCGTGACCAGATAGTACCACCTGGCCGATCGTGATACTGGTGTTAATCTTCTATATGTTTGTCTATTTTCCACTGGGCAGTTCGTGTTATTGTGGTCTTCTTTATCTGCTCCTGACTGGGCGGGATGTTTATCTCAATGTTTCGCTGTCCTAACGCAGCCTCGGCAGCAGCATCAGCTCATTCATTCTCTGGGATTCCGATATGAACTGGGCACCCAGTTAATGATAACTTGCAGATGTTGTAGTTTTAACCCTTGCAGTAGGCCAACAGCGGATGTTATGAGATGAATGTTGTCTCTAAGGTCTCTGCATTGTAGTGCTTCAATAGCACATCGTGAGTCAGTGTGTATTACAAAGCCTTGTTGACTGTTTATGGAAGCGTGTCTTAGGGCTCCAAGTATGGCAGCTAGCTCAACTTGCAAAGTAGAGCATCCATCTGAGGTTCTCCAAAGGGACGTGTTACCTCCTCCTATGGTGAAGGCTGCTCTTGCCTTCGTACTGGTGGGCTCTGCTTAACCGTCTGTGTAATACACTGTACTATTGTGTGGCGTTAGAGCCTTCATGTTTCTCTCTGCTACCTGTCGGAGCTCATGTGGGTTACAGTCAGCCTTTCTTGTCCCAGTGTGTAGAATGTTGAAGATTGCTGGCGGGGACTCCCACGGTGCTGGGGTGCTGTAGTCTGGACTCATTGTATCAGGTCTTTGCTGAGGATTGTGTCTTTCAATTCCAGTCGATTTACAGCGTCAGATGCGCACAATAGCCATGTTTCCTTGTTAAAGACATATCTGTTAAGGTTCACTGCTCGTAAGAGTCCGTTCTTCTTGCCACTTTCCCGAGCTCTGGTAATCAGTTTTGTTGCAAAGCACGCTGTTATTCGTTCCGTCCTGGTTTGGAGAGATGGGAGACCAGTCTTCATGTGTAAGTTTTCAATTTTTGTCCTCATAGGTGCCTTGACAATGACTCTCATAGCGTTATTCTGGGCAACCTCCAATTTCTCCCACTGCCACTCAGATAGAGTGTTAAGAGCCGGTGTCGCTCAGTCTGTTAATGATCGAATGGCGTGTATATATAACGTTCTTAGGACTACATGTCACGCAACCACCTTGGGTCCTATCATGGCTCTCATTATGCTGACTCTCTTGCCCATTCGGTCTTTTAGATAGTTTATCTCATTGTCAAATTTGAGGCTTTTGTCAATACAGATACCCAGGTATTTGTATATAATGACCAATTGTAGGGCATTACCTTGTATTTTCAGCTGTGTCACCGGCTCATTGTGTCCAATCCTCATGACTTTCCATTTTGGGATTGATATCTTCAGCCCGAGACTCATACATTCTTCACTGATGAGGTCTAGTGCTCTTTGGACTTGGCTGATATGGTTTCTGCCTTTTCCAAGCTGACGGGAGTTTGCCTGCTGACCGTGATGCGTTGATAACTGTTAGGAGAGCAAGTTCATCAGCAAGTCCTGCCTTGCTGAGCAATGAATAGGTTATACCATGACTGCTAGGGGAGATGTCTTTACTTGTTTTCCTGGCCCTTCTGATTTCTTCTATAGTAAACAGACAGTCTGTAGTGTCAGTTTGTTCAATTGCATGTCTGACTACTACTTCTCTCTCCCGTTGTACTTGCTGTAGATGAAGTCTTATTTCAGGAGGTAGTTGAGCTGATGACGAGCGTTCTGCAAAGTGCTCTGCCAAGCGATTTGCTCCCTGTAGTGGCTGGGGGCAGGCTGGAGCTCTGAACAATTTTCCTGTTGCTATCCTGAGTTTTCTCCAGAGTTCACTCAGGCTGGTGTATGCATTAAAGGTTGCACACCATTCGAGCCATTTGTCTTCCCTAATTTTCTGAGTAATTTGACGAGCATGTTGGACAGCAGCTCTCAAGAGTTTCACTGCCTCAGGGAAAGGGTACTGTCGGAGATGTCTTCTGAATGTGTTGATTTTGTGAGTTTGTTCTCTGACCTCGTCATTGTAGAACCAGTAGTCTTTGTGGTGTCTATTTGTAGGATTTTCTTTTGGTATTGCTTCCTCATCAGTAAGGTCCTGGTTTAGTTGGTCAATATCTTCTGCTGGTTCATAGTTCGAATGCCATTTTCGGAGTTCATCTTGATATAATTTCCAAATTACTTTCTTGGTATTCCATCTGGGTGGCGGACGTGGGGGAGGAGGGAGTAGCTCCATCCTCAAAGTAGTTGTCGTTGCAAAGTGGTCACTGATCAGTTCATCATCCACCTTCCACTGAGCTACTGGAACGAGCTCAGTGGAGATGAATGTGAGGTCCAATGTTCCTCCCAGTATGTGTGTTGGTTCCCCAGTATTAATGAGCGTTATTTCTGGAACATCTGTCAGCAGTTCCACTAGGTGATGACCAACCTGGTTCAGTGTTGTGGTCGGATTGATCGTTGGATGGTGGGCATTCAAGTCCCCAGCAATGAGCACAAGTTCCTGTGTTGCTTGTGTCACTAGTTCACCGGCTTCTAGTTGTTTGGGTGGCGGTTTATAGATATTGTATACTACAAGACTGTCGTTTGCCAGGTGTATCCCAACAGCTTGTGCCTCTACTCCATCTCCACAGTGAACTGGTTCTACTTCTGAACTGGGGATGGTCGCCCTGACGAGAATCATGCTGCCATGGGAGTTGGGCCCCTTTGGTACTGAGTACTGTTGGTATCCAGGCAAGCGGAATTGTTTATCTTTGGACATCAGGGTTTCTTGCAGAATGAAGACATCAATATTTTTAGCTATGGCTGCTGCTTGTACAGTATGCCATTTGTTGGACAGGCCTTGTACATTCCACTGTGTTATCTTGAGATGACAAGGAGGTGGGGCTATTCTATCATTATCTCCTCGTCGCTGCTGTAGTTGCTCTCGAAGTTCATGGTTGAGTCGCTCTCCTCCTCGTCCGTTAGGAATGTTGTGTTCATTGGTGGCTGTTTCTTAGGCACCTGCTCTAAGGGAGGAGCAGGAGGTGGAGTTATGCTTGTTTTTGGAGGTATCTCGGGAGTTTTTTCTGCTCTCTTCAGGGTGCTATCGCTCTTGCCTTGATCGTGTGTTTGTTGACGGTCTGTGCTTGTTGTTCTGTTCTTCGTGATCTGTTGCAAGGGGCTTGAGGTTTCACAGTTTTTTAGTGATCTCTTGGATGGCAAGTTCTTCTTCTTGTCTGATATCTGACTCAAGGCCGTCGTCTGTTCCAATTGTAGTTGTGGAGTTTTGAGGGTCTGGTCTTCCTGCTTCTTTTCTGTGAGCTGTGCCATTACTGCATTTATTATATTTTCGGTGCTGGTATCTTGTTTTTTTATTATAGTAGAGACAGTCACTATCATAATGGTGATCATCTGTTTTATTTGTTCTTCTGTGAATGCCGCTTGTAGATGGGCAGGTTAGGGTGTATTCAGTTGGGTGGTTGCCTGAGGGGGTTGTAGTGTCCCAGGCAGTATGGTGTTCTCCACCAATACTGGAGTGTTCTGTGCTTTTACTGTTATACGGCTCTGGCAGCTGCGGTTGTGGAGTCCACTGATATGTCATGGTTTCCTGCACGGACTGATTTTGTCCCGATGTCTTCAAATTTGCTCCGTAGCCTGGTGGGGGAAGTGCAGGGAAGGAATCCTCTGACAGTTGGGGCGGGGTGGGTGTTGGGTTGACAGTTTTCTGTCGCTGTTGACCCCACACGAATGTGCTCTGGGGTGCTTCTGTTGTGTTTTGTGGTTGAATTTTTTCTAAAGCAACTTTCATCCGCTCTCTCTCCTCTCTGGGCATGATGTGTTCCAAGCGTGATGTTTCTTTCCACAATTTGGGCACTTCGCTGTCATGGTGGTTCCTTCCTTGTGGCTTAGGCTGAAGATGCCACATCTCACTTTTTTGTGGCACCTGGATTGGTGATGTCCGATTTTCTGACATTTGTAGAATCGTAGTGGTTCTGGGACAAAAGGACGCAACTTGTAAGTCCCCCAGTTGCCTAGGTCTACCTCCTCTGGGACTGCCCCCTTGATGTCCACTAGCACTTGCCTTGTCTGTACTTTGTCCTGACTCGTAGCATTAATAAAATATTCATTGAAGTGGTTGGCAATGAGGGAGGTTTCCATTACAACTGAATCATTTATTATAAAAGCTGAGTGTTCCTGTTCTGAATAGAATTTATGACATTCCAGGTTTTCTTCCTGTTGCCTGATGCTGACTGGAGCTTATTTGTATAATAGTTACGTCTGGCATTTCTAACTGCTTGAGTTACTCTATTTCTGATACTTCGGTAAGCGTCACCGAAAGTTATGGGTCTTTTGCAAATTTTCTTTGGAGTTTGTGTTTTTCCTTTATTATTATCTTAATTTCAAAGCTTGTGAGAGATGGTTTGGAAATGGATACAGTTATCACTGACTTAGTCTTGAGCGGGAAGCATTTATCAAAGCAAGCATTGAAGATGCAAGAGAAGTTGCAGCTGTTCACGTTAGGGTTGTCGGAGGCATAGCAAGATCCCAGTTAGCATTCATTAGGTTGTTTTCAAAAAGGAGCATGTTGTCGGTGCAGTAGTCTCTGTATTGTACTGAGAGTCTACTAGACCTTTCAGGTCTTGTGGCTGTTTTATACATGGCAAAAACTGGGAAGTTATCTGAGATATTATTATAAATAATTCCACTTGCAAGATTATTAGGGGTGTTGTTAGTCCAGATTTGATCTATCACAGTGGCAGAGGTGGCAGTTACTCTAGTGGGTTTGGTTATAATGTTGAAGAAGAGCTTAGAATGACAGGTAGCAAGAAGGTCCAATACTGAGGTGTCGGTTTCTGATTTTAATAGATCAAGGTTGAAATCTCCTGTAATGTAGCAAAGTTTCCTTTCTGAACTAAGCTCCAAAAATGTATCATGAAAATTTCTTTCGCTAGTGTGGGGTCTTCTGTAGATTACTCCTACTAGGATATTTCGTGTTGCGTAATTCAGTGAAAACACTCTCCATGTACTCCTCCTAAATCTTTTAATCATCTTTTACAGAAGTGTCATACTTGATATCAACATATAGGGCAACACCACCACTGTGTCGTGACGTGTTGACGCAGTGACTATTATAATTAGGAATGTTATACAAATGTTCATTATTGTTAGTGAGTTTGGTCTCACAGAACCCATACTACAACCAACAGAATTAAGATGACCGGTACTGTTGAGGGTGATCCCCAGATTGTGTGGGAGGTGCGCCTCTCACTTGGGTTTGGGGGTTGCTGTTTTCCACCACAGAGGGTAGACGCTTCGTACTCGAGTTGGCCAGCAGGGGGGGGAAACTCCTCAGGCAATAGCGACAGTGGTTTTATTTTTTTTTGTAGGGAAAGAAGGGGTGAAAGAAGATTAGAGGTGGGGGAAGGAAGTTATAGTACGGAAATTGAAGTTGTTTAGGAGGAGGTAAGAGAAGGCGGGCTGATCGTCTAGCTAAGCTAATAGTGTTAGGGTTGTGTCATGTGTTAGTTATTGTCTGTCGGTACAGGCACTAGAAATCCTACCCTATCCCATACATGGGTGTTTTAAGGGCCTTATTTCATATTCCGCCGACCCTACTGACGGATGTTGGTCTAGGGAGGTTGTCTATTGCCTGGCCGTGTAGATCGGGGGTGGTAATGGACCTTTTGAGATTTGGTAACTTTTTGGGAACCATGTATGGTTTCTGTCGTTATCTGGTGGGAGACTTTGAAGGAGTTATTGTTCTGATCGTGGTTGGTTCCCCCTCAGTGGGAAGGGAATTCACGAGGGTCTTGGGGGGGGGGGGGGTTAGTACAGCGGGTGGGTGAGTGGGCGGGTGTCCACTTGCCCAATCCCTCACAACAAGGGGTTTATGACTGAACGTCACGTGTTTCCCTTGTTTCCTGGCTTCTTTAAACTGATCCATTTGCTGTAGATGGGCCTTAGTCGTACCTGGGTAGAGGTCCTTGTTGACGAAGATAGTGGTGCCTTTCAGCTTACTGCGTTGATAAAACACTTAGTCATGGTCAGAGGAGGGTGAGAACTTTGTTATGATGTCGCTGGGGCGGGAGAAGTTGGGTTTCCCGACGCGTTGAACGCGCGTTGGCTGATAAGCGGACGGCAGGTGACCAATCAGCAGTTGTAGGGGAGAGTATCCACTACAGTACTTTAATCAATATTTGATGCGTTTAAATTAGGTAGGTTAGTTTGGTTTATTTTTTGAACGGTAAATTTTATAATTGGCACCAGCTGGTTTTGCTGCACGCGTCTAATGAAAACAAAAGAGCACGCAATTTTACGGCCGTTAAAAACAAGACTACATTGTGAAGTGCAGTTTAATCTGATGTGTTTTTTTGAGTTCGATTACTAATACTGACGGTAACTATTTCGATGAGAAGTAAATATCACAAGTGACATTTCCAAACCAAAACATAAATTTTTACAGACTGGTGACCTAGTTTGAAAATAATGGACAGTACATATAATTTTTTCGTAATGACTCGTAATCTTACAACTTCCTTATAAGGTGTTATCGATTATCATAGTCATTTATACGGCAAAAATTGTGAAAACTACTGTGTGGAAAAAAATATGAACATCGCTAGTTGTGATGGGTCAAGGCGAAGGTGTACGAGCCAGAGGAAGAAGTGGCGAAGTCTTCCTGGGACCTCGTCTGAGTAGGTGAGTGGAAGTGTAAAGTATACTCGTAGATAAAGGCTAATGGCTCAAGGCCTCGAGATAAATTTTGTAATCAATGTAGATAAACCAAACTTCATGTAGTAAATCTAACTTACGACAGTTCACTTATGTTTGTATTTTAAGGATTTTAAGTAGTTACTGGGATTGTAATTATGGGTAAAGATTAAAAAAAAAATCGACCATGGAACTCCATATTGATCTGTATAAATAGGACGACAGAGAAAAGGTAAGAATACTTTACTCTAAGGCGTTTTCGTCGGATATTTATATTTCTCGTTTATTTTATTTTTTTGCTTCGATTTCACTTGAAAGCAAAAATAAATTTTTGATCGCACAAAGTGTGGAGGGCTTTGACGCAGAGGCAAAGAACCGACGAAGCCAATTCTAACTATTACACAAATTTAAAAAAATAAGAAGTAATGTTTAAGAACAGGTGTTTGGGTTAAGGAACCGAGTAAGGAAGCTTTTCAATAGAAGAAAAGCTCGGTAATTATTGACGACACGCCCGTCACCGAATTTTCATAGGAAATAAAACACAATATTGCAATTTCACCGTGTTTTGCAATGAAAACACAACTTTCTTGAGCAGCATGGTGTAATTTTACGTCTTTTGTGGTCATCACTAGGTTAATGTTTCTTTTGAGTCATACTTAAGACCAGGGAACTCGGTTACAAAACGCACAGAAACATAAAAACGTTCAAACGGATCACGTGAAGACTAGAAACTGGCTTATTTCACCTGGTGGTTAAACGCCGTAACGCTATTCTGACGTGACCTAATCCAACCTTACCCTCATGTAGCGCTAGGGTGTTTAATCGTCTGGTGAAAGAAGCTGCGGTATCTAATCATCAGGTAATCTTCAGTTAGTAGCAACCAGGGCTGCAATGATTTAAAAAAGTTGATTTAAATCAAGTGATTTAGATCGATTTAACTAAAAAAAATAACTGATAATTGAAAGTCACAATTACCACAATATCTTCAATATTTCTTGTTTTGACAGTTACAACAAAAGTATTCTGGATTATTGGCATAAATAACACCTTTGTACTAAACCTTTGAAGCCTCACCGTAACTTGTCTGTGAAGGTAGATCTTTATTTCAAAATTGTTTCAAACTGTTTTGGTTAACAATAAATACAGTAGCTGTAGATTGTTTTAAATACTGATTTGAAAAGTATTATGAGATTCAGTTGACAGATATTGTGATGCGACTTGAATTTGTAACCGCTCCCCCCCCCCCCCTTTTCTCTGCTGCACTTTCCCCTGAGCTGAATAAAATAGTCTGGCATTATTCACTAGCCAGAATGAAATTATTTACGGATATCAAAAAGCACATAACCTAAATTATCAAGTATTTCAGGATTCACCATATTCCTGGAACCTTGTATAAATCTGAAGGAGCAAGCATGCTGGAATACAATGTTAGATTCCATATAGTCATATTTACAGAACAGGGTTATTTTGGTGTAAATTTGCAAGGATGACAGCAACAAGATAGACCAACAAATAATAAGACAAGTAAATGACAAGGCTGAGGACTTCTTAGAGAGACTCAAACCAATAGCTGTGACACTGGACAAGTTACAAAAAGAACAGGCATTAATAAGTGATGCTGTAGAGGTATGGTACAGGTTATGGTGATAAAAACAAGGAGAAAGTTGAAAGAGAATTGATGTCGCTTTAACACCCTCACAGTACTTCGCCTGTGTGATTGATGCAAGGTATCACGGAAAGAGTTTGGATTCTGAAAAAAATTCAATGTTGTTGAAAGTTATGTATTTAAAAAAATTCCCTTAATTTCCCCCAAATTTAATGAGATATCAAGGAAAGAGCTGTCCTTTCAAGAATTTGCACTTCTGTGATAAAGTTTTGGCAACTCTTTCACCTGTTGTTGCTTGGTGGCAAAATTTCTGTTGTTATTCTGATTTAAATGCATCCAGCACTTGCATCATCGGCTAGCATGGAGAGGATATTTTCAACATATGGACTTGTACAAAAAAAATAGAAATCGTCTTGTAAAAATAAAAGCCTCGAAACTAGTTACTTTCTAAGTATTACAACAGAAAATAGTGAAACTTTCAACACAATCCACAAATTTCAAATTTAGTTTACACTTTACAGATAATTTTAATTTATACTTTTTAATTTTCTATGCATTTCAATTTTCAAGCTAACATAAATAACAATGAACAAATATTCAGTGTGGCAAAAATGAAGGTTCTACAATAAAGAATATTATTAAAAGTTGATATAGTTGAAGAACATCTGATCATGGTCTTTTTTTTTTTCATTATGTGTTCAGTAATTTATAATTGAAAAATACATGTATACACTTTTCTCAATATGGGTTCTTGGGAGAAGCTAATGCGAATTATCATTATTTATCTGTTAACAGATAGCTTTGTTGACTATTGCAATAAAATTACCAGTATATTTTAGGTTCTTGATCGTAACGCCAAAACCGTGTTTAAATAGCCTACTGATGGAAGTAGGTAAATATTGCAAATTTATGTAGAATGTTTCCAAGTACACGAAATAAATAACTGTGATAAAAAAATTGTTTCAATAAAAAATCCGAATTAAATTAAATTGATTTGTTTTTATTAAAAAATCGTGATTTTTGTTTTCAACCCCGGTAGCAGCGCCCCCACTTGCTCTCTGTTCTGTGTGGGTTCGGATCCTACAGTGGGTGTTATGTGAACCAATCGTATATGTAAACTTTGAAGTGAACCTCAGACTCGTGGGAGGGTTGGCTGGGTTACAATAAATGTTGAATATTGATGAAGCTGTTGACTTTAGCTAGAGGTTCAACATAACTCAGCGGTCTTACTTTGTTGACTGTTATATTGTTGAGGGAACCTTTACATATTGGACATGCTTCTTTTTATCCTCAGACAGTAAAGTCTACTAAGAGGAAGAAAAAAAGCCTTTGAAAATCATTTAATCCTTTACGAACCAGACTACAAGTACCAAGTGCCAACATACTCGAAAGTAACTAAACGAAACCTAACTTAATTTCACCTTAACCTTACTTAACCAGGCCAAACCTAGTATAACCTAATCTAACTCTAACCAAACCATTTTAACTCTAACCTAATCTAACCTATGATTTCGACATAAAAAAACACAACAGCAATAGAACTTTTGCGCCATTCAGAGGAAATAATAATGGTACCTCGGCTAAAGAAAATATCAATAGTTTTCAGGTCCCATCTTCAATAACAATGTCACTTCGGAATTTGTCTTACATACCAATGGTACCCCGGATCTCGCCTTAAATAATATTGGTACCTTGAAGCTGAACTGTGACCTTTTTAAGCACAGCACTAATGTGTCGAAACCAGGCTGACGTCGCCACTGGATCCAGAGACCTTTGGGCCAGGTTGAAACATCTACATATAACAGATGTTTGTCAGCCCGTCAGCCCGTCTTGGTGGTGGTGAGGCAATCAATCACCTCATCAGTCGAAAGTAAACCTTTTGTGAAATGTCTCGTTCGGGTGACTGGTCAAATGGGCTCCACTCTTTAATTGAGCCCCAGACGTAATTTAAGCCCATAAGTATTGAAGACCAGTCTTAATAGGCCCTCAGTCGACCCATAAGTATTGAAGGCCAGTCCTTATGATCCCTCAACCAGAGAGAGAATATATTGATATTAAATGTTTGTTAGTTCCGACGTGGATTTGTGTTGGGTTAGGGTAGTTCAGGTTAGGTTAAGTTAGGTTAGTAGTTTAGGATAGTTTGGGTGTAAATCGGACTGCCCAGTATGGGCCAATGGGCCCGCTGCAGTTTCCTCCATTCTTTTGTTCTTATGTTCTTATGTTTGGATTAGTTTAGGTTAGTTTAGTTAAGGTAAAGTTGGTTTATGTTATGTTGGGTTTGATTATTTTAGGTAAAATCAGACAAAGTTAAGATGGTTAAGGTTTTAACAAGATTTAGGTAATTTTAAATTTGTTGAAAGTAAATATAACTATTATTTTTTAGGTTAAATTGAGTACGGTTAGGTTAGGTTAGGAAAGGTTTGACTTGACTAAGTAAGTTTAAATAACGTTCGGAATGATTTTATCAGGGATATGAGACGACACATCTTACCAACTAATCAAACCATAATGTCAATGTCCATAACGCCACTGTGAACTTTCTTCATAATTATACAAGTTTGATCCTTTGAATTGATTACCTTTCATAATGATTCAGCAAAATGAACGAAACAATAGGTTTTCAAAATATATAGTGCGTAAATAACGTGTACACAGCAACACACACACACACACACACACAGGTGAAGACAGTGAGAAAAATTTGATACAAAATCTTATTGGGTAGTAGGCAGCTACCAAACAGGGAGGTACTACCGCCTGGGAAAATATTGGAAGCATAATGTGTTGTCTAATGGTAGACCCTGCTGCCATATGGCATCACGAAAATTGGGACCAAGTCCCAGGTTGCTGATCTGACTTTCTGCCTCATTTACACACAATTGCAGAGTCTCAATTATTTCTCTTACTATTGACAACACAACATACATACTGTATATTGTTTCTCACTCTTGATCTTTTTTTTTCATTTTTTACGTCTTTTTTATTATTATTATTATTATTATTATTATTATTATTATTATTATTATTATTATTTTTGTTTTTATTTTTATTTTTATTTTTATTTTTATTACATTTTCGCCCCCAGGCCCCGATGTGGGTCAGTGACCTCTGCCCGGGTGAGCTAATCCCCCCCCTCCCCCCCCAAAAAAAAAATATATATATACTGATTAAAGCACTTGGACGTGAGGTAAAGTAACACAGTTTACCTTTGAAAATATGAGCGATGGACAGGCGTTTATTTACTGGAGGTCAATTCTAACTACACCGATAATTATGATGACTAACGAACCAACCTAACATAACCTAACTCAGTCTAGCATAACCTAACCAAACCTAACAACGTAACCTAACGTAATTTATCCTAACCTAACGAAATGCACTCTAACCAAATCGAACTTAATCAACTTAACTAAATTTAACCTGTATGAAAAGAACCTAACGTAACGAATCCTAAGCAAACCTAACATAATCTAACTTAGTTTACCCTAATTTAACTTTACCTAACTCCGTCTAATCTAACCTAACCTACCTAAACTAATGTTACCCTCTCTTTTACGGGGAATAACCCACCCGGGCACAGGTCATCATCGACCCACAACGGGGCCTCGGGGGGGGGGGGGGGGGGGGGGGGGGAAGATAAGAGTAAAAATAAATTAAAAATATAAGAGAAAAAGATTATATTAATCTGCTCCATGAAGATGACAGAAATTAATTTACACAACCCGGAACTAATTAACATAACTTGGAAACCAAATTACGCAACATGGAAACAAATTACCTGGAACTGGAAACCAATTGATATAAGCCGGGACTAATTAGCATGGCCGGGAAGTTTAACCCATTTGGAATTAATATGAGTGTTTATTGAGGGAAGGGAGCGTCAAGATAAAGAAAAGGTCTTTGGAGCTAGTTAAGCATTATTAAGGAGGAGCAAATGGTGCAACAAATTTTGGCAGTCAACCCTTTGTGGACGATCGTTAAACCCTTTGAGGACGATAGCTTAACCTTTTGAGGACGATGGCTTGACCCTTTGAAGACGATGGTTTAACCCAGTGAGGACGATGGTTTAACTCCTTATATGTGAATTTGAAACTTTCACCTTTTATTCCTAAATGCAAATGACGTGGGGGGGGGGGGGGAAGGGCTACAATTTTATTACGCATTTTTTCTCAAAATTTGCGCATTTGTTATTGTTTTTTTGGTGTTAGTAATATGTGTATGTAAACAGTCTAACAAGTATACAGTTATGTAATCAGTTAAGGTAAGATTCTTGATAGCGTACAAATGTTTATTATATACTTCACGATACCCGGTACTTAAGGGGAGGATATATACAGGTAAGTATGAATGTTAAGGAGGACCATGGGCGCCAAACAAGATATATTATTGAGCAAATATGTATGCAAGTAATTAAACAAGCATACAGGTATTATAAACAAGTGAACCGTGGTCGTTTAAACAGCGTGCATGTACGTGTGTGTGTGTGTGTGAGTGTGACAAAAAATCATCAGTCAAGCTTTTTAGTTACTACAATGAAAGTAAACGGTGATAAATAAGTTATAGAAGAGCCTGGTCCCAACAGTTGCTTGAGGGGGTACTACCTGTTCGTTATATCAGGTAACTACTGAATTAATCACTTGATATAAGGATCGCTTCCCGGGGCTAATTGTGTCTAAAAGTGTGGATAAGTTGAGGTAATTTATTAATTTATACACCTGTCGTTGATTCCTGGTCTGGTGACATATATTAATGTTATATTTATTAGCAACACTGGTTGTGGGTGTGGTTAGAGGTTGTTATGGTTGTAGGAGTGTAGATTGTGGTGGTTGTGGGAGTATAGATGGTTGTGGTGTTGGTGGCGGTAGAAGTGAAGGTGATGGTGATGATAGAAGTGTAGATGTTGGTTATGGTATTGGGGAAACAGGTGGTGGTAGTTGTTTTGGTGGTGGTGGGAGTGTAGCTGGTGGTGGTGGAAAGTGGTGATGACAGTGGTGGTGGCAGTGGTGATGACAGTGGTGGTGTAGACAGTGACACTTTTACCCCACCTACATTAGGCTACTCACCTTCTGATGGCCTAACCCAGAAATGATGAATATGAGTGTGTGTGTGTATAATAATAATAATAATAATAATAATAATAATGATAATAATGATAATAATAATGATAATAATAATAATAATAAACGGTTTATTGAAAAAGCATGGCAGCCGGGAGGCTGAAAATATTCAGTTACATAATTGGGGAATGAGTCACTTGAGTGATAAAAATAATATACAAGTAACATAAGTGATACAAATGTGATATATAACAACTAATTGGGGGGAAGGTTATACTACAGGGCATTTCAGCAAAGTAACAGTGCAAATAGGTAAGATTGACTGGGAGTGAATACATTGGTTGATTACGGGTAGTTGATAATTTTTACAATGGTTGGGACTGAGCTATTCTTATAGCTTATTCTTATATGCAGTTGTGGTGTCGAACAGCAATTCGTGGACCAGGGATCTCGGGTGGAAGTAGGAGCCGGTGTCGAGGATGGTGCAGAAGCTTCTCACCAAATTTGCAGATGAGGTCGTGGTGATGGTCAGAGAGAGCCTAGAGGGTCAGTGTGTTGAGATCTTCTTGATATGTGGAGTAGAAAGAGGAGAGAATAATCTTGCATGCTCTCTTTTGCACTTTTCTAGGTTTTTGCATTGTGTGGCATTTTGGGAGGAAGACCAGGTAGGAGAGGCATAGGTGAGCTTGGAAAGTATGAATGTTGAGTAAACACTGAGGAGCTCCAAGGGATTTGAGTCGGTGGAGGAGGTGGAGACGAAAACTGGAGGATTTGACAACTTCACTGACGTGTGTTTTCTAATTTTGTTTGTTATTTATAGTGACGCCGAGGAGCTTAGTGGACTCCATAACCTGGAGTGTGTTGAGGCCCAAAGTAATGGAGGGAGGTGGCACAACGTCGGAGGAGAGGTTGATGTGCATAACAATGGTCTTGGTATGGTTGATGGTGACGTGGTTGTTATTGGCAAAATTTTGGAGATTGTTCAATAAATCCTGGAGGGCGGTGTAATCGGGGGTCGAGTTGTTGATACTGATTCCAATGGTGGATTCGTCGACGTATTTCCAGCGAGCAGGGGTTTCTCTTAGGGCATCATTGATAAGCATAAGGAAGCAGAGCGGTCCCATCTTGATGCCTTGGGGGACGCCACAGGTGAGTGACTGAAAAGTGGAGGCAGCCCCTCGGAAGAGTATGGCTTGACGTTGGTCACTTAGGAAGTCTGTAAGCCATGGTATAAGACTTCTCCGAAACCCGAGGTTGACAACTTTGTTGTTGATTAAATTGTGGTCGACGCAGTCAAATGCTTTGGTGAAGTCAATGAAGGCGTCAGCCACAAAAGTCTTTCGTTTTTCCAGCTGGTGATATATGTAGTTAATGGTGGAGGAAGTCTTCATAATGCCAAATTGCTGAGGATCTATGGTATCTGCAATATCAGCATAAGCCCAGTCAAACACGAAACTTTCACAGATTAAGCTGGGTATTGGGGTGATGGAGCAGAGGCGTTTAGCTAGTTCCGGGGAGAACTCCTTGTAGAGTTTCATTGGTAAGTCAATGGGGGTGGCGGAGCGCTTTAACTTCATTTAGTCAAAACGTTTTGCTATTCCATATTCTTCTACTAAGTCAGTGGGAGAGGGGGCTGGTAGGTAAGCAGGGAGACTGTTTGTGTCAAGTCGGGGGAGCGTCTGGCATATAGTTGCGAAATGGTTGTTTCATTGCTCAGCTGCGTCGCCATTGGTGAGATGGCTCAGGAAAAGGAGGGGGTGTGTCTTATTGTTTAGTCCACAGAGTTCATGAAGCTTACAATACCACTGACTGATGTTGGTCTGCTTCAGGTGTTGCAACTTGGTTGGGTAGTGGAACTTCTTTGTAGTGCGTATTTCGCAGATGGCTTGGTTGTGAAGGAACCTGTAGCTTATGTGGTCATTGAGATAAAAGGCGCTGTCTCTCTGTTGCATAAGTCTTTTGATCCGAGGTGTGATCCAGGGCAAGTCAGCTGGGTGAGATCTGACGGACTTCTCGGGGAAGAAGTGGTGGTGAGCTTCCGTGGTGGTGTTGGTATAATTTATCCATTTGGTGTCCACGTCATCCACACTAAATACTTCAGTCCAGGGATGGTGAACTATCCACTGCCCGAAGAGACGCACTGCAGAGTCAGTAATCGGCCTGTAGGTCTTGATGTAAGGTCTCTGCACTTGGCTGGTAGTGGCAGCTGGAGACCGGAGAACTGATGGGTGTGTGCTACACCCGATAGGAGACATTGGTTGAGGTGGTTGGTACTGGTCCTTTAAGTCAGTTTAGATAAGGTCAAGGGTATTTTGACCGTGTGTGGGGAAGTTCACAACTTGTGATAGTGACAGCTGGTCCTGGATATCAGTGGTGTCAATTTCGTTATAATCCCCACATAGTACTAACTTGGCACATGGGTTCCTAACTCTGAAGTGGTAATGAGATGATTGATAAGAGTGTGTCTGGTGGGTGAAAGAGGTGGATGGTATGCCACTTTTATTACAGGTTCAACTTTCTAACACTTTCCTTTCGTTATCGGCATCAGAAAGTCATCTATCTTGTCACTAAAGTACATACGACTCACTCATCTGTTTCTCGTACAGGCCAGACCACTCTTGACTCATTATCGAACAACTTTTTGTACCTACGGATTATAACCGGTGGGTCTCTCCCTCTCTCACTTCAGCTCCCCCTCTCCCTCCTTTCTTCCTTCAGCCCCCTCTGCCTTCCCTCCTTCCTACCTTCAGTCCTTCCCAGTTTCCTTCATTCCCTCCCTCTTTCAGTCTCTCATATCTTTCCTCAGTTCATTCCTTCTACTCCCTTAATTCCTACACCCTTCATTCGATCCCTCCTTCCACCTCACAGTCCGTTCCTCCTTCAGCTCCTCTCTCCTACCTCCCTCCTCCAGTCCCTCTTTCCTTCATCCCTCCTTCCCTCCGTCAGTCCCTTTCTCCTCCCTCTATCCCTCCTTCAGTCATTCTCTCTTCCTTCCTTCTCTCCATCAGTCCTTCTATCCTCCCTCTCTCAGGCCCTTCCTTTCTTCAGAACCCCCTTTCCTCCCTTCCTCCATCTATCCTTCCTTCCTTGAGTCCTTCTCTCCTCCCTCTTTCAGCCCTTCTCTACTCCCTCCCTCCATCATCACCGCAGGCTGTAGATATTGTACCTCCAAGCGTCTTAAGCTGAACTCCTTGTCCTAATTAAAACACATAAGTGCTATCACAGGTAACATTTACAGATACATACATCTATAATTACCTGACGAAACACTTTTTTCTCATGTTTTTTTTTTTTATCTTTTAACCCTTGTGACCAATTTTGATTTTGCGTTTTGTTGAATATTGGTACCGTCTCTCTCTCTCTCTCTCTCTCTCTCTCTCTCTCTCTCTCTCTCTCTCTCTCTCTCTCTCTCTCTCTCTCTCTGCCCTTAATATCATCTACATTTACCACACTGTACCTTTATGTAACAATATACAAAACAAAGTAGCACAGGGCTGGGTGAGCGTGGCGCAAATTTATCCATTCCCACCCGCAGTGTCAGATCTAGGAATAATTATGAGCGAGTGATCGAGTGAGTGAGTAGTAATATATGCAAGTAGAGCATGATCTTAAACCTGTTTCACTCATCCGGTGTGACAGCCCCATATACACACCGTAAAAACCAGTAGGCCTCCAGTAACTGTCTCAGCTTGTGTTTTACATATGGACGTTTGATTTAGTTTTTTCATTGTTTCCTTCATGTTTCCTTGAAGATAATGTATATTTTATTGATTAGATGAAGTAGGTATATATAGTTGTATTGTTGCTGTTGTTTCTTCAAGAGACGATGTTAAATTTAACTGACAGACGAAGAGTACAGTGTTAATCACTTGTCTTATTCGTACGACAGCTTGAATTAAACTGAGAGACGATAACCTTAATTACCCGTTGTCTTCTTTATGCCCAGAACAAGTTGAATTTAACTCTCAGACATAAAATACTGTCTTAATCACTCCATACATGTGACAACTTCTCCGCAACCTCAGGTAAATTACACAGCTGTAGCACGATAAATAACATAACACTGGTAACTACACTATTTGTAAAACCACGTAAAAGACAACACTATTTTTAATTGCAATAATAATAAAACAACACCAATAGATATGATGTAAGTCAGAACACAATCACACAAGATTACGTTAATAAAGTCACTTCAAACAATACTCCGTAAGACACAGTGAACGAGAGAATTGTCTTCAATATTGAACACTGCAATTCAGTCATCTCTGACGTGTGGGAGTTAAGGTTCTTACAGACCGCCCCGAGGGATCCAGTGCTGTGATGTTGTTTGCTGTGCTCTGTATTGCTGTGTATTTTATGCTGTGCTGACACAATAGGCAGCAGATTGATTGACCGGAGTTTATCATCGGCAAATTAAACTTGTCGGAATTAACACCTTGAGCACAATGAGTTAGTCCAAGGAAATATATAACACTTTATGTACGATAGCCTAACCCCTTCAGTACGGTGACAGCCTCTGTGTACGATGACTTTCACCCTGTAAGTACAAAGTCATTGTAATCGAGGATTTAATAATATTCAGATGGTTATCGTCATCGTGCTGAAGGGGTCGGGTTATCTTACTCAAGGATTAAGCCATTGTAATCGAGGAGTAACCCTTCTTGTTCAAGTGTTGTCATCGCACTCAAGTTTAAGTCATCGTTCTTAAGGGTTGAATACACGAATTCAAGGGGTTAAGTCATTTTACTCAAACGGGTAGGTCATTGTTCCTTAGATGTTGTAGATATAATAGACAACCAATTAAAGACCAATGATAAACAGAAAAACATATCAAGTAAAAATTTCTTTACTATGATTGGCTGTTGTGTGCAGACCGTATGTGTTGTAGGTAAACAATATGTTAGTGCTGTTTAGGTATAACTTAGAATATAAATGTATTACACAGGTCTAGTGAATATCTGTGTTTATGTTATGACCTGCCAGTTGAAGGCAGCTTGTACAGTCTATTATCGTCTATCATCTTACGAGAGATTCACCAATATCATACTGACTGGGAGACTCCCGGAGCTGCCTTGTTGAGGGCCAACGTCGGTATCGTTATCAATAGGTAGCTCAGTGAGGCCATTTGTTAAATTGCTAATGCCGTCGGGGTAATATTAGCAGCCATGTTTCACTGATAATATTCTGAGGCAGTTAATAAGGCTCTCACCTGCCTCATTATCCACTCACTTAAGACCTTAATTCGATCGGGAAATTATACGAAGACTACACAAAGAGGACGGCTGACGATAAAGTCTTGACAATAGTGATAAATCCATTTTCTTTGCTTGAGTTTTGTTGCCGACTTGCACGCATGAAGGAACGTGTACTGGGAGATTTATGGTTAGCGAAATATATATTTATATGATAAACTGTTGCTGGATACTTCTGTTAAATAGCACAGAGTCGATGGCAAAGTTTCCAAATTTGGTGTTCAACAACTTAATATCAGTAGTACAAAAGTGCATGTTAAATCTTAAGAAGTGTTCAACTTCCTGGACCGCTAATTCAACATGTGTTAGCATTTAAATGTTCAATAACCAAGAACCAACACGATAAAGAGCACCAAAACCTGACTCTTGAACAGTCTGTGAACATTATTGATGAGACATAAAAGGCCTGTGGGTAATTATTTCTTGAGCCAATTACTCGGGTCAATTTGTACTCGATGCGCAAAATAGGTCAGACATGTCGTGCTCAAATCTATTCACCGAGACGTGCGTCGTCCCCTTTGCCAGAGAATGAAGATACCTGAGGCAGGATGATCTGAGCTGATGAAAGTTTCATAACACAGAAAAAAACAGAGGTAGGAACTTCCACACAGTGTAAATCCTGGGTATTAAGAATGGAGGAAACTGCAGCGGGCCTATTGGCCCATACTGGGCAGTCCCGTTTACACCCAACCCCTATTGCTCATATGAGCATCCAACCTATGTTTGAAGCAATTCAGCGTATTCGAGTTAATGATGATATTTGGTAACTTGTTCCATTCATCCACTACTCTGTTTCCAAACCAGTGTTTACCTATTTCACGCCTAAATCTAAATTTGTCCAATTTAAAACCATTGTTACGAGTTCGCTCCTGGTTGGATAATTTGAGTACCTTTGTAATGTCCCCTTTGTTTAGCCCTGCCTTCCATTTATACACCTCTATCAGGTCGCCCCTCGCTCTACGCCTCTCAAGGGAGTGCAAATTAAGATGCTTTAACCTGTCTCTATACTCAAGGTTCCTCATACCCGGGATTAGTCTTGTCATTCTCCTCTGAATTCTTTCCAAGGATTCTATATCCATTCTGTAATACGGTGACCAGAACTGGACTGCGTAATCCAGGTGTGGTCTCACAAGAGCAAGATACAGTTTTAGGATGACCTCGCTAGTCTTGTAACTAACACTCCTTTGTATGAACCCAAGTACTTTATTAGCCTTGTTTCGAGCAAAAACACATTGTTTACTTGGCTTAAGGTTCCTACTTATCATTACTCCTAAATCTCTCTCGCAGTCGGATTTCTCTATGGCATCGTTGTTCATCTGGTATCTGGTTTCCCTGTTTACATTTCCTATACTGAGTACTTTACATTTGTCAATGTTGAATTTCATCTGCCATTTTTCAGACCATTCGAAAAATTTGTTTAGATCCTCCTGTAGTTTTGCCGAGTCCTCGTCAGATTTGATAACACGTCCTATTTTAGTATCATCAGCAAATTTACTTATGTTGCTGTCTATGCCGATATCTATGTCGTTTATGTATATAATAAACAATAATGGTCCAAGTACTGAGCCTTGGGGAACTCCACTTGTGACGTTGCTCCAATGGGACTTAGTGCCGTTAATGCTCACTCGCTGTTTCCTGTCCTGTAACCACGCCCTAATCCATTTAAGGATGTCACCTTTGATGCCATGAGCTTCTACCTTTCTAATTAGTCTTTCGTGGGGTACTCTGTCGAAGGCTTTGCTAAAGTCGAGATATACCACATCATAATTGTGCCCCTCGTCCACTGATTCGAAAACTGATGAAAAGAATGTTAATAGATTAGTTAGGCAAGAACGTCCGCTTGTGAAGCCATGCTGGGAATCATTGATCAATCTGTGCTTCTCCAGGTGATTTCGAATAGAGTTTGAAATGATTGCTTCCAGTAATTTGCCTACTATTGATGTTAGACTGATTGGGCGGTAGTTAGAGGATAGTGATCTATCCCCCTTCTTGAAGATCGGTATTACATTCGCTATCCTCCAGGATTCTGGTACTACACCTGTTTTTAAGGACATGTTAAACAACTTTGCTAAGGGCATACTAAGCTCTTCCTTACATTCCTTTAATACTCTGGCAAATATCTCATCGGGACCAGGTGACTTATTAGGCTTTAGTTTGTCTATTTGCTTACTAACATCGTTACTAGTCACTACTATCTCACTTAATTTGTTTTCTTCACTATCTCTGAATAGAGTCGGTGCCTCGGGTATCATGTTTAAATTTTCGCTGGTGAAAACTGTTGAAAAATATTTATTCAAATTATTGCTCATTTCTCCGTCGTTATCAGTGAGCTCGCCGGAGTCTGACCGTATTGGTCCAATCTTTTCTCGTGTTTTAGTTTGATACATTTGGTAGAATCCTTTGGGGTTTGTCTTTGCCTCCCTTGCTATCCTTACCTCATTATTCCTCTTTGCTTTCCTTATCTCGGTTTTAACCCTACTCGCCAATACCCTATAATAGTCCCGGAGGTGAATTTCGCCACGATTTATCCTTCTACCTATAGCCTTCCTTTGGCCAATGATGTTCTTTAAATAATTATTTATCCATTTAGGGTCATTGTTGTTTGATCTGAGTTTTTTGTATGGTATGTTCTGCCTTTGTGCATTAAGTAACTCACTATTTAAATTGTCGTGGAACTCGGCAATCTCAGATCTCGTTATCAGGTCGGTGTCATCTGTCAGGTTCACGGCCAAGCGCGACACCCCCTCTCTCAGCTGCCTCTTTAAACTGTCAAAGTTTGCCCTTCTGAAATCTGGTACTTTAGTGGAATTTTCCTTACGTCTGCCCTGAAAATCTAACTGGAATCGAATTTCTTTGTGATCGCTGTTTGCAAGTTCGTTCCCTACCTCGACATTGCTAATGAGGTTTTCTCTGTTTGACAAAACTAAATCCAATATATTATTACCCCGTGTGGGTTCGGTTATATGTTGACTTAGGAAACAGTCCTGGATCGTCTCGAGAAAATCCTCTGATTCTGAGTTTCCCGTAAGGTCGGTCCAATCTATTTGGCCAAGGTTAAAGTCGCCTACTATACAGACTTTGTTGTGTATGGAAGCCCTGCGCATTTCATCCCAGATAAGTCGCTCATTGACTCTGTCAAGATTGGGGGGTCTATATATTACTCCTGTGATTAATTTTTCCCGACCGTCGCTTAATTCTATCCAAATTGTTTCTGTATTCCTCTCAGTTTTTATTTCCTTATTTATTTCACACTTCAGGTTATCCCTAACATAGATTGCTACTCCGCCTCCTTTCCTGGTCTGCCTATCGGTATGGAACAGTTTGTAACCCGCAATTTGGTATTCGACTGGTAATTCACGTGTGTCTAGGTTGATCCATGTTTCAGTGAATGCAATTATATCGATTTCTTCGGTACATACCAAGGCCCTAATATCATCCATTTTGTTTCTCATACTTCTACTGTTCGCGTAATATACATTTAAGTTAGTCGTGTTCTGAGTCCTTCCCTTACCGCGTTTAGTTTTAAACTCCCTGTCTAATTTAGTTATGTCATCATTCCTAACACTATTTCCCTGTAATCTTTCGCCTTGTTTACCCGCTCCCACTGCAGTCTCCTCCACCCCCGTGCCCCTATGTTCTCTTAGCAGTTTAAAGACTTCGATATCTTTTGAACTGCCCCCTCTAGAGCCCCAGCCAGGGTTGCTACTCCATCCCTAGACAGGTGCACCCCATCCCTAGCATAAAGGTCCCTTCTGCCATAGAAGTTGTCCCAGTTGTCAATGAATGGGACTGATATTGACTTGCAATATCTGTCAAGACGGTCGTTAACACCAACTGCCCTTGACAACCATTCACTGCCAACTCTCCTTCTAGGCAGGACACCGCATATGATAGGGATCCCTCCCTTAGTCCTAATACGATCTATGGCTGCCTTGAACTTATCAAGAAGCTCCTCGCTCCTACACCGGCCAATATCATTGCCTCCTGCACTAAGGCAGATAATGGGTTTGTTCCCATTACCAGACAAGATATTGTCCATCCTGTCAATTATATCCCCCACCCCAGCTCCTGGCAAACACACCCTCATCCTATTTTTGTTTTTACCTCAAAAGGCCCTGTCCATGTACCTTACCTGTGAGTCACCAACAATTAAAGTTTTTATACCTTCCTTGTCATCCCTTTCCCTGACTGTACTAACGTCCAATTCGTCTATCAAGGGACTGAACGGGTTGGTACACTTAGCTGTTGTTGTCGTTGTTGTCGTATCCTTGGTGTGCTTCTTCACCAAAAGCTTTGTCTTCCCACTACTCACAATTTTCCACTCGCTTGATTTTTCGTCAGCCACTGGCTTTACTCGTCCAGCCTCTCCTTTTAACATCGCCATCTCTTCCCTTAATTTCAAGTTCTCCAACGTGGCCCTCTCAATTTCTAACTTGGCCTTCGCCAATTCTTCAGTGGACCACTCCAGTTTGGTCAACAAACTCTCATACCCAAGACCGCACCTTGCTCTGGCCATATCTGATAATTATCCCTCCGGAGCTAACCCTGCCGTGACCTTTCCCCTAGTGAGTTTTGTTAGGTAGACATTCTGCAGAATGAAATTTCATCTGGAAAGTCATGGGCCCTCTCAGATGCTATTGTGGATCGCCGAATAAGAAAACATAGTGGTGGCACTAGTGAGCGTAGCTCGATACACGCACTGGATGTGTGATTATACTGTATATAGAATAAGGAAAGACAATGCGCAATGCTGAAACTTTACTGTTTTGATGGCTTTTTAGCACACCCAGCCCACAGTGATGCCACAGCACCACACCCAGCCCACAGTGCCCTAACTCACACCCAGTCCACAGTGATGCCACAGCACCACACCCAGCCCACAGTGATACCACAGCACCACACCCAGCCCACAGTGCCCTAACTCACACCCAGTCCACAGTGATGCCACAGCACCACACCCAGCCCACAGTGCCCTAACTCACACCCAGTCCACAGTGATGCCACAGCACCACACCCAGCCCACAGTGATGCCACAGCACCACACCCAGCCCACAGTGCCCTAACTCACACCCAGTCCACAGTGATGCCACAGCACCACACCCAGCCCACAGTGTTGCCACAGCACCACACCCAGCCCACAGTGTCCTAACTCACACCCAGTCCACAGTGATGCCACAGCACCACACCCAGCCCACAGTGCCCTAACACCACACCCAGCCCACAGTGATGCCACAACAACACACCCAGCCCACAGTGCCCTAACACCACACCCAGCCCACAGTGATACCACAGCACCACACCCAGCCCACAGTGCCCTAACACCACACCCAGCCCACAGTGATGACACAGCACCACACCCAGCCCACAGTGCCCTAACTCACACCCAGTCCACAGTGATGCCACAGCACCACACCCAGCCCACAGTGATGCCACAGCACCACACCCAGCCGACAGTGCCCTAACTCACACCCAGTCCACAGTGATGCCACAGCACCACACCCAGCCCACAGTGCCCTAACACCACACCCAGCCCACTGTGATACCACAACAACACACCCAGCCCACAGTGCCACAACACCCCACCCAGCCGACAGTGCCACAACACCCCACCCAGCCGACAGTGCCACAACACCCCACCCAGCCCACAGTGCCACAACACCCCACCCAGCCCACAGTGCCACAACACCCCACCCAGCCCACAGTGCCACTACACCCCACCCAGCCCACAGTGCCACAACAACACACCCAGCCCACAGTGCCCTAACACCACACCCAGCCCACAGTGATGCCACAACAACACACCCAGCCCACAGTGCCCTAACACCACACCCAGCCCACAGTGATACCACAGCACCACACCCAGCCCACAGTGCCCTAACACCACACCCAGCCCACAGTGATGACACAGCACCACACCCAGCCCACAGTGCCCTAACTCACACCCAGTCCACAGTGATGCCACAGCACCACACCCAGCCCACAGTGCCCTAACACCACACCCAGCCCACTGTGATGACACAGCACCACACCCAGCCCACAGTGCCCTAACTCACACCCAGTCCACAGTGATGCCACAGCACCACACCCAGCCCACAGTGCCCTAACACCACACCCAGCCCACTGTGATGACACAGCACCACACCCAGCCCACAGTGCCCTAGCTCACACCCAGTCCACAGTGATGCCACAGCACCACACCCAGCCCACAGTGCCCTAACACCACACCCATCCCACTGTGATGCCACAACAGCACACCCAGCCCACAGTGCCACAACACCCCACCCAGCCCACTGTGATGCCACAACAACACACCCAGCCGACAGTGCCACAACACCCCACCCAGCCGACAGTGCCACAACATCCCACCCAGCCCACAGTGCCACAACACCCCACCCAGCCCACAGTGCCACTACACCCCACCCAGCCCACAGTGCCACAACAACACACCCAGCCCACAGTGCCACAACAACACACCCAGCCCACAGTGCCACAACAACACACCCAGCCCACAGTGCCACAACACCACACCCAGCCTACAGTGCCACAACAACACACCCATCCCTCAGTGCCACAACACCACACCCAGCCCACAGTGCCACAACAACACACCCAGCCCACAGTGATGCCACAACAACACACCCAGCCCACAGTGATGCCACAACACCCCACCCAGCCGACAGTGCCACAACACCCCACCCAGTCCACAGTGCCACAACACCCCACCCAACCCACAGTGCCACAACACCCCACCCAGCCCACAGTGCCACAACACCCCACCCAACCCACAGTGCCACAACACCCCACCCAACCCACAGTGCCACAACACCCCACCCAGTCCACAGTGCCACAACACCCCACCCAACCCACAGTGCCACAACACCCCACCCAGTCCACAGTGCCACAACACCCCACCCAACCCACAGTGCCACAACACCCCACCCAACCCACAGTGCCACAACACCCCACCCAACCCACAGTGCCACAACACCCCACCCAGTCCACAGTGCCACAACACCCCACCCAGTCCACAGTGCCACAACACCCCAACCAGCCCACAGTGCCACAACACCCCACCCAGCCCACAGTGCCACAACACCCCATCCAGCCCACAGTGCCACAACAACACACCCAGCCCACAGTGTCACAAAACCACACCCAGGCCACAGTGCCACAACACCCCACCCAGCCCACAGTGCCACAAAACCACACCCAGGCCACAGTGCCACAACACCCCATCCAGCCCACAGTGCCACAAAACCACACCCAGGCCACAGTGCCACAACACCCCATCCAGCCCACAGTGCCACAACACCCCACCCAGCCCACAGTGCCACAAAACCACACCCAGGCCACAGTGCCACACTAAAAAAAGATGCTGAAGAATAATTTTTATATTAAATCAATACGAATTAATTTTCTTTTAGTGCACATCTATATTATATTAAGAATCAGGTGTAGAATAGATCAAAACATGAGAGGTAGATCAAATGTGAAGGGGATTAGACAGGAATCCAGGAGTGAGATTGATCAGATGAAAGTGTCTGGTATAGATGAAGTAGCTTGGTATATTGTAGATCACTCAGGTAGTCAGGTATGGCCTAGATTAGATAAGAGTCGGGTAGATCTAACAGGTGTACGGTAGGTCACTTAAGCAGGTATAGCTTAGACTAGGTATGGGTTAAGGTACCAAGGAGAACTACCTATGGTACAGGTAACGCCCTCTCAGCCTTGGCTAGTTACCAGGTAAGACGCTGTGTACCTGAAATGTAATTAGAGACCACACAGAGGTAGCTAAGATGGTTCCTCGCTAACTTACTGCATAACTAAACAATTAGTTAAGAACATTTGATATATTTTTAGTAGAAAAAAAATGCACGTCAGTTGTTTAACTTTACGATTCAGTTTTATAATAATTAAAAAAAAATACTTCGTATTAGTACCTACGTGCATTAAGGTCCTCAGCATGACCAAAATTTTACTTTCTCGGGAATTTTCAATATTCCTGGTAATTGGGGAAACTCTTTTTTGTGGTAATTTGTAATAGTAATGCAGATTATATTTACTTTATACGACATAAATGCTCTGTTTCTTATTATTAACGCCATTACTGAAACACAAATCAACAATTCTAATTAACTTCTGGCATTCGTGAGACAATCGAAACTTCTAAGAGAACGAGTTTCATTCTTACGAGGATTGGTTAGTCACGATCACTCCCAGCCAATGAACATCCATGTAAAGACTTGAAAGCCTTCATTGGTTTACTGAAGTGTTGGTGAGTATCTGTCAGCCACTCAGCAGGGTGTTTGATAAGTCACCCCAATGGTCGACGGGGACCTTCAAGGTATCTGGGCGAGCAATTGACATTAAACACAAGATTTCAGACCGCATCTAGGCAACGCCCCAGAATATTGCATTTGGTGACAACTTTTCTTCTTAATGAGGGTATTGTTAGTTGTTCTGCGTTGCCATATCATTAGGTAATCATTAACGGTATAAATTCACATTTCTCTGCTATTATCGTGCGGTAATAACTCCTCCATATTAAGTTCATCAACATAAAACGACATTAATGTTATTTGGGACTTACCTGTTCACTTGTTACGTCATCAAGATCAACTAACGAGATGATTGGACTCATTTTATTTATTTCAGGCCAGTCTTAAATAATGGGGGAATATAACTTGAGTGAGGTAAAGTTTTCTTACGATACAGTGAGGAAGGTTAATACAGACAGGTATTGTAGACAGGTAACATAGATGGGTGGCACAGACAGGTAGCGAGGCAGGTAATGTATATAAGCACTTCACAGGTAACAAAAAATCGGCTACGTTAACAGTTAAAGTGTAGACAGTTAACATAGGTAGGTAACATAAACAGCCAGCGCAAATAATACAGATAACTGGACAGACACGCTCACTGTAAACCAAACTAATTAAACATAGTAACATCATTTCACCAGCAACCTCTCTGACAATCATCACAAATAATGCATTTTCCATTCGAAATTTGCCAATCATCGTAGCTATTCGTTCTTTGGCCCCATTACGATTGAAATTAAGATTTGTACCCATGAACAATGGGCCCAATCTTAGTGGTAAAGTTAGGTTAATATAGATCAGTTTAAGTTACGCTGGGTTTGGGTAAATTAGGTTAGTTTAAGTTTGGTTAGACTAAGCTTGTTTAGGTTAAGTCAGGTTATTATAAAGTTAGGTGGAGTTAGGTTAAGTTAGTTTAAATTAGCATAGGTTGGGTTAGGTTAGGTTAGGTTAGTTTAAATTTAGATAGATTTGGTAAACTTAGGTTAGTTTGAGATATATTAGGTTGGGGCCTATTAGTACTGGGACTCATTTGATCTGTTCAATGTTATTCACTACCATCATTATTCACTGTTTGTAACCTTTACGTGTTCAATATTGTATGAACACAATTACTCTATTTATTCATTCACTGTAATCTATAATATACTGTACTCATTTACACAGTTAATTACCCATTATTAGTGTACAGTCGTTTAATGTACTCAAGGGAGCACTCATAACTGTATTAATTTCCTCATAAAACTCATTGTACTCGGTGGGTCTTATTCCTGTATTCACTTATTCATTAAAACCCATAATTTACAGTACTCAAAATATAATCGTGTTTATGTACTCAGTTACTCATTACAGCTTACTAATTCCTGTTTCCACTAGCATTGTGTCTGTACTCATTTACTCACCAGAACTCAACATCTATTGTGATCTGTAAATCACACCTCGGTGGTTTATTTATTCATTATTATTCACCTCATCTGTACTCTAGGAACCGTAATGCTGATCCTTTTACTCAACTAAATTTATTGTATTCATGAGTACAATTTCTAAAAGATACATTAGGTAGACATTATCGTCACAACTTAACAAAAAATTGACTCTTCTTTTCTCCAGACTCAGCTTGAAATTGAAAATGGACTCGGAGTTTCATATTAAAACTGTAGAATTTGATTAGGTTAGGTTTGGCTAATCATGGGGCAAGTTTGTTAAAGTTAGTTGTAGGTTAGATGGCATTAGGTTAGGTTAAAGGTAGGTTTGTTTAGATTCGAGGTAAGTTAGTTAGAAGTTGGATTGAATTTGATTAGGTTAGGTTAATCATGGGGCAAGTTTGTTAAAGTTAGTTGTAGGTTAGATGGCATTAGGTTAGGTTAAAGATAGGTTTGTTTAGATTCGAGGTAAGTTAGTTAGAAGTTGGATTGAATTTGATTAGGTTAGGTTTGGCTAATCATGGGGCAAGTTTGTTGAAGTTAGTTGTAGGTTAGATGGCATTAGGTTAGGTTAAAGATAGGTTTGTTTAGATTAGAGGTGAGTTAGTTAGAAGTTGGATTGAATTTGATTAGGTTAGGTTTGGCTAATCATGGGGCAAGTTTGTTAAAGTTAGTTGTAGGTTAGATGGCATTAGGTTAGGTTAAAGATAGGTTTGTTTAGATTCGAGGTAAGTTAGTTAGAAGTTGGATTGAATTTGATTAGGTTAGGTTTGGCTAATCATGGGGCAAGTTTGTTGAAGTTAGTTGTAGGTTAGATGGCATTAGGTTAGGTTAAAGATAGGTTTGTTTAGATTAGAGGTGAGTTAGTTAGAAGTTGGATTGTTTAGTTAGGTTAGTTAGGTTCGTGAAATTAGTTAATCTCAATTTTAATTCTCATCTTGATGCCAGGTTTGGGTAGGTCGCGCCTTAGACTTGTGATCTACCGGGTATTGATAGTAGTCGCAGCAACAGTTCAGAGTAACAGGAACAGTAACAATAGCAGTAGTAACAGTAGCAGTAGTAATAATAGCAATAATAACAGTAGTAGTAGTAACGATATTAATAGTAATAACAGAAGAACGAATTGTTTTAAAATAAATAGTTATAGTAATAATAGTTGTAGTTGTAGTTGTGGTTGTGAAAAGTTAAGGTTGCTAGGTAATAGTGGTGGTTTTGAAGGTTGTGGGTGTCTCTGTGAAGGTGTGGGGTTCTATGTGAAGGTGTGGGGGTCTCTGTGAAGGTGTGGGGGTCTCTGTGAAGGTGTGGGGGTCTCTGTGAAAGTGTGGGAGTCTATGTGAAGGTGTGGGGGTCTATGTGAAGGTGTGGGGGTCTCTGTGAAGGTGTGGGGGTCTCTGTGAAGGTGTGGGGGTCTCTGTGAAGGTGTGGGGGTCTCTGTGAAGGTGTGGGGGTCTCTGTGAAGGTGTGGGGGTCTATGTGAAGGTGTGGGGGTCTATGTGAAGGTGTGGGGGTCTCTGTGAAGGTGTGGGGCTCTATGTGAAGGTGTGGGGGTCTCTGTGAAGGTGTGGGAGTCTCTGTGAAGGTGTGGGAGTCTCTGTGAAGGTGTGGGGGTCTCTGTGAAGGTGTGGGGGGTCTCTGTAAAGGTGTGGGTTCTCTGTGAAGTTGTGGGGGTCTCTGTGAAGGCTGTGGGGGGTCTCTGTGAAGGTGTGGGAGTCTCTCTGTGAAGGTGTGGGGGTCTCTGTGAAGGTGTGAGGGTCTCTGTGAAGGTGTGGGGGTCTCTGTGAAGGTTGTGGGGGTCTCTGTGAAGGTTGTGGGGGTCTCTGTGAAGGTGTGGGGGTCTCTGTGAAGGTGTGGGGGTCTCTGTGAGGGGTGTGGGGGTCTCTGTGAAGGTTGTGGGGGTCTCTGTGAAGGTGTGGGGGTTTCTGTGAAGGTGTGGGGGTCTCTGTGAAGGTGTGGGGGTCTCTGTGAAGGTGTGGGGGTCTCTGTGAAGGTTGTGGGGGTCTCTGTGAAGGTGTGGGGGTCTCTGTGAAGGTTGTGGGGGTCTCTGTGAAGGCGTGGGAGTCTCTGTGAAGGCGTGGGGTTCTCTGCGAAGGTGTGGGGGTCTCTGTGAAGGTGTGGGGGGTCTGTGAAGGCGTGGGAGTCTCTCTGTGAAGGCGTGGGGGTCTCTGTGAAGATGTGGGGGTCTCTGTGAAGGTTGTGGGGGTCTCTATGAAGGTGTGGGGGGTCTGTGAAGGCGTGGGAGTCTCTCTGTGAAGGTGTGGGGGTCTCTGTGAAGGTGTGGGGGTCTCTGTGAAGGTTGTGGGGGGGTCTATGAAGGTGTGGGGGTTTTTGTACAAGTGTGTGGGTCTCTGTGAAGGTGTGGGGGGTCTCTGTGAAGCTGTACATCGGGTGTCTCTCTCTCTCTGAAGGCTTGGATTGTCTCCCCTTATTATCTCTTCTGGTGAGAGATAGATGCTGCTGAAAGTGTATCAGTATAGTAGGGAATCACCTCCTTCTGACAATGTCGTGATGGTGTGACAACTTTACTTTGGTATCAGTGTACGACAGCTAAGTAGCCACCACCTCTTGTGTACAGATCCCTATGCGTAGTCTTCTATAACTAGTTTTATGTCAGTTTAAAATCCAACAGCTGCTAAGAAGTAAATCTGAACCTTTATACCTGTCGCCTATCGAGTCAAGGGGTAGCGTTTGGCTCCTTGCGGGATAAAGAATCGTCAAGTTGGACTGGGAGATGACGTGTATCCAAAGCCAAGGCGTGAGTCCATAAGAATACCATGATATTCCTGACTATTGTGACCTTCCTTTGTTGGTCTTAAGATATACGGGACTTACCAAGGCTATGTAGGGAACTTACGTTGTTTAGCTATTACTTAGGTAAGACAAGTGATTTTTAATATTAATAGTTTCATTTTTATTTGCAGTTATTGTTGAAATATGGAGTGAGCAGCCAAAGTAGTGCATGTAAACCCTTATCTTCAGGAATCCTAGAGTTTGATGATGGGTGAGGGAAGTGGTGGCTGGTGAAGAAGGCTTAGGGAAGTAATGAGGTGGGAAGAGACGTGGTGAGGGAGGCGTGGTGAGGGATAAGGCACGTGGTGAGAGAGAAGGTACGTGGAGAGGAGGAAGGGGCATAGTGAGGGAGGAAAGGACGTGGAGAGGAAGACAAGATGTGGCTACAGAGAAGGGACGTGGGGAGGGAAAATGAACGTGTAAGGAAGAAGGGACGTAGTGAGGGAGAAGGGTCATGGTGAGTGGGAGGGTGGAGGTCCTATGTCAAGGATTATCAGTACTTACCACATCCCTCAGCGGGTGTTATGAGCTGTAAGGAGGGTCCCGTCACGGCCCCTTTCTCCTGCTCGTCCCCTCCTTTCCACAGGTACTCGAGGGAAACAAACAGATGATTAATGTAATTACTTTTACTCGTCTTTATATCCCAATCCTCCCCTCCCCCTTCCCCATACATACACACACATAAGGAGAACATAAGAACATAAGAAAATAAGGAGTCTGCAATAGGCCTGTGCATGGCAGCTCCTGTCTAGAGTTACAACCACTCTCTATCGCCCATGAATCTATCTAGCCTCCTTTTAAAGCTTTCCAGCGTTCCAGCACTTACTACAAAGTTACTAAGCTTGTTCCACTCATCTACCACCCTATTTGTGAACCAGTTTCTTCCTATCTCCCTCGTAAACATAAACTTATCCAATTTAAATCCGTTGCTTCGAGTCCTATCTTGCTCAACTATTATAAGAACTTTATCTATATCTCCTTTATTGATTCCGTTCACCCACTGAAATACGTCTATCATATCTCCCCGCACTCTTCGTCTTTCTAGGGAATGCAAGTTTATTTTCTTGAATCTATCTTCATAGGGAAGGTTTCTAATCCCGTAATCATTTTCGTCATTCTTCGCTGCACCGACTCCAGTGAATTGATATCCATTCTATAATAAGGGCACCAGAACTGAACCGCATAATCGAGGTGCGGCCTGACTAGCGCAAGATATAGTTGCAATATGACATCCGCATTCTTATTACTTACACTTCTACAAATAGATATAAAACCTATTACTCTGTTTGCCTTATTTCAAACATTAACACACACAAAAAATAAATAAATAAAAATAGTTAAGTGGAATATAGGAGGAGAATGGTTCATGGAGGGTAATACAAAATACGAAAATAAAAGAATTTAGTGATAAAGGAATTAAAAACAATGCATAGCGTGAGACATGAACAACAGACACAATAAGAGGCTATCCAACATACAGATGAAGGTTCCATTAAGGCCTAAATTAGTTATAAATTCAAAAAAATATTAAAAATTAGCCTCCAAGCTCTTGTCCACAGTTACCCATATCTAATGATGACGATAATGATTTAATTGAAGACGTGAACAAAAACCCGAATAGGAGGAGAGAGGGACACAGCACTTACCGGAGACGAACTCGACCCCCTCCCCCCCTTACACGCACACAATATAAATGTTTTTGACAATTTGTGTTGATTTTTTACCTTAATTCCATTAATGTATTGAAGTACGTGTTCTCCTATACGGGGTTTGGTTGGGTTAAGTTAATGAAGCGGGTTAGGTTTGTTAAGTTAGGTTCTGTTAGTTAGGTTAGGTTAAGTTATGTTAAGTTAGGTTAGATAAGGTTAGGTTATTATTTTAATCTTAAGATGAAATAAACTCGGGTGTTTACTTATCAGGTGATTCGTAATCAACTTCCGGAATCCCGACTATTTCCTGTTTATCGACACCTGCGCCATTAATTATGTCACAGGTAAAAAATATCTATGCTAAGTTTTCAAAAGGTGATCGGGTCACTAACCGGCAGTCAGGTAACCTCGGGTCAGATGACTGTCTGTGACCCTGAACACCTGGCGGGTGGCTCGGTTACTGCCGTCTGTAGGGGAAGACCTGGGCGACTGTTGCTAGGTGAGATGAAGTGAAGGGGGTGAGGTGGAGGGTAAGGGAGGGGTGGAGGGAAGAGGAGGAGTGGAAGGTAGGGGGTGGAGGTAACGGGGGGGGTGGAAGGAAGGGGAGGGGTGGGAAGGAGAGAAAGTAGTGGGATGGAGGGAAGGGGTGAAATGGAAGGAAGAGGAGGGGGTAGAGGTAAAGGAGGATTGGAGGGAGGGAGGAGAGATGGAGATGAAGAGGTGAAAAGAAGAGAAGGGAGGGGATGGAAAGGAGGAGGAGGAGGAGGGGGTGGAGGGAAAGGTAGGCAGTATGGGAAGGGGAGGAGATGGAAGGAAGGAGGGACTTGTGAAGTGAATGCGGAAGTGGTGGAAGGAAAGAAAGAGGGGTGAACGGAAGGGGAAGAGGGATGAATGAAAGGAGAGTGAGGTGGAGAGAAGAGAGAGGCGAAGGGAAGTAGGAGGACTGGAAGGAGTGGGTGAAGAATGGAGGGAAAGGGAAAGGGTGGCGGGGAGACTGTAATGGAGGGAAGGTTGAGGGAAAGCACGACAATAATTCCGGCTGTATTCATAAATTTATAATAACAAACTCTTCCATCGATAAAAACAACCCCCAAGTTGTCGTGTGTATCCCAGACCTCCACAGTAGAGGGGGGGGGGGGGGTGATCAGTGCTCCTTGTAAACATTCATAAGAGATGAGAACTTAGTAACTCTTGCCTTCATATCCCCGTGAGAGGTGAAGATGATATGTGATTCTAATGTGGTTAATACCTAGAATAACCCTTTCATTAATATTGAATTTTAGAGGTTTATTGATTTTTTGGAAGAGTAACATGTCTTAACTATCATTTGAGGCAAAATACTATATTCCCTTCACTTTGTTTCCTTTCTCTAGTTAAATATGTACTCTGTTATTTATTTGTTTGTGTCCGCACGAGAATCTCGGAAACTACTTTACCGATCTGTAGTGATGATGGATGGTGTTATATGTAATGATGATGGATGGTGTTATATGTAGTGATGATGGATGGTGTTATATGTAGTGATGATGGATGGTGTTATATGTAGTGATGATGGATGATGCTATATGTAGTGATGATGGATGGTGTTATATGTGGTGATGATGGATGGTGTTATATGTAGTGATGATGGATGATGTTATATGTAGTGATGATGGATGGTGTTATATGTAGTGATGATGGATGTTGTTATATGTAGTGATGATGGATGGTGTTATATGTAGTGATGATGGATGATGCTATATGTAGTGATGATGGATGGTGTTATATGTGGTGATGATGGATGGTGTTATATGTAGTGATGATGGATGATGTTATATGTAGTGATGATGGATGGTGTTATATGTAATGATGATGGATGATGTTATATGTAGTGATGATGGATGTTGTTATATGTAGTGATGGTGGATGGTGTTATATGTAGTGATGGTGGATGGTGTTATATGTAGTGATGATGGATGGTGTTATATGTAGTGATGATGGATGATGTTATATGTAGTGATGATGGGTGGTGTTATATGTAGTAATGATGGATGGTGTTATATGTAGTGATGATGGATGGTGTTATATGTAGTGATGATAGATGGTGTTATATGTAGTGATGATGGATGGTGTTATATGTAGTGATGATGGATGGTGTTATATGTAGTGATGATTAGACAATAAAATAATAACAGTTTAATGCTAAAAAAATATACTTTGCTGCACCGTTGTAGTGGAACTTACATACACCGTTAATGAACTAATGATGGAAGATGTTGTTTTGGGGACTGAACAGTGAGACAATGTGGAGCCTCCCGGAGGATGGCGTCCTACCGTGGCCTAGCGAATGAGCCGCCCGGACCAAACTTGGCATGGAGGAAGCGTGCAATCTTCTTGGCCTACTGGAAGATGGTCACTGGAATGACACACTAGAAGAAGCAGCAGCTACTCAATCGCAAATGTGAATGAGGAGCCTGTTTGCTATCATGATTGCTACATGTGGACTTTCCAACCCAAGCCAGCTCTGGAAAAACCACCAAGAAAGTCTTTCAGAGGATCTGCTTCATCAAGCAAGAAGAGAACATCCTGGTCAAGAGATTGAGTTCATGGATGATATGTTCAACAGGGCTCTGATCATGCTGGAAGACAAAGTGATGGAGCTATGCGGAAAAAACCTGACTGATTTTTTATTGCCTTCCCCAAACCGAGAAGAACCAGTAGTTGCAAACAGGGAGTTGGTCTGAGAGACAGACTACTCAGTTGAAGTTCTGGTGAATTTTCTTGAAGAAAATGAGCCTCACTTGGTGCCTGATCAAGCAAATGCTTATGAACAGATCTTGCAAGCGATACAAGCGGAGCAGGGAGGTATGATCTTTCTCGATGCACCTGGCGGGACAGGAAAAACATTCATGATCAACCTTCTGTTGAACAAAGTACGTCATCAGGGGAAAATTGCTCTTGCTGTGGCAGCCTCAGGCATTGCTGCAACACTACTAGAAGGAGGACACTCAACTTTTAAACTGCCTCTCAACCTCGCTCACAATGAGAATCCAGTGTGCAACATCAAAAAAGGATCGGCAAAGGCAAAACTCTTAGAAAAATGCAGCCTCATAGTCTGGGATGAATGCACTGTCTCACAAGTTAGTGTTTGAAGCATTGGACAGGACCTTACAAGACGTGCGAGAAAATGACCAGCTCATGGGTGGCATTACAATGGTCATTGCTGGAGACTTTCGCCAGACCCTACCTGTCATTCCTCGAAGCACTCCAGCTGATGAACTGAATGCGTGCCTCAAGGCATCATACCTTTGGAGAAGTGTTCAGACACTCACCCTATCCACAACCATGAGAGTACATCTACAAGGAGATCAGGATGCTGGACGGTTTGCAAACCTTCTACTACAGATTGGGACTGGAACTTTCCCTGTTGATTCAGAAGGACAAATAATCATTCCTCAAGGATGTGGAAATGTTGTAAAGTCCTCAACTGAGCTCACTAACATGGTCTACCCAAACATTATCCACCACTACAAGGATCACAAGTGGCTGCGTGAACGCGCAATTCTGGCACCAAAGAATGAAACAGTGGCTGAAGTCAACATGACTCTACTCAGACAGCTTCCAGGCAGTGAGACTTCATTCAAGTCTGTTGATACAGTAATCGACCAGGACCAAGCAGTTCAGTACCTTGCAGAATTCCTTAATTCTTTGGAGCCCACTGGAATGCCTCCTCACCACCTCACTCTCAAGATTGGAACTCCTATAGTGCTCTTAAGAAATCTTGAACCACCAATCCTCTGCAATGGCACAAGACTGGTGGTGAAGAACATGATGCCACATGTACTGGAAGCTATAATTCTGAGAGGAAAAGCTAAAGGAGAGGATGTTTTTATACCAAGGATACCTCTCATCACCACTGACCTGCCATTTGAGTTCAAGCGACTTCAGTTCCCGGTTAAAGTGAGCTTTGAAATGACCATCTACAAAATCTGTGAGACAATGCGTCCTACTGTGGCCTAGCGAAAGAGCCGCTCAGAGGGCGGCGATTCCGCTAGTAAAAAATATAATAATAATAATAATAATAATAATAATAATAATAATAATAATAATAATAAATACAAAAAAAAATCAAAAGTGAGGAACAATATATGTATGTTGTGTTGTCACTAGTAAGAGAAACAATTGAGACCCTGCAATTTTGTATAAATGAGGCAGAAAGTCAATCAGCAACCTGGGACTTGGTCACAATTTTCGTGATGCCATCTGGCAGCAGGGTCTACCATTAGACAATACATAATGCTTCCAATATCTTCCCAGGCGGTAGTACCTCTCTGTTTGGTAGCTGCCTACTACCTACTTTTGTCATAAGGACAAACATATGTGCTGCTCTCAGTATGTTATTGATATTACGAAATTATTATATTCGTTAGGAAGGTAAGGGAGCGTAATATGACTCCGTCTCTATTTTTTTATACATGAAACTGACGTTTTGTCTTGTGTATGTTAGTGATTATTGTCTTTGGGATAGAAACTTCAATATTGACAATTAGGTTAACACACACACACACACACACACGCACGCACCACGGGCGGATCCAAGAATATCAAAAGTTATGGGCGGGGGAACATGGTGAGCACAGCGAGCCCACACAGCTGGGAGGGGGGGGGGGGGGGGGGTGCTGTAAGCCCTCTGAAAATCTTTTGAAATCTGGCGGATATGATGGGCGTTTTGAGGCCATTTTTAAGCCATGTAGTCATGTGCACTTGATATTAGGAGGTATTCTGAGGCCAATAGTAATTACTTTTTACTATACAAAAATGCCTGAGTACAAGAAAAGTATTGGAATTTCCTGATGAAAAGGGGGGATCCGGACCCCCAGGAACCCCCTGTATCCGCCCCTGCACACACACCCACACGAGATGGAGTGTCTCTTAGAGTCTAGACTACGCTAGACTAGATAATTATAGGAAGTAACCGTTCTAGATGAGTTACCCTTGATAAAAAAGCTCCCCCCCCCCCCCCGGAAACGGATAACGACTCATTAGGTATTTCGCCCCCACAAAAAAATACATACAGTATACAGAGGCGCCATTTTCGACTTTACGACTCCAATGAGGTGCAAATTCCACTTTCAATAGAGGTTTGTAGGGAGCCTCACAACCTTCATCTTGCATCAGACAGTAGAAAAACAAGTAGGGAAGTGAGGGTTGTAGCCGAGTGCCTCAGGTGGTGTGGAGAAAGGTGGGACGAGTTAGCTGTACAAGACCCCTACAGCTGCCTGCCCTTCATCTTGTCCTGTTGTCTCTCTGTCTAGCAATATTATAACTATATATATTTACTTTTTCATCTTTCTCACTAGTCAATGAGTAATATTTGTTGCTTTATCTACTTACCTGTTTATTGAGGATATCAGTAACTATCTATGTGTTTATCTATCTGTTGTATTTACCTTCCGTGTCTGAAATTTATATATTCATTTATCTATTTATTTATCTAGCCATCGCTTTATCTGTACATGCATCCTTAATTTAATACTGTTACTCATGCTTGTGAAATATCAAGTTCTTGTATCTATGTCTCTCGTTTAGTTACATTATTTATTGGTGTTTCTTGTCCTTATCCATTTATCGATCAATATATATCTTATCGTTTACCCATATTCTCTCTCTCTCTCTCTCTCTCTCTCTCTCTCTCTCTCTCTCTCTCTCTCTCTCTCTCTCTCTCTCTCTCTCTCTCTCCATTTTGATTCTTGCTTGAGGTGCATGAAGTGAAACAGGAATATCCAGAGTGGGAGTGTATGGTGCCAAGAGAGGTGCGAGGCGGATATGGAGAGCAACAGATAAACCCACTTGGCGACTACTCCAGTATTAACACTACGCTCCTCACGCACGCACACACACACACACACACACACACACACACACCTTATCTTCTCAACGTGAATGCATTGTACACTGTGAATCCTCAACTATACTGCATAACCCTTTGAGGTCAATGGTTTAAACCCTTTGAAGTCAATATTTAATCCCCTGAGAACGATGGGTTAATTAACACCATTGTACATACATACATACGTACGTATGTTTTCCCCCCCAAAGCATAACTGCATCGAACTCGTCGATTTAGTCAAACTTTATGGAAGATCTACTAATTTATACAATTAGGAAATGGATCACATTCAATCGACTTCCAGACACGGAGGAGTTGTCTGTTGCATAGTCAGGAAGCAAATTAGTCAAGTGTCGGTTGGACTAAATACCTACTAACGAGACGGAGCTTCAAAGGGGAAAACATTAATTCTTATGTGGAATAAAGAAGGTGAGATTTGGAAGGCATTTTCTAAGGGAATCAAAACATGAAATGACATTTATAAAGAACAGTATATGGTAACAATACGGAAGTTGACCATAGACGCGGAGCAAAAACAAGTAACCGAGGAAGGATTTGAGGTAGCGGAAGTATAGGAAGAAGAAGGAGTAGTCAGAAGAGGACTGTATGGGGGGAAGGGGGGGGGGGGGGGGTAAAGTCCTTGCTTCCCCCTTCACTCGTCCCACCCAGATTCCCGAGCCAGAGTAGCAAGGTAAAGGAGAGGGACGCCATGGAACACCTGCTGGCACGAGGGAAGGTTCTTGATGGTTTGGTAAGAATTGAGGAGGAAAATCAAGGAAGTAGATGAATGGAAGTCTTGGTTAGTGTGCTGGGAGGTTCTGATATCTGACAACATCTCTCGTTTACTACCTCCAAGTCTCCTCTCTCCCATGTTTCCCCCACCTGCTCCTAGTGTCCTCCCTCCCTATTACCCACACTTTATGCCCTATATCACATCCATATTTTCACCCCCTCCACCACCCCTCTCATTACCCCACCAGCCCTCAGCCCCCACCAGCCCTCTCCTCACCCCACCAACCCTCTCATCACCCCACCAGCCCTCTCCTCACCCCACCAGCCCTCACCCCCTCCTTGGCTAGCATCAGCAGGTAGTGTATATGGCTGTGGGCAGGAGGGGTCCGCCTTGGCCGTCTGCCTCCAGTGACACGCCAAAATGTCAGCATTAATGAGGGCGAGTCTTATCAAGGATGATGGACGTTGTTTCTTGTTCTTGGTGCAGGTGGAGGCTCAGGTGAGGGGGCTGAATAACAACACTAGAGGGAGGTGAAGATCTAGGCGAAGGAAGTGAAGATATAGAGGGAGGTAGAGATTTAGGTGAAGGCTCTGAAGTTCTAGAGGAAGGTGAGTATCTAGGTGAAGGAAGTGGTAATGAAAACTCAGTTTCCGTCATAATTACTAACACTGTAATGAGGTTGTGATTTAATATAACAGTAAAGACTTAGTGTTACTTGCTATAACCATTCCAGAAGTGAACTATAATCATTATTTAACTCTGACGTTATATTTAGCTGTTGTAGGTAAGGGGTGGTGAGGTGTGTTGTGATAATTTTAAACGATTTTTTCTCTTCGTAAATTGAGGATATTGTTTTTGTATAATCTACGTTTTTAGTGATAAGAATGGTAGCAATGAGTGAAACTGTCTGTCTATCTGTTATTTGATCTGTTTGTCTGTCTTCAAAACGTTGCTCCCGCAGGTAGGCCTACTCGACCAGGTAGTTAAGAGGTAACCAAACACCACATAATGTATACATGTTAATTTACCACAACACCTGTATCATCACGATGATCACGATGTGCAGTCAAAGAACAAAATCGTGCTACACCCACCTAGCGTTATGTTCCGAAACCCACGACGAAGAATTTGTAGTGATAGCCAAGCTTTGAGGTTCGAGTCTGAACAGGAAACTTTACCCAAATTCTTCGTCAGGAGTTTCAGAACATAAGGCACGGTAAGTGTAATGTGACTTTTTACCTTTGACTGTACAGTGATTTAGGCACTCCAGCATATTTCACCTGATAATAAAACACCCTAACGCTAGCGTTCGAGTGTTTAATCATCAGGTGAAATAAGCTTAAGTGCCTAATTTTCAGGTGATCCAACATTTATTTCAACAGGTCACTTCTCACTGTTATCGATGGGATGGTAACAATCCTCCGTCTTGTCCAACTATACGGAAAGCCGCACCTTACTGTACCTCTCACAGTATTAAACTCCCGACCTTTCTTTACCTTTTAACATGAAAGGCTTAGTTTATCCATGTTTGAATCTTAACCCTTTGAGTCCTGGAGGGTTAAACCATTATCCTCAAAGGGTTAAATTATCGACACCAAAAGGGTTAAATCATCGTCCTCGAAGGGTTAACTCAATGACAGATGGAAGATAAAAGATATTTGCATGCCTGAGTTTATCTGTATGTCGAGATTTTTGGGGGAATTTTTTGTATCGTGCTTGGTATAAGAAACGTCATTCTTTTAAGGTTTATGTTCAACACGAGACAAAATCCTTAAAACAAATATAATTAGATATTTTGTTACGTGGTCTGTGTACTTCTTGTTCCCCTGTGCTTCTGTTGTTACAATGTTCTTATGGACTTCTGTTGTTATAATGTCCTTTTGTGCTTCTGTTGTTATAATGTTCTTCTGGGCTTTTGTTGATATGATGTTCTTCTGGGCTTTTGTTGTTATGATGTTCTTTTGTGCTTCTGTTGTTATAATGTTCTTCTGGGCTTCTTTTGTTATAGTTTTCTGCTGTGCTTCTGTTATTACAATGTTTTGTGCTTCTGTAACTATGTGGTTTACTAGGTCTTACTTAAGAGGTTATTCATTATAGATACCCCTCACCACTACCCCTCACCACTACTCCTCACCACTACTCCTCACCACTACCCCTCGCCACTACCCATCATCACTACCCTCATCACTACCCATCACCACTATCCCTCGCCACTACCCTTCACCACTACTCCTCACCACTACTCCTCACCACTACCCACCACCACTACCCACCACCACTACCCCTCACCACTATCCCTCACCACTATCCCTCACCACTACTCCTCACCACTACCCCTCACCACTACCCCTCACCACTACCCCTCACCACTACCCCTCACCATCTCCACCAAGCCATTTCCGCCACCCAACACCACTACCCCTTACCCCTTGCCCTTCACCCCTACCCCTCACCTCTACCTTCACCTCTAACCCCTCGCCACTAGCCCTTACTTATGTCCCTCACCCTCCACAACCACCCCTCACCATTCTCCATTACCCATCACCACGACACCTGATCACTACACCTGATCACTACACATCATCACTACCCTCATCACTACCCATCACCAACCATCACCACTACCCCTCATCACTACCCATCATCACTACCCCTCATCACTATCCCTCATCATCCACACAATGCTAAAGACTTCTAGTTCCTTGTTAAGAGATAAGGGGGGAATTTTGCTCAAGGCTGACGAGTCTATCTGGGCTCTCTCACATTACCGTGTTTTGTAGGCGCTGTTCGGGGGGTGTAAGGAGGTTCTAAAGGGCTACAGTAGAAGTAGGAAGACTTTTATAGCTGTGTTCTCACCTTGCCATTGACGTCATTGCAATAGTGACCTGACAAGAATATCCATGCCATCCTCGTAATGAATAGAAATAATAATAAGCGTTAATAAATGAAGATCCTACGATATTTATTACTAATTTATCATAAGTTTTACTAATTACAGGTTATTTTGTTCTTAGGTCTTATAACAACTAACGGTTTAATGTCGTTAGTTCCGTATTTCCACAGAATATTTATTATCTCTTAAATAATAATAATAATAATAATAATAATAATAATAATAATAGCAATGGTTATGAGAATTACCATCACTGTCAGGACCCGGTGTTGCCGTGTGTGTTATTTTGTTATTTTTTCGTGCATTGTTTATATTAGTTTGGTAATATCTATCGGTTGGACCTAACCTACTGTAAGTTAACTTAACCTAACTTAACCGAAGCAAATCTGACCAAACCTGACCTAACTTTCTTTAATTAACCCACTATAACTTAACCTAGCCTATCATAGTATAATATAAACTAACCTAACCTAATCTAACTTAACGTAATCAAACTTAACTTACGGTAACCGAACCTAATCTAATCTTTGTAACCTAAACTGAACTAACCTAATCTGACGTACTAAACTAACTTAACCTGATCTTATCTAAGCTAACCTACTTTAACCTATCCTGACTTAACATATTGTGACCTAACCTAATACCTACTCTAACTTAAAATAATCTAACCTAACCTAACATACTGTAACTCTGGTGGTGGCAGTTAGTATGGTACATCACCATCTTAGGTAAGCTTTACGAGGCCACACGTTCATGTTGATGTGAAATTGTGACATTTTAATAATAGCTGAAATTCATGTCTTCCATTCATACATAGAGGAAGTAAAAGATGTGTTATTAATATCAGTAGAAAATTCGGTGAAAACCAACAAACCACCAAGTAGACATTGAGTCAATATACCGGTAATGATTTAGGTTTTAATGATCATATGATAAGCTTCCTCTGTTGAAGTAAATATCTGATGAGTAATTCAGACTTTTAACATTGAATGAGAAATGACGATGCAGCCATTTTGGTGTGGAAAAAAATCAAGTTTATTATAGGCTAGGAAATGAAAGCACGGGGCCAACTATCAGCTGAACAAAGTAGAAAAAGATAAATCCTTATTGTGAGAAAGGTTTAGGGGTAATGATGAGTAGAAACCTAACACCAAGTCAGCAATGCGTTTATGCTCGAAACAAGGAAGGTTATTAACAAGACATGCTTGAATTACGCGGTTTAGTTTTGGTCACCGCAAGACTAATCACGGTCATTATGAACCTAAAGAGACAGATTAATAAATATGAATTTCCAATATCTTGAGACTTAGAAAGTGTGGCGATATGATCGAAGTGTATAAATGGAAGTCAGGGTTAAACAAATGTGACATAACAAAGGCACGAAAACTATCCAACAAGGAGCGAACCCGTAGTAATGGTTTTAAATTAGACAAATTTAGATTCGGCGTGAAATAAGTAAACATTGGTTTGGAAATAGAGCTGTTAGATGAGTGGAACAAGTTATGGAACACCATCAATAACTCGAACACGCTGGGTAGCGTCAAATATTATATGGGTTGTACAGATATATGAGTTATAGGGGTTGGGTGTAAACGGGCTTGTCTATTATGGGCTAATAGACGCCCTGCAGTCTCCTTCATTCTTGTGTTTTTATGAAAATGCAAAAAACTCAATCAGTGAGAAGAATGATAGCGTTGATGTGTGTTAACCAGACAGTTGGCTTGGCTTGTTTAGGAATTACTGGCCACTTCGCCTTTCGGCCGGAGCTGTTGTCTTCTTTCTTTTGGGTCATTCTTGAGGGTTTTTTCTTCCTTGGTCTTCATCCTTGCACTACATTACTCTGATGGTCTAACTACTCTGTTGGTCTTTGAAGTTCGGCATTATGTCCTTTGTTAAGCCGCATACACACTGAGATACATTGCTTTGCAACATTGTCTGTGGATTGTTTCGCGGCTGTCTCAGAAAAATACAAATTTGTTGAGCGACTGTCTCGCAACAGTCCAGAAACACTGTCTCAGGACCTCGTACACGCCAAGATACTTTATCCAGAAACAGTCGCGCAACAATGTTTCTAGACTGTCACGCAACTGTCTCAGAAAAATCCAAATTTGTTGCGCGACTGTCTCACAACAGTCCAGAAACACTATATCGGATTTTCTTGTTTCCCATCCCATATGGGAAACACGATACAAAGTTGCTCAAACTGGACGCATTTGACAACACGGAGAATCAGTTGACGTTCTGCTTGTGATCTGTGAGGTGGGTTTGCTGACACTTAAGAACTACATGCATTAATGTTTGCTTTGTAAACAGTACTACATGTAGTTGATATCTTTTATTTTCAGCATCATGTGGACAACTGAAACAACACTTTCTGTAATTAAGATGCTACATGCTACTCCTTCTTTGTGGGATGTCACATGCCCAGACTATAAAAACCGAGGAAAAAAGAAAGACGCCATACAGAAACTTGCAAATGAGCATAATGTAAACTTTATTGAAATGAAAAAAAAAATCATTCCTTAAAGACACAATTTAGGAGAGAACATAAAAAGTTGAGAGATTTTAAAAGAAGTGGTTGTTCCCCTAAAGCTTGGTCTGACGTGCAACAATGCTTCTGGACTGTCTTCGCGACTGTTGCGAAACAATCGCGAGACAGTCCGGCAACAAAGTTTACACGATTGTTTCTGGACAATGTATCTTGGTGTGTACGAGGCTTAAGGCTTCAGGTGTTCACCGTGTTGAGTACTGGTCCAAGGTTGTCACCGTGTTGAGTACTGCTCCAAAGTGGTCACCGAGTTGAGTACTGGTCCAAGGTGACCACCGTGTTGAGTACTGCTCCAAGATGGTAACCGTGTTGAGTACTGCTCCAAGGTGACCACCGTGATGAGTACTGCTCCAAGGTGACCACCGTGTTGAGTACTGGTCCTTGGTGGTCACTGTGTTGAGTACTGCTCCAAGGTGACCACCGTGTTGAGTACTGGTCCAAGGTGGTCACCGTGTTGAGTACTGGTCCAAGGTGACCACCGTGTTGAGTACTGCTCCAAGATGGTCACCGTGTTGAGTACTGGTCCAAGGTGACCACCGTGATGAGTTCTGCTCCAAGGTGGCCACCGTGATGAGTACTGCTCCAAGGTGACCACCGTGTTGAGTACTGGTCCTTGGTGGTCACTGTGTTGAGTACTGCACCAAGGTGACCACCGTGATGAGTACTGCTCCAAGGTGACCACCGTGTTGAGTACTGCTCCAAGGTGACCACCGTGTTGAGTACTGGTCCTTGGTGGTCACTGTGTTGAGTACTGGTCCAGGGTGGTCTCTGATATTAACGGCATATGTAAAATCATAGAGGCAATTAGCATCATTCAGGTGTGAGAAATCAAATTTTTGGGGTTGCAAATCGCCTGAAGCTTAATCCTCTGTGTTCACAACATTGCTTCTTTCACTTGGTCTTTGATTCTGTTCAACAACCCAACATTTTACCCGCTAGGGGTCATTTTTTTCCACTCTTGACTTTATGACGCCCTTATTTACTGCCTTCAATAAATTGTCATCAATTGTCATATTTTCTCCAGCGAGCTAAACATTTATGGTGTACCGCCCAAAAAAGGATCAGCTGGACTGTATCTTGACATCACAAGTCTCATCGAATGCCTGAAAAAGATATAAAATATTACATACTCGTACTTTATTTCTTCAGTGGTACCTCGACACGCATCACAATAGACAACCTTGCCAGACAAATTTTCTCGACCTGGTTCATCTTGTCTGGACACAAAGTAGAGGGAGAGCCAACCATACTCTCCTTGTTGTTCTTAACTGATAATTCTGTGCATAGTCACGTAACTCACTCTCGTGAAATCACAATGGGATTTACATTGTTTTATGGAAATATTCTTCTTGTTCTTTTTTTAGAATAACCATCTCATCAGCCTTCTTTTCTATCTCTTTTCTTGTTTGAAAAGTTCTTGCATTTCCTTGCATGATTACTCTCAAAATGGTGACATTCTTTATAATTTTTGAGTACTGTTACATTTTTCTCTACATGGGGTAATTATACAAGTGTCCGTATTATACAAGTGTCCGTATTATACAAGTGTCCGTATTGTACAAGTGTTCGTATCATACAAGTGTCCATATTATACAAGTGGCCATACTATACAAGTATCCATATTATACAAGTGGTCGTATTATACAAGTGTCCACATTATAAAAGTGTCCGCATTATACAAGTGTCCGTATTATACAAGTTGTCGTATTATACAAGTGTCCGTATTATACAAGTGTCCTTATTATACAAGTGTCCATATTATGCAAGTGGTCGTATTATACAAGTAGTCCTTATTATACAAGTAGTCCTTATTATACAAGTGGCCGTATTATACAAGTGGCCGTATTATACAAGTGGCCGTATTATACAAGTGGCCGTATTATGCAAGTGTCCGTATTATGCAAGTGGTCGTATTATACAAGTAGTCCGTATTATACAAGTGGCCGTATTATACAAGTGGCCGTATTATACAAGTGGCCGTATTATACAAGTAGTCCGTATTATGCAAGTGGCCGTATTATACAAGTGGCCGTATTATACAAATGGCCGTATTATACAAGTGTCCATATTATAGAAGTTGTCTTATTATACAAGTGTCCGTAATATACAAGTGATCGTATTATACAAGTGATCGCATTATACAAGTTGTCGTAATGTAAGTGGCCGTATTATACGAGTGTCCGTATTATAGAAATTGTCTTATTATGCAAGTGTCCGTATTATACAAGTGGTCGTATTATACAAGTGGTCGTATTATACAAGTGCTTGTATTTTAGAAGTGTCCATCTTATACAAGTGGTCGTATTATACAAGTGCTCGTATTATATAAGTTGTCGTATTATGCAAGTGGCCGTATTATACAAATCATATATACGGTATATTGTACAGCCCGAGATTGAGGGAATAGTTGGTGTCTCTGTGGTCTAGTTGAGACTTTATCGAGGTGAACAAGTATAAGTTGAGGAGGGAAGGGATGGTTAGATTGCTCTCATACACCAGCCTGTCTTATCTCCCCCCTCCCCCCCCCCTCTACCTCCCCCTCCCCTATCTCCCTCCCCCCTCATTCCTTCACCTCGTTCTTCTATCTCTATAATTAAATCAACTCACTAATGAATGCCTCCAATAGCAGTTTTCTGAAGCCTTGTTTGGGGTAGTTAAGATTGTAAGGAATATACCAAACGGTGGGGGGGGGGGGGGGCGAGTATCATGCCATTAAGATTGCCACAGCTACTTAATGAAGCGTGAAAGTCATCCCGGTAATAGTAGAAACGTGTAGTAGTGAGTCTTGGAATGTGTCAAGTGTTTATCATTGACGAATGGGGGTAAAAAAAGACTTAAGTTTTGTGAGAGTCTAGAGTCAACCATACTATAGAAGGAGTGTTTTTGTTTTGTTTTTTTTTTAGTTCATAAAAGCTGAAGTCAATCATTCCGTCTCTTATACTCACTGTTATCTGTGGTGGTGCGTCAACGGAGACCAAACATCAAATAAAATGGGAGAGGAGCGGGAGGAAAGGAAGGAGGGGGTGAATAATGAAGCAACAGGAAAGTGTAAGTTTTAAGGGAGAAATACTTCATACACACAGTATAGTAAGCTGGGGTTTCTAATCTTCAGGTGATACAACCCTCCACATCAACAGTATCATCAACACTATCAATATCCACAGCCACATCAATAGTTTCATCAACACTATCAATATCCACAGCCACATCAATAGTATCATCAACACTATCAATATCCACAGCCACATCAATAGTATCATCAACACTATCAATATCCACAGCCACATCAATAGTATCATCAACACAATCAATATCCACAGCCACATCAATAGTATCATCAACACTATCAATATCCACAGCCACATCAATAGTATCATCAACACTATCAATATCCACAGCCACATCAATAGTATCATCAACACTATAAATATCCACAGACACATCAATAGTATCATCAACACTATCAATATCCACAGCCACATCAATAGTATCATCAACACTATCAATATCCACAGCCACATCAATAGTATCATCAACACTATCAATATCCACAGCCACATCAATAGTATCATCAACACTATCAATATCCACAGCCACATCAATAGTATCATCAACACTATCAATATCCACAGCCACATCAATAGTATCATCAACACTATCAATATCCACAGCCACATCAATAGTATCATCAACACTATTAATATCCACAGACACATCAATAGTATCATCAACACTATCAATATCCACAGCCACATCAATAGTATCATCAACACTATCAATATCCACAGCCACATCAATAGTATCATCAACACTATCAATATCCACAGCCACTACCTTACATAACATCAAGTATAGCTGCTCCTGACCTTGATGAGACGAGTGTTTCATGTCTTATGGTGTCACGTGTCAGTTAGCAACCATGCCAGGATAGTGGAGTCTCTGTGTTAGTGGTACGTGGAGTTAGTGGCGTTTGTAGGGAGTGCTGCATGGAATTAGTGGTCTTTGGAGTTAGTGGTGGTTGTAGTTAGTGGCGTTTGGAGGTAGTGGTGCATGGATTTAGTGGTGGTTGTATTTAGTGGTGGTTGTATTTAGTGGTGGTTGTAGTTAGTGGTGATTGTAATTATTGGTGGTTGTAGTTAGTGGTGCAAGTAGTTAGTGGTGGTTGTAGTTATGGTGGATGTAGTTAGTGGTGGTTGTAGTTAGTTGTGGTTGTAGTTAGTGGTGCATGTAGTTAGTTGTGGTTGTAGTTAGTGGCGGTTGTAGTTAGTGGTGGTTGTAGTTAGTGGTGCATGTAGTTAGTGGTGCTTGTTGTAGTTAGTGGTGGTTGTAGTTGCATGTAGTTAGTTGTGGTTGTAGTTGCATGTAGTTAGTTGTGGTTGTAGTTAGTGGTGGTTGTAGTTAGTGGTGTATTTAGTGGTGGTTGTAGTTTGTGGTGCAAGTAGTTAGTGGTGGTTGTAATTTGTGGTGATTGTATTTAGTGGTGGTTGTAGTTAGTGGTGGTTGCATTTAGTGGTGGTTGTAGTTAGTTGTGGTTGTAGTTAGTGGTGCATGTAGTTAGTGGTGGTTGTAGTTTGTGGTGGTTGTAGTAAGTAGTGCATGTAGTTAATGACGGTTGTAGTTAGTGGTGGTTGTTATTAGTGGTGGTTGTAGTTAGTGGTGGTTGTAGTTAGTGGTGCATGTAGATAGTGGTGGTTGTAGTAAGTAGTGCATGTAGTTAATGATGGTTGTAGTTAGTGGTGGTTGTTATTAGTGGTGGTTGAAGTAAGTAGTGAATGTAGTTAATGATGGTTGTAGTTAGTGGTGGTTGTTATTAGTGGTGGTTGTAGTAAGTAGTGAATGTAGTTAATGATGGTTGTAGTTAGTGGTAGTTGTAATTAGTGGTGGTTATAGTTAGTAGTGCATGTAGTTAATGATGGTTGTAGTTAGTGGTAGTTGCAGTTAGTGATGGCTGTAGTCAGTGGTGGTTGTTGTTAGTGGTGTTTGTTGTTAGTGGTGGTTGTAGTAAGTAGTGCATGTAGTTAATGATGGTTGTAGTTAGTGGTGGTTGCAGTTAGTGGTGGTTGTTGTTAGTGGTGTTTGTTGTTAGTGGTGCTTATAGTTAGTGGATGTGGTTGTAGTTACCGGCGTTTGTTAGTTAATGGCGCTTGGAGTTTAATGACATGTAATTAAGATAGTCATTAGTACAGATAAAACCTAATTAGATAAAGTATCCCTTTTTTGGTATCACTTTTGATTAAGTTAGTTTGGATAGGCTAGTCAGACCCGGAATCATTCTTCTTCTCCATTAGTTAATTTCGATATTGTTTGACTTGATCCCAGTTGACTTTGTTATCGCTGGACCAACTCTTTGTTTACTCTCTACCAATTCTTTGTTTACTTTGGACCGATTCTGTCTACTCTTATCCTAGCAAAGTATACCGAATAATATGAGTTGTCATAGAAACATATAGCTAACACTGGTCAACAGCCAAAATGGTTCACATATGAGATCATGCTCACACAACTAATTTCATATTGCTGAATTCGAATCTGATATTTGTTTTGTTCTATCAGACCAGGTTTTATAAAAAAAATCAATAGGTACAAATATTTAATATTCCATCACGTGTCGTGCAAAAGATGAGATTATCTCATGTGACTGTGCTTTCATGACTAATTTCATATTAATGAATATTAATTGGATGTTTCATTCTACCATCAGACCTACTTTCTTAAAGAATAAAAAAATAGTAAATAGAGTAACATTATCGCGTCATGCAAGATACAATTTTAAACCTATCACAGATAAGCTCATAAAAAATTGTACCAAAAAACATAAGTTCAAATCCTTTATAATGACAAAATATGAAGTTCTAAAAGTGCTTCTGAACTTTACTCTTTCTCTTGTACAGCTTGCTCTCTTCTCGTTGCAGTGTCCAGCAATAGTCGCCCATCATGTTAGGACTGAATTGTCCCTGATATCTGCTCTCCATTATGGCGATATCTTGATGAAATCTTTCGCCGTGTTCATCACTAACGTCTCCAAGGTTACCTGGGAAAAATTCAATATGAGAGTGGAAAAAATGCAATTTCAAGGACATCCTTGCTCCCAATGCATGATAATTCTGAAGCATGGTTGTTACAATTTCTTTGTAGTTGTCAGCACAATAGTTTCCAAGAAAATTCTTTGACACATTGACAAATGATTCCCATGCTTTTTTCTCCAGTGGGTTCAATGTTTTGGTGAATTCGCTATCATTAACTAGTATACGAATTTGTGGTTCATTCAAGACACCTGCTTTCAACTTGGCTTCGGAAACCACACCACCTAGTTTCTGAGATAAGTATAGAGTCCCAGCACCGAATTGATCCATAGCTTTGATGAAATTTTTAGCCAAACCGAACTTTAGATGCGGTGGAGGCAAAAATATCTTTTCTGGATCTACAAGCGGATTGTGAGCACAGTTAAACCTTCCAGGCGCATCTCTTGGTCTTGTCGGCCAATCCTTTCTCACATAGTGCTCTGCATCAGCTCTGCTGTTCCACAAGCACAAAAAGCACATGTGCTTTGTGTAGCCACTCTGAAGGCCCAGTAGTAAACTGATGACTTTGAGATCGCCACATATCATCCACTGGTGTTTCTCATACTCTATAGCGGCCAACAGAATTTTCATTGTTTCATAGCTCTCAGTCATTTTTGTTGCGTGTGCTATTGGGACAGATGGAAGCCGATTGCCATTGTGTAAAAGAACAGCTTTCAGAGAGTCTTTTCCTGAGTCTATAAACAGCCTCCAATCCTCTGTCTTGTATGTTTCAGACTTGCAGAGTTGTTGCATGAGAGATACTGCATCCTCGCAATAACAAAGGTTGTTTGCCATCTTGAAAAATGCAGACAGCTGTCTATGTCGGTAACGCGCTGTAGTGATATGCACTCCATCTTCTAGCAGGTTACACTGCTTTAGTCTGGATCCCAAAACTTCAGCCTTTTCTTTTGACAAGTTTAGGTCCCTGATGAGATCATGAAGCGCTTCTTGAGTAAATAGTTTAGGCCTGGTATTTTCAGAGTCATCCTGGTAGTCGTTTTCCATTGAGGTAGAGGTAGAATCGGAATCACTCAATTCTTGTTCAGTCGGTGGATTTGGGACTGGAAGTTCAGCACTGTGCGGTACTGGTCGGATTGCAGAAGCAATATTGGGGTACTGTACCTTGCCTCGTGTCTTGATTTTTATTCCCTTAATATTTGTGAGACAGAAGTAGCAGTCACTACTGTGGTCTTTAGGTTCACGCCATATCATTGGTACAGCAAACGGCATTCCTGAACTTCGTTTACCATACATCCACTCGCTCAGGTGGTTAACACAAGACTTACAGGCTACATGAGGTGCCCATTTCTTGTCTTGGTCACCCAAATGACATTTGAAGTAACTTTTGTAGTTCAGTGGAACAGCTTTTGTGATTGGTTTCTTGAGGCCACCAGGAGTGAAGGCACCACATATGTAGCAAAAACTGTCAGCACCGTTCACACACTTGCGACGTTCCATGTTTTGTTAATGTCACAGTAATTACAAATCATGCAGGTGTAGATATGCAATATCATGAATCAGCAAACTGAAACAAACAAAAAAGCAGAAATCAGGACAAAATAATTGCATAAGTGGAGCCAATGAACATATAAATTACTGTATGAATAGCATGGTACACTAAATATATAGATATGCTGGTTCTGGAAAACTGAGCCTGATACAGCTATACGAATGTCATAATTGAGTTCAGCACATACAATTACACTAGAATCAGACTGTTTTGATCCAGAACCATGAGAATTTTTTTTTTATGTTGACCAATTATAAATGGTTTCCCTGACCGTAGATTAAATGTAGTTAATGATGAGCTTGTCCTAAAGATACGCAAAATAAAGCTAATTATTAATTACAGATAACTTATTAATACATGTATGTCTTTACATAACTCATATATGGGCAAATTTGAACATGGGTGATTACATAATTTTTGGGTACGGTTATATTAGCTTGAGTAAGTCATGATCAAAGACTTGAAAATCAGCTATGGTAACACTTACATAATGTCCCCTACCATACAGGTGATATTTCATATAGAGATGAAGGTCTGCAGGGGCTTGTTTGTCGAGTGTTCGACCTGTTTCCCTAGGAGCTGGAACAGGCTTGTTAAGGTACAGATGTTCTTATTAGGCCTCATATATCTGGGGTGAGATGTGGGCACCTGAACTATTTCAGATAAGACTGAATTAAATTCGAAAATAGCCATGAATATTTATAGAGTAAGTCATCTGGACATGTAGACATCTCTTTTATAATCCATTTCTGTATATATAAATAAGTGTAGTTAACAAACATATAGCTATTATATGAGTTATACTCAGATATCGACTTCAATTTACAGTATATAGAGATCAAACTTTAGTATATCTGTATTGTCTATAGTACTACTCTATACATTTGTTGATCAGACTTAGGCATTAATACCAGCCCTAAGCATTAATACCAGTCCTTGGCGTTAATACCAGCCCTAGGCATTAATACCAGTCCTTGGCTCTTAGGCATTAATACCGGCCCTAAGTGCTATTACCAGCCCCTAGCATTAATACCGGCCCTATACGGTAATACCAACCCTAAGCGTTAATAACAACCCTAGATGTTAATACCAACCCTATGCGTTAATATCAGAAGCCCTAGGCGTTATTACCAGCTCTAGGCGTTAATACCAGCCCTAAGCGTTAATACCAGCCCTAGACGTTATTACCAGCCCTAGGCGCTAATATCACCTCGAGGCAATAACACCAACCCTAGGCGTTAATACCAGCCCTAGGCGTTAATATCACCTCGAGGCAATAACACCAACCCTAGGCGTTAATACCAGCCCTAGGCGTTAATATCACCTCGAGGCAATAATACCAACCCTAGGCGTTAATACCAGCCCTAGGCGTTAATATCACCTCGAGGCAATAATACCAACCCTAGGCGTTATTACCAGTCCTAGGCATTCATAAGAGCCCTAGGCGTTAATACAAGCCCTAGACGTTAATACCAGCTCCAGACGTTAATACCAGCCCTAGACGTTAATACAAGCCCTAGACGTTAATACCAGTCCTAGACGTTAATACCAGCCCTAGGCGTTAATACCAGCCCTAGACGTTAATACCAGCCCTAGACGTTAATACCAGCCCTAGGCGTTAATACCAGCCCTAGACGTTAATACCAGCCCTAGACGTTAATACCAGCTCCAGACGTTAATACCAGCCCTAGACGTTAATACCAGCCCTAGACGTTAATACCAGCTCCAGACGTTAATACCAGCCCTAGACGTTAATACCAGCCCTAGGCGTTACTACCAGCCCTAGACGTTAATACCAGCCCTAGACGTTAATACCAGCTCCTAGACGTTAATACCAGCCCTAGACGTTAATACCAGCCCTAGGCGTTAATGCAAGCCCTAGACGTTAATACCAGCCCTAGGCGTTAATACCAGCCCTAGACGTTAATACCACCCCTAGACGTTAATACCAGCCCTAGACGTTAACACCAGCCGTTGGCATTAATACAAGCCCAAGGCGTTAATACCGGCTCGAGGCGTTAATACCATCTCTAGGCGTTAATACCCGCCCTAGACGTTAATACCATCTCTAGGCGTTAATACCCGCCCTAGGCGTTAATACCAGCCCTTGGCGTTAATACCAGCCCTTGGCGTTAATACCAGTCCTGGACATTAATACCATCTCTATAGTTGAAGGCCTGAAAGGGTGAAATAACAAAATATATAGTAGAAAATATTTTAATGCTGGAATTATATAAAAAACAACAAAATTTGGGTTTATGACGTAATGAGAGTTGGTGGGAGATAAGCTCATATTATCCAAAACTCTTCCCACAATTGGACCCGGCCGTGTTAAGCATTGTTCAACCTACCCTAACCTAACCTAACTTATCTTAACTCAGCGTAACCTAACCTAACCTAACCTAACTTATCTTAACTCAGCCTAACCTAACCTAACTTAACTTATCTTAACTCAGCCTAACCTAACCTAGCCTAACCTAACCAAACCTAACCTAACTTATCTGAACTCAGCCTAACCTAACCTACCTAACGTGATATTCGCTCAATCTTGTAATTCACAACCCGGGGAGTTTCATCACCACCATCACCTCTTACCTGGATATTCTTAATTAAACCTCATAAACCACTACTACTACGGGGTTAATACTGAGCTATTATAAATCAAGAGGAAATTTAAACCTAGAAATTTTATTAACTGTGAATAGAGAATGAATACAGTCTATATTTAATCACCTGAAGATTAGACCCCAGCTTATTTCCCTGACTGATTGAACACCCTAACTCTAACCTAACCTAACCATCTACATAGTGTTAGGATGTTTGATCTTCAGGTGACATATGTTGTGGAGCTAATCCTCAGGTAATCCGAATTATTATTAAGGTATAGTACTTTACATAATTTGTTGTTACTTTCACTTCGCTGTTGCCTCGTTACTGTGGTTTTCCCTGGTTAAAGACCTTGTTGTTGAGGTTAAGTTTGATGGTTTTGGCAGTTAGGTTTATTGACCTTGTTGCGTAGATCAGATTTAAAAGTTTGGTCACTTGGGTCAAGTTTAGTGACCTTGCAGAATAGATCAGAAGTGATGGGTCACTGTGTTATTTAGATGAGATATAATGACCCTACCAGATAGAAATGAAGTACCTGGTGTCCGTATTCCTTATATATATGGTGGCTGACCTGGTTACTTACATCAGATATGATGACTGGACCACTTTTAATCAGGTTTTGTTGACCTTGCCTACGAGATCATCACAAACCCCCTACAGCCGCCAGTAGAACAAAGCCGACCTGACTACACCCGCCCAACCACCTGTCGCTATACATCCTCTACCCACTGACTTACCTGTGTGTGTGTGTTGAGGGCGGGAGGTGAGGACACTGATAAAAGAAATCGCATTGTAAAACCATCATGAATCATAAGAGAAATGAATTAACAATACGGGCGAATTCAGATAACGCGAACACCCTTATCTTGCCCAAGTGAGCCCAGAACCAACCTGACGGAGGCCCAGATGACGGGGGTGGAGGACCGGTCTATCTTATATGTTCCCATAGTTGAGAGAGAGAGAGAGGGGGGGGGGGGGGGCAGGCACGTTTCCCGGCCCTGGCACCAGTTTTTGTTTACACAGCAATACAAAATGGAGCCACGGCACCTTGAGACGGCTGCTGATTGGCTTAGAGGTAAAACAGGTGACCAATGGTAGCGGAGCTGCTTAACATGATCTATGAAAACAGGAAACCTTAGTAGTGTGACGATTCTGTATAAGAATATACAAGAAGTCCTTTTGTGTAGCTCTGGAGCGTGGGATGCTAATGCGTGACAGTCTACTGATAGTTATCTGGAGGGTGAAATACTGATTGTTTGTATGCATCACACACACACACACACACACACACACACACACACACCGCGGTGTTTACATATATCGTGATAGCTGTGTCGGCGACCCCAAGCACCAGGGACAAAGACCCACGGTCTTTACGACTGACAAATATTAACAGATGTCTACCAGTGTCAGTGGCCCTCAAAGTGCCGTCAGAGACAAACACTTCCGTCCGCCCACAACAGATATCAAAAGATGGCCACCAATCACTTACTCCCGACGCACTCTGTACCATCTAAAGCGTGGGAACGGTTATCCTGATGGCAGTGTTATCGCGCGACTCAAGTCACTGAACATATTCCACGCGCTTAGCCATAGACAAGGCCGTCATACACATATGCCCATTAGAACCGTAACCTCCACTAGGAAACCGGAAAAACCCACCCCTGACAGACCATACCACCACACTGAAGTTCCACGGATATGGTATGATCTCCCGTCTTTACTGCTATCCAACGTCACTTCCCTAGCTAACAAGTTCGACGAGCTGGCAACTACAGTCAGGTCAGCCGCCGCAAGCGTCGTTGCCTTATGTGAGGCTTGGCAAATTGTGCCTGAAACGTGTCATATTGAGGGATATCAACTCTTTCATCACCTTCGTTCACAGAGACGCGGAGGGGGCGTTGCCCTCTTCTGTCAAGATGACCTACGCCCGTCACGCCTGGATGTTCAAGTCCCAGCAGATGTGGAAGCATTATGGGTACGTGTCGTGCTACGGGCCCACCCGCGCAACACTGCTTCCATCATAATCTGTGTGGCATACCATCCGCCTCGATCACCCACCAGAGACACTCTTATCAATCATCTCATCACCACCTCAGACCACCTCAGAGTTTGGTACCCATGTGCCAAGTTAGTATTATGTGGGGATTTTAATGAAATTGACACCACTGATATCCAGGACCAGCTATCACTATCACAAGTTGTGACCTTCCCCACACACGGTCAAAATACCCTTGACCTTATCTTAACTGACTTAGCGGACCAGTACCTACCACCTCAACCAATGCCTCCTATCTGGTGTAGCACACACTTATCAGTGCTCTGGTCCCCAGCTGCCACTCCCACTCAAGTAAAGAGACCCTACATCAAGACCTACAGGCCGATTACTGACTCTGCAGTGCGCCTCTTTGGGCAGTGGATAGTTCACCATCCCTGGACTGAAGTACTTAGCGTGGATGACGTGGAAACCAAATGGATAAATTATACCAACACCACCACGGAAGCTCACCACCACTTCTTCCCCGAGAAGTCCGTCAGATCTCACCCAGCTGACTTGCCCTGGATCACACCTCGGATCAAAAGACTTATGCAACAGAGAGACAGAGCCTTTCATCTCAATGACCACATATGCTACAGGTCCCTTCGCAACCGAGTCATCCGCGAAATACGCACTGCAAAGAAGTCCCACTACCCAACCAAATTACAACACCTGAAGCAGACCAACATCAGTCAATGGTATGGTAAGCTTAAAGAACTCTGTGGACTAAACAACAAGACACACCCCCTCCCCTTCCTTAGCCATCTCACTTATGTTGACGCAGCTGAGCAAACAAATAACCATTTCGCTACTATATGCCAGACGCTCCTACGGCTTGACACAACCACTCTCCCTGCTTACCTACCAGCCCCCCTTCCCACTAACTTAGTAGAAGAATTTGACGTAGCAAAACGCCTGGACAAACTAAAATTAAAACGCTCTACCACCCCCATTGACTTACCAATGAAACTCTTCAAGGAATTCTCCCCGGAGCTTGCTAAACCCCTATGCTCCATCATCAATGCTTCTCTCAGTCAAGCCAGATGCCCAGCTGACTGGAAGACCTCTTATGTATCACCAGTGCCCAAGTCAACCAGCCCACAATCCTTAAATCAGCTACGACCTATTGCAATCACCCCAATACCCAGCCTAATCTGTGAAAGTTTTGTGTTCGACTGGGCTTATGCTGATATTGCAGGAGTCGTAGACCCTCAGCAATTTGGCAACATGAAAACTTCCTCCACCACTCACTGTCTTGTCAGCTTTCTCGATTACATATACCGCCATCTCGAGAAACGAAAAACGTCTGTAGCTGTCGCCTTCATTGATTTCACTAAAGCGTTCGACCTGGTCGACCACAATATAATCATCAACAAAGCTATTGACCTCGGGCTTCGGAGAAGTCTTATACCATGGCTTACAGACTTCCTCAGTGACCGACGCCAAGCTGTACGCTTCCGAGGGGCTGTCTCCACCTTTCAGTCACTCACCTGTGGCGTCCCCCAAGGCACCAAGATGGGACCACTCTGCTTCCTTATGCTCATCAATGATGCCCTAAGAGAAACCCCTGCTCGCTGGAAATATGTCGACGACTCCACCATTGGGATCAGCGTCAACAATTCTGCTCCCAACTATACCGCCCTTCAGGATTTATTGAACAGTCTCCAAAACTGGGCCACCAACAACCATGTCACCATCAACCATACCAAGACCATGGTTATGCACATCAACCTCTCCTCCGACATTGTCCCACCTCCTTCCATTACTCTAGGTCCGAACACACTCCAGGTTGTAGATTCCACGAAGCTCCTCGGCGTCACCATAGACAACAAACTAAATTGGAAACCACACGTCAGTGAAGTTATCAAATCCTCCAGTTTCCGTCTCCACCTCCTCCGCCGACTCAAGTCCCTCGGAGTTCCTGCACACGAGCTCCTCAGTGTTTACACAACATTCATACTTCCCAAGCTCACCTATGCCTCCCCCACCTGGTCTTCCTCCCTAAATGCCACACAACGTAAACACCTAGAAAAAGTGCAAAAGAGGGCATGCAAGATTATTCTCTCCCCTTCCTACTCCACATATCAAGAAGCGCTCAACACACTGACCCTTTCGACTCTCACTGACCATCACCACGACCTCATCTGCAAATTTGGTAAGAAGCTTCTACACCATCCCCGGCACCGGCTCCTACTACCACCTGAGATCCCTTGTCCGAGAATTGCTGTTCGACACCACAACCGCATCCAGCCCATACGTGCACGAACTGATCGCTATAAGAACAGCCCAGTCCCAACCATTGTAAAAATTATCAATAACTTGTGATAAATCAATGTATTCACTCACAGTAAACACTGCTCCTTACACTGTCACTATGTTGAAATGAACTGTAGTTTGAGCTTTTCCCCATCTAGTTATTATATGTCTCATTTGTGTCACTTATGTTACTTGTATATTATTTGTAATTCGTAACCCATTCCCCAAATATGTAACTGTATATTTTCAGCCTTCTGGCTGCCAAGCTCTTTCAATAAACCGTTAATTATTATTATTATTTATTATTACACGCACGCACGCGAGCGCGCCCCCCCTCCCCTTCCATTAATGATTGCCCCTCGTGTTAGATGATGGATGGTCTTAGTCCAGGGATGCCTAGGCGTGAAATTGTTTAAGGTGTAGAAGCTCTCAGTAACACAACAACCACGCCCTATATTAACGAGTTGTATGACACAGTGCCAAGGAATAATCCAAGAAGACCGAACAGCTCGCCAATTGCATTGACTAATCGATTAAAATACAGGTCCTCATTACTGCTGGAAAGACAGAGCTAATTGGCATAAAGAAACTTACGCCTGTCCCCACAAACACAACCACTCACATAACCACCCATACAACCACCCATACACAAACACACACATAACCACCCATACAACCACCCATACACAAACACCTCCCCCACAGGCCATTCGAGTCGGTGGTGCCAATCGGACTCTGAAGGTAACTCTCTATCAGCCTCCTACCCGGAGGTGTTACTATTGTTAACACTGGGGCCATGTGACCTGAGTATGCCCCTCTACTAAGCCGTGATGTGTTCTCTGCTCACGACAACATGCTACATAGGCTTGCAGAGATACAGTTGCTCAAGGGGGAGCCATTCAACAAAGATGTATTAACTGCAAAACAGATGGAGCTCCTGTATGGCACCCTGGCTGTTCTAGAGCTCCTACGTCCCTTCGGCGCCCAGACCCGCCACCCAGGCAGGTCTCAAGAAACACTACTGCTGCTATGGTATTCCCTACGACCAACCTCTGGCCCACACTCCCCACCAAAGCTCCAGGATCATCACCAGCAGTCAACGAAAGATCAGCATGGGGCAACACAGACGTACTGACACAATAGGCAGCTGCCAACACATCCCGTTAACACGCACAAAATTAAAAATGAAATTAAAGAATTCAAAGTTCAAATGGCAGTTGAAACTGATATGATATGCAAAAGAGCACCACCAACATAGTGCAGCAGCTATGGAAAGATTACAATCATACTGGAGACATTTAAATGTCAGTATCAGATATGGAAACTCAAGATCCACCAGGACCTAGTGTCCACACAGAGGAAAACATTGGTCAGGGAAGATGAACAAATACAAACAGAAAATGGCGGTTGATGTCGAGTGTAACCAAAGTATGTTGATGTCTGCCACTGAATAGATCAACTGGAGAGCAGAACATGCTCCAGAAATGTTTCAAAAGTATTAAAAAGCATCCTGCCTGCAGAAAGGACAGGCATCATGAAAAATAAAGTATCATACCGGGCCTTCAGCTTCTTTCCAAATAGAGTTCATAATGGCCAGTGTTAATATCAGACAAAGAAACAGAGAGGTGAAGGTGATGAGGTGGAACATCTTATCCATCAGAAAACGATACCCTGACCTACACCACAAAGTTGTGACTGAGGACATAGATATTGTGTGTCTGCTGGAGTGTCTCACACCTAATGGTAAGACCCCACCCAGTCTGCCCAATTATGTGTGTTATGATTTTAGTTTTACTCACATGTTTGATGTATGTTAAGAAGTCACTACCGCATATACCTCTTGTATCCAGAAAGACTACCAACCTTCAGTACCATGGGGTTACTATCCACCTGGGCAACTGCACACTCAACGTGCTTATCGCCTATGCTCCCTCAGATCAGCTTCAATACACAGATCTCCCAGACTTTGTACACATTGAGACCACAGTCCTGATGGGTGACCTGAATACTAGACCCAAGAAATTAGGTGAACCCCACCACTAACACCTATGGTAGGAGACTTATCTCACTTCTGAATGCATATGAAGATGATCAAATTATTGGTAATAATGAACCAACACACATCTATGGCGGGGCTTTAGACAAGTGTATTGGATTTAATCTATCATACACAACTCATAGCTCTCATGTTGTCACTGATCTTATGTCTGATCACAACTTAATCCAAGCTAGTATACATGTAGCTAATGACACCCCCACTGGCGGTATACTCAACAGACTGGTACAAGGATTACAAGCCTGACAACTACCAAAGTCTCCATGATCTGAAAGATAAGACTTGTACATACTTCACCAACAATGCCTCCACCAAAAATCGGAGAAAACGTGGTCAGCATCATGGGAACAGACAACAGGCAACAGCAGTGCTATGATGACTCTAAAATGAAAAAAAAAATCAAGGCTAGAGTCAGGAGGGTGGGTAAGGGTTACAAACAAATTAGAAAACTTCAAATGTTACAATTATATCAAGCTTCCTTTGCTGCCGCCAGGGAACGTGTACACGAACTCCGACAAAATGCATGGGAGACATATTTCAACAGCTTGAACCATCACACTCACCTCAGCAAAGCCTGGAAAGATATAAACACAATCAGAGGTAAAAACAGTAGACACGTCTCCCATCCAAACTCGCTGCAAAAATCGAATGAGCAAATAACAAAGTGGGGCCCCTGTCTCTAGTATGACATGTTACCAACTAGGACTCGGGGACTCCTTGGTGCGAAGTCTGTAGAGAGAAGTAATCTCATTAACTTTATGCTGGGCAAACAGCACGATGAGTGTGATGTTTCTTATACTGAGTGGGAGCTTGACGCCGCCCTCGCCAGAGGTAGGTCTACTGCCCCTGGAGAGGACGGAGTCATGCCGAAGGCCAACTACCCACATCGTGGACTAGCAGTATTGTTGTACCAATACCGAAACCAGGACAGCCTGATGCTTTTCGTCCCATATCACTAACCAGCTGCCTGTGTAAAACCTTTGAGAGGATGGTTCTTGGCAGACTATTATATAGAATCAGAGAACACAAGTCTCCTAACACAAAGAGCTTTACTTATAGTAAAAGTGTACATAATTGTATTACCACATTCCTAACTTTGCATGGGGATGCAAGGCACAGTTACATAACATTTCTTGACCTAAAAGTTGCATTTGATATTGCCAATAGCCTTATATTTTACGAACTAGCCAAAATGGATATAAGAGGTCGGCTGTTACACTGGATAAGTGGTTACCTCACTAACAGAAGGACTGTTGTACTATTTCAGGGTTACAAAGGTGAAGTTAAAGATATGCAACTTGACACCCCCATGGTGGAGTACTTAGTTCCACTTTGTTCAATGTTCTTATAAATGTATTTAAATTCAATACAAGGGAACCCCAGCTATATCACAATCAGCTATGCTGATGATATTCTTATACACACTAAAATTCATCGTGAAATGCAAACCACCCTGAACCATGTACACGCAGCCTGTGAGAACCTCGGTCTTATTATCTCCACTGAGAAAACTAAGGTGTTCAACAAACAAGATGGCAACCGCAAAAGCTGCTCAGCCAAGTTCAAGATAGGTAACAACACTGTTGACTCGGTTACTTCTTTTAAATGTATTGGTGTCTCCGTCCCTTGTACCTTACCTGCCATACAACAGCTAACCCGCCAATGAACTGACAGACTGAAACCTGTTAATAGTGTAGCGGGGTACAGCCCACATTATGGTGCTATATAAGATATCTGATAGATTACCACGCATCAACCCTGGTCCTTCGTGACGGAAAAGGCATTGACAAGCTCGAAGAAATGTAAAATACAGCCCCCAGAATTTTCTTAGGATGTCCCATGAGCACTAAAGTACTTAATATAAGGACAAAACTAGGAACCCAGTGTCAAAGATAGAATAATTGAAGTGATCCTGATAACATTACTAACTTAAAATTGCTAGAATGTATGAACCATGGGACTGATGAATCTATGGATCCTAACTACACATATGAAGTTGTTTGGACTAGACCTTCTGTACAAAGTTGAGACACCACCATAGCAGACAGTTCCCTTCGATGTCACAATACCGACATATCCGCCTTAAAGATTAATGATACAAAGTATTTATCTCCAACACACTACCAGAGTGAAAGATCTTGAACACATACACACCCTACAGACTGATGATAATATCACACAGACCATCTACACTGATGGATCTCTTATCACTGCTTGTGGGAGGGAAGGAAGTACTATCGTTGTGACTCAACCTAACGATAATACAATTGCGAAAGGAGTTAGAACCCGGGGAGTTTCATCACCACCATCACCTATTACGACTGCCACTGACAGTCTCATCATCACTGATTCTCTATCCTCACTACTTACCCTTGATACCCTCAGCTTAAGTTGAAAAGCGTTTGTTTCTGAAGCCAGACACAAGTATGCGTACCTTGTTGATGGGGAGTGGGGGGGGGGGGGTGACGATCTAACTCTTGTGGCTCTCCTCTCACATAGGCCTCAAAGAACATGACAGAGTTGATGCCCTCGCCAAACTCGCGTCTAATAAGGCCACTGTTGAATACAATCTGGGTCTGTCAAAAATAACCCTTAAAACTGTAATTAGGAAGGAATTTATTGATGAATTTGACACAAGCAGACAAGTGCAAACAGGCACTAGCCAATCCATTGTTTACCATGATGAGATGTATCAAGTGAAACATGTATATGAAACAAGTAACAAGATCACTAGGTTACAAGATGTTGCAACCGCTAGACTAAGGTTAGGGTATAAGTACCTCTGGCAGTATGTCCCTCAAGCAGATGTGAACAAGACTAAATGTAAAGTATGTGGTCAGAAATATGGCCACACACTCGAACACTACGTCCTCGACTGTGTGAAGATAGAACCTTTTAGAGACAGGTCCAAGCACACTGTCTGTGAACTGGCACAACACTATATCTTTAATGCCAAGATAACTGACATATTAAGATTTTACCCACTTTTTTGCACTTAGTAGCTATATCAGTTCCTATATATGGAAGCAAACACACAACGTGCTTGAATGCCTCTCACACAAATGTAAATAAAAAAGTGTGCGGCCAGGCATACTGCCTCAGACTCCTATACTCACGCAGTTGTGAATAAGTTACCATCTATGTACAGAACTAAACAAAGAACTTATTTGAAATACTGTGTAACATTCAATGCCATACTATCCTGACCACGAGGGTTAATAATACAGACAGACCCTTTGTGAACTATACTCTGTAATCCTTTTGCACCCCCACTTACAGGATGAATATGGGGTGCACAATAAACTAGCCGCTATAAGTGGCAAAATTAAAAATTAATAATTCCCCACAGACACACACGCCTCCACCTCATCATACATACACACATTTCTGCGCCCCTCCCCCCCCCACACACACATACTCGCCTCCGCCACACACACACACACACACTTCTCCTTCCAACACCTACGAAGATCAGCTGGAGGCCCCTTGTCGTAGTTTTTAAGCCAGGCTGCAGGTATCTTGTATCTTGACCCTTCATCTGATATCCACCACTCACGCCCGTCACCAGTCGTGGCTCGGAACTGCTCACTGATGGAAGGTTTGGGGGTGTGGGTGGTGGTGGTGGTTGTTGTTGTTGATGCGTTCTAGACGGTAATAGGTGATGGCTGATTAGGGGAGAGAGAGAGAGAGAGAGAGAGAGAGGTAATACTGAACAACATGTGAAGTGTATTCGTAGATACTACCAATTAGTTTCATTCTTTTGGTAATTATTCTTCGCTGCATCGCTCTCTCTCTCTCTCTCTCAATAGTGGAGAAAACATACCATTTTCTCTCTTTATAACACTTCGGCGGACTTAATAGTGCCCCTGTCGAGTGTTCCTCTGGCAACGGAGACGTCGTCGACACATCCTCCTGTTATCACCTCATCTTAATTGATTATAACCAGCGGCGAGATGCAAATGCTGGTGATCCTGTAAGCCCATCTACCCGACACCCTGACGGGGGGGGGGGGGGGGGGGCACAGGCCAGATGGAGAGGTTTAAGTGGCTCATTACCTTAGAAACGTCAAATACAGTCATGTAGTTATGTCGTTCACATTGTAACTTGGTGATTGGTCGGCTCTTTAGGGCAGTATGGCTACAGCACACTGTATACTGAGCCTTCGGTACACAAGGAGGTAGCATTGCTCGGTACTATCCTTTATTGCCTTCATTTCTTCATCCGCATAGTTAGGTACCCATTCACAGCTGGGAGACTTTAGGGTTTAGTTCCTGGGCGAGAACCAGCGACCCTTAAGACAAGAGGTGGTTGTTGTATCCACTCGGCCACCGCACTCCACAATAATTCCAATAACGCATAATTGTAGTAATGATATAAAGCTTTGGTTGTGTTGTGTGTGTGTGTGTGTGTCAGTATCAGTATCAGTATGTTTATGTAGAGTCGGGGTCAAAAGTTTACTCCATCCCAAAATGAAGCAGTATCGACCCCAAATGAGATGAAACAGTCAGGGTAAGTCAGTTCAGAGACTCATTCCCGTGATTCAGTTTCACCACGAGGAGCGAAACTTTTGTCCCCAACTGTATATCTGTTTGTGTGCATCAGTATGTGTGTGTACATCTGTTTGTGTGTATGTGTGTACGTGCGTCTGTATGTGTATGTGTCTGTCAGACAAGGACAGTGAAGGGTAGGTTTGGGGCCACACCCTCCTCATTTCCACACCACCACCACCCACCTGTTGCTTACCTCCGAGCCATCTGTGGTTACACCTGACCGACACAACAATTAAAAGTAATTGTGGATAATGTGTGATGCTCTCTCTCTCTCTCTCTCTCTCTCTCTCTCTCTCTCTCTCTCTCTCTCTCTCTCTCTCTCTCTCTCTCTCTCTTCATTTCCCTCCTCCTCTTTTTCTCCTGATTATGAAGGAATTGAGTACGATGTCTTAATCCTATGAACTGTTACGATGCCGTAACTCTAAGAATACGTTTAACGAATCCCGTGAGTACGATGTCTTAACTCTCTGAAGACGATGAACTATTATTCTCTGAGGACGATGTCCTGTTCCCTTCAGTAGGATAACACTGTTGCACTTATGAGAATAACTCGGTGTACTCAACAGGTTACGACAATGCCACTGTGATACTGTCGGCGTATTAAAGTTTCTACGCATGTTAACACCAACATCCATACAAAACAAAACATAATATGTTTCTTTTATGGTGAGTTGAAACATTGAAATATCCTTTGTAATAGATCTCTTCTGCAACATTATACTGGAACGTACGGGTGATTATTGATGAAGGTAGTTACGTTGTACCAGAGTAACTGGTATACTGTACTTAGCTGAGAGAGAGAGAGAGAGAGAGAGAGAGAGAGAGAGAGAGAGAGGAATATCCCTTTTAACTGAATAAATTTTATCCATAAAAACATACATTCTTCATATTAATTTTTGTTGTTGTTGTCGTAAGCCTTCACCATCTGGCCTTAACCTATCGCTCAGCAGAACCTTGAACTGTGGAGAATTGTTGAGAGGAAGTGAAGACCACTGATAATTATTGTGTATCGTATACGAGGTAAGAAAATAGGTTGTGGGTCACCATTTATATAAACATGTAACTTAAACAGTTGATCTTTGTTTACTACGACAAGTTACGATGCTATGAATGACTACATCCTACAATTAGATTTCAGGTCGCTATTCTTAGACAACTTGTATTTTACTTACGAAAAAAGTCACGATGCCATGGTCCACTAAATCCTCATTGAAGGTAAAGTGAAAATATTTCCCACAGGTGATCTCTTGCTTACAATGAGAAGGAGACACGATTTCATGGAAGATTAAATCCCTACTCTAATTTGACCTAACCTAACCTAACCTAACCTAACCTAACCTCACAGTGCACATATAAAACAGTGAAGACTAAATGGTCTTAATGGTGCACAGTCTTAGCATGAAGGTGATAGTCTTAATGGTGTAAACTTTAACATGCAGGTGATACAGGAGGGTAAGTGAAGCACCATTAATTTTGTTCCTGCATTAAAAAACCTCTGGAATTATACAGAGGTAAAATATGTTGCTCTCATTGTTCAAGGTTTGACCACACCCTCCGCCTCTAGCCCCGCCCCGCCCCACCCCGCCCCGCACAACCCCGTCTAGCACCGCCTCGGCACCCTGTATATCCCCATTCATTACCGCCCAGCCCCGTCAAGCACCAGCCCCGGCGCCGTACACATCTCCATCCAATGTTTACCTGTCTCGGTACTTGGAGGAGTAGCTGTATTTCACCAGTTGCAGGTCGGAATATAACCAGAAAGCTTAACGTCAATAAACCAGACAAAATTATCTTTGGTTCTTTGTTTTCGTCATTTTGGCATCAAGTGTTTTACCTTTCTAAGGAGTTTTGTTAAGACTTACCCTTCGAAGCATTGCATAATTATATAAATCACTCTCGAATATATAACCGGGAATAATTTGGACACCTTGGTCATGGAAGAGAAACTATCATTGGTGAGTTGGCTCAGTAGTCTGGAGGTGTAGTGGACGACTTCTGTCAGGATCTGTGTTGGCAGTTTTGTTTCTTTACGTTTCAGAAAACTACAACATCATGAAATTAATTTCTTTGTCGTATAAATAAATTATTAATTTCTCATATCACTGTTAGTCAAATTTTAAACTGTCAAGTAATAGAAACTTTAAATGAACACTTTTTCGTGTCATCTGTTGGCTGAGAGGCTGCAGTAGTGTTTCTCACTAGAGGGAGGAGGATTTTGCTGTGCTTACATAACTGGATATTCTGCAACAAGTCATCATACTTGTTGAATTCTCGTTGAATAATGGATAATTATTCTCTAACTTTACTTTTTCCGTCACATCTTTGAATGGTGTAACAGATGAGTACATATTATGGCGCTTTCCGTTGCTAAATTAATTACTATAAGTTCATGTGTAGCCTATGTAAGCATGTATCTTCTTGCATTACATTTATTAGCCTTATATGTTAAGTTTTGTCATATTCCGTCCATGACCTGAAATGAACTAAATACAGTATGTGCGAACAACGATACGTCTGTGTTGCCCAAGACTCACCGGCCGGAGAGTTGAACCTCCCAATTAGTTTCTTCGTGTGTGATGTTAAGGATTGGACGTACCGGGCTTAGAGCTGTTGAAGACTCACCTTGAAGTAGACGCACATCTCTTGTAATCAGTGTCGACTCAGCTACCTTGGTATTTCAGGAGGACATGTGTTAATTAGTACTCCAAGTACCTGGTTAGCCCTTGACTCTATACCTCTAAAACTTTCAGGGAGAATTATAATTGTTTTGCAAACTATTCAATTGAGATTTTTTTTTACCTTCCTTTAAGTTTACGTTTGCTTTAAGCCCCTGTTCATTTTAATAGAATATATACCACCCAAAGTTCAAAAAATTCTAAAAAATCATCGTATCAACACTAAGAATATTTCCATAACAAACAAATCTAGGCTGAATGTAAGCCAAACATGCAAGGTGTCCATCCAGTGAGAGATGTAGCCGACCCATAAAACTCAGCCATGGTCGTCGTAGCTCCACGATAACAGCTGAGGACATGTGTAAGCACGACGAGAAACACTGGACATAACTTCGTGTTGGTTGTGTCAAACGTGTAAAGTTTTCTGTTGTTGTTCGCGTGTAAAGTTGATGTTGTTGTTCGCGTGTAAAATTGCTGTTGTTGTTGTTTTCGTGTAAAGTTGCTGTTGTGGTTCTCGTGTAAAGTTGTTGTTGTGGTTCTCTTGTAAAGTTCTTGTTTTTGTTGTTTGTGTGTAAAGTTGTTGTTGTTGTTCGTGCATAAATTGTTGTTGTTGTCCTTGTTTATTTCAGTACTTCAACAACTTAGATCAAAAAGCATAAGTCCGAAACAACAAATCAATATACTAGACAATAACCAATACAAAATATGAAGAAAAGTTCAGGCTCCCCAACTTATAGATGACTTACATAAGCACCAAGAGATCTCAAAGTGAACACAGATGACACATTAACGGGTCTTCCACCCTAGACCACCACTAAACACCCTACAAGTTAGTTAAGATAGTCGAGTTGAAATCCCTACCACAACCTGCCCTGTGACCTGTACACAGAACACCAGAATTCCCTTGACAAATTGTTTGTGACAATTTATAGTAAGTGTTGTCCCATTGGAGAAATTAAACATTGTTAACGAGGTCAGTATCACAATCAAAATGGCTGAAAATCTTACCCTGGCTTATATCATAAGTGCCTTCTGTCTCGTGGTAGGCTGTAGTCAGCAGACGTTATGGTTGGAAAATTTTGGGGGCGGATTTCACTGTCCATCTATTGTGATTTAATTTACGATGATATACAACCCTAACATATGAATTTCTTGTTGCGTCCAGGGCCAGTTTTGCATCATTGTAAACAACTTTAATTTGTGTCAAATGTGAGGGTTTAAATCAGAGTCCATCTGTGATTATGGTATGTGGTGGCCGAGTGGATACGTAAGAACATAAGAAAATAAGAAAATAAGGAATCTGCAATAGGCCGGTTGGCCTGTGCATGGCAAATCCTGTTGAGAGTTACTACCACTCTCTATTATCTATGAATCTATGAGTCACTTGTTCATTCCCGAGAGATAAAGAGGCAAAGAAATAAAGAGATAAGGAGATTAAGGATATAGATAACGAGAAAGAGGGTAAAGAGATAGAGATAACGAAATTAAAATAGAGAGAGGAAGCCATAAGATGCTTCCTCTAAAGCAGACGGTAATCAGAACCAACACAAAAGAGGTAAAATATACACAGGCACACAGAAGCCAGCACAAGGAAGAGGATCCAATCGTGAGGAATGTGTGTTTATGATTCTAAGAGGCCAGAGAGCGGGCGGGTCGTTTGGATGAGATCTTTCAATTAATTAAGTGATATTGTAGTTGAAGTTTATTAAATAAATCCATTTTTTTGTATCCTTACTTATAAAGTTAGAGGATGGGAGGATATATGTGGTTTCAGTGAACTCAGGTCCCGTTTACGTCCAATGTAGTTAAGTCCTGTTTACGTCCAACGTGGTCAATATTGATTATGTTTAGCCCGGCAAGTCCTTACGATGTTCAGCAAGGCGAAATACTAATCACATCCAGTGTGACCAAGCCCTGATCACGTCCAACACAACCAAGTCAGGATTACAATCAGCGCCCCCAAGTCGATCATTACGTCTAACCATGACTACATCCCTCCGCCACGTGCACCTGCCTGCTACCTGAAGCTCATCAACACACTTTGTATTCTCACCTGTAACTCTGACCACATGTTAAGTCATAATTTACACTGAAAAAAAAACATAAGAGAGAGTCTTTGTATAATTCTAATCACCAGACCTAACCAGAGCGAGAAGGGAGTTAGCCAGGTGGGTGTAGCATGTTGATCAAGGCGACATAATTCACCGTAGCTTATTAGAGTCACAGGTATTTATATTTAAGGGTAAAAATATTCAATTAAGGCTTGATGTTCAGATGATCCCCTTAAGCGTAGAGAACTTGCTCAATTAAGAAGAGTGAGGAGGTGGTTGTACGGCGTTCAACGAGGTTGACTGCTGACCTGTTAAATTTATTGTGTGTTCTTCAAGGTTTCAGATCCTACATTCGGAGTTCTCTGTATTTATATAAAGTTTATCCCCGTTGTATGGTTTTTATAACATGTTCTAAGAGGTCCTGAACCCCTTTCCTTACGTCAGAAGTTCACACAGTGTTCTACAAGGGTCTTAATCACCTCCACCATCTTTCTCAAGAGTTCACACAGTGTTCTACAAGGGTCTTAATCACCCCCATCATCTTCCTCAAGAGTTCACACAGTGTTCTACAAGGGTCTTAATCACCCCCACCATCTTCCTCAAGAGTTCACACAGTGTTCTACAAGGGTCTTAATCACCCCCATCATCTTCCTCAAGAGTTCACACAGTGTTCTACAAGGGTCTTAATCACCCCCACCATCTTCCTCAAGAGTTCACACAGTGTTCTACAAGGGTCTTAATCACCCCCATCATCTTCCTCAAGAGTTCACACAGTGTTCTACAAGGGTCTTAATCACCCCCACCATCTTCCTCAAGAGTTCACACAGTGTTCTACAAGGGTCTTAATCACCCCCATCATCTTCCTCAAGAGTTCACACTGTGTTCTACAAGGGTCTTAATCACCCCCACCATCTTCCTCAAGAGTTCACACAGTGTTCTACAAGGGTCTTAATCACCCCCATCATCTTCCTCAAGAGTTCACACAGTGTTCTACAAGGGTCTTAATCACCCCCACCATCTTCCTCAAGAGTTCACACAGTGTTCTACAAGGGTCTTAATCACCCCCATCATCTTCCTCAAGAGTTCACACAGTGTTCTACAAGGGTCTTAATCACCCCCATCATCTTCCTCAAGAGTTCACACAGTGTTCTACAAGGGTCTTAATCACCCCCATCATCTTCCTCAAGAGTTCACACAGTGTTCTACAAGGGTCTTAATCACCCCCACCATCTTCCTCAAGAGTTCACACAGTGTTCTACAAGGGTCTTAATCACCCCCATCATCTTCCTCAAGAGTTCACACAGTGTTCTACAAGGGTCTTAATCACCCCCACCATCTTCCTCAAGAGTTCACACAGTGTTCTACAAGGGTCTTAATCACCCCCACCATCTTCCTCAAGAGTTCACACAGTGTTCTACAAGGGTCTTAATCACCCCCACCATCTTCCTCAAGAGTTCACACAGTGTTCTACAAGGGTCTTAATCACCCCCACCATCTTCCTCAAGAGTTCACACAGTGTTCTACAAGGGTCTTAATCACCCCCACCATCTTCCTCAAGAGTTCACACAGTGTTCTACAAGGGTCTTAATCACCCCCATCATCGAGGAGTCAAGACCAGCCATCAACATCATAACCTTAGCTCCTACGTCACCTCTGGACTGACGAGCTACGTAGGCTGAGCTGATCACGTACACAGGCTGAGCTGATCACGTTCCCTTAATGGTCTGATCGCATACATAGGCTCTACTGATCACTGCCTGAGTTGATCACGTACACAGGCAGAGGTGATCACATACATAGGCTGGGCTGATAACGTTCCTTTAATGGTCTGATCACGTACATGGGCAGAGCTGATCACGTACACAGGCTGATGTTATTACATACATGGGCTGAGTCAATCACATACAGAAGCTGAGCGAGTCACGAACACAGGCTGAGCTTTTTACGTACATTTACATATGGAGATCTAATTACTTATCATACGCAGATTTAATTACTTCATATAGGCATATATTCTAATCATAAGCCATACTCCTATTTAACATATCATAGAACTATCTAATCACTTTACAATAACCCAAATCACTTATAATCTTCCCCCATTTAATCTCTCCCCCAGCAAATGAATAATAATCTGAGTTTTTTTTTTTATTTTATATCTGTTGTATACCATTAACTCTCGACAACCCCTCACTGGTTAGGTTTCCTCGGTACATAATGCAACATGTTTCTACACCTGCTGTGACTCCTCAACACGGTGAATGTTCGCCCTAGTTATAAGGTGGACTACATAGAGACGAGGTTACAGGTGTGAGATGACTTACTGTTTTCTTTAAGTGTTTGTTTGTGTCGGGTTATTATTTTTTTATTTGTATTTTCCAGCTTTGTGAATATCAAGCTTGATTGACTGACTGACTAACTAACTTACTGATAAAAAGCATGATTAAGTAACTGATTGACTGACTTAAGGATAAAATTTTAATTGGGTAGCATACTTGTTGACGGACTGACTGACTGAATGACTGGCTGATCAACTTACTGATAAAAAGTTTGATTGAGTAACTGACTGACTGACTTACTGATAAAAAAGCTAGATTTAGTAACTTATTGACTGAATAACTGACTCACTTACTGATAAAAAGCTTAATTGAGTTACTGACTGACGTACTGATAAAAAAAGCTAGATTTAGTAACTTATTGACTGAATAACTGACTGACTTACTGATAAAAAGCTTAATTGAGTTACTGACTGACTTCTTCACTGATTTTTTCGCTCTTCTTTCTGCGATTTTGTTTTTATTTTTTGTTTCTTGGAATCATTGTCGTTATAACAGTAATACAAGTTAGTCTGGATGTAAACTCGCTACAGTATACTAGAGGTGAGGGGGAGGAAGATGTGAGGGAGGAGGAGGAGGTGGAGAGAGAGGAGGAGGAGGTGAGGGAGGAGGAGGTGGTGAGGCAGGTTTGGGTGGAGAGGGAGGAGAAAGTGGATAGGAAGGAGGAGGAGGTGAGGGAGGGGAAGGAGGGGGTGAGGAAGGAAGTGGAGAGAGAGGAGAAGGAGGTGAGGGAGGAGGAGGTGAGGGAGGAGGAAGAGGAGGTGAGGGAGGTTTAGGTGGAGAGGGAGGAGAAGGTGGAAAGGAAGAAGGTGGATAGGAAGGAGGAGGAGGTGAGGGAGGGGGAAGGAGGAGGTAAGGGAGGAGGAGGTGAGGGAGGAGTTGAGGAAGGTGGAGGGGGTGAGGGAGGAGGGGGTGGGGTGAGGGTGGAGAGGGAGGTGGAGGAGGTGGTGAGGGAGGAGGAGGTGAAGGAAGAGGAGGTGAGGGAGGAGGAGGTGAGGGAGGAGGAGGTTAGGGTGGAGGAGGTGAGGGGGGAGGTGGTGAAGAAGGAGGAGGTGGAGGAATAAGGAGGATGTGATGGAGGAGGAGGTGAGGGAGGAGGAGGAGGTGAGGGAGGAGGAGGTTAGGGTGGAGGAGGTGAGGGGGGAGGTGGTGAAGAAGGAGGAGGTGGAGGAATAAGGAGGATGTGATGGAGGAGGAGGAGGAGGAGGTGAGGGAGAAGGAGAAGGAGGAGGAGGAGGAGGACATTGTGGTAGTGTCATGGTCGGTGGAAATGTTTATCACTTCCACACAGCCCCGCTAACTTAATAGATATATTTAATAGATGGGTGAGATAAGCAACGTTATTGGGCAAAACACTGGGTAGTACAGCACGTGTTAATTCATCTCTTCATTTGACTTCATTAAATGCTTCGGGTACTTGCGCTTCCCATCATTAGTAAATAGTTTACATAATAAACAAAGCCAATTAATAGCCTCATATATACATAATCTTGATTAAAAATGAATGTGAACAAAGTGCTAAAACACAAAAACATATATGAACAATATAATACTTTATATACACTCTATTTATCTAGCCTCCATTACAGTTCAGGTTCCTCCATGTTTACATTCTGTGGTCGCTTACACCGCCACACCTGACTACAGTCTTCGCATTGCCGAACACAGAAAGTGGAAAGAGAAACTACGCTAACGACTGGAGTCAATGTCAGGCAGACTTTATAGTCAAATGTAAACTCTCTTGATCATAACAGTCGTGATTCATAAGTTGATAAAAACATAATCTGGTACTTACAACATTCAAGATTATGGACACAACTTTCATCAATATGATTATTTGTTTCTTAATATTTTCCTCGAGCAGAGAATTCATAGGTTTGTTTGCCTGTGTTCCAATACCAAAGACAATTCCGTCATATATTCATCTCTGTTAATAGAAAGACTTCAGAAACTATCCCAAACGTAAATATCAACAAAAAATGTTACAAGTAAATATAATATCCTTCTACTCAAAGGGAAAACCACTCCTAATCCTGGCTTTATTCTTCGTTATTATCTCTTTGTCGCTTACTATCTTATATCGTTCGTAATTCTTCCTCCATTTCTTTTCTCGTCGGCCTAGTGTTCCGATTTCGATTTCGATGTCGCTGCTGTTGTTGATATGTTGTCATACACCCCGGCGATTAGTTTTGTCTGTCCTTGTGATTTCTCTTGCTGTTATCTTCATCGTTTATATCGTCTCCTTCAGCTGTTCATCCCACAGAGAGAGAGAGAGAGAGAGAGAGAGAGAGAGAGAGAGAGAGACTAAAGTCAGGGTAGGACCCTTTTGTTAATCTTGTGATTTTGGGAAAGTCAATGCGTTGATTTTTTTGTATGTTTCGATCGGAGACTAGTTCCTGGACGCTATCATGTCTTCTACGCTTCTCAGGGCAGGTTCCTAATTCCTGGGTTATGATTGGGTGGTCTTACATGTGATTAGTAGTTGTGACAGGGGGGTGAGGGTGCTGTTAATCTGTTTTGTGATAGGGATGGGATATAACCCCCCCTTCGTATCTGATTGGTGATTGGTAGGTTTTGGTGACTGGTAGTAGAGGTGGTGATTGTTACTGGTGATAAACATAGAAGGTGCTTTGATTATTAATAGCGAGTCTCCGTTCCCTTAACCATCTACTGAGTCTCCGTTCCTTTAACCATCTACTGAGTCTCCGTTCCTTTAACCATCTACTGAGTCTCCGTTCCTTTAACCGTCTACTGAGTCTCCGTTCCTTTAACCATCTACTGAGTCTCCGTTCCTTTAACCATCTATTGAGTCTCCGTTCCTTTAACCGTCTACTGAGTCTCCGTTCCCTTAACTATCTGCTGAGTCTCCGTTCCTATAATTAACCATCTGTAGAGTCTTGCACCCTCAACCACCAGCTGTCCAGGAGCAGGTGGAGAGCTGCACACCCTCGTGCTCTGCACTGGCTGGGGGGGGGGGGGGGGGAGGTTGACGACTCCTCTGTGCCACCAACTATACATCAACACTGTCACTTGGCCTTGTGCCTCACCCTGCCACCATGCCACCCACCCAGCGAGGTTATCTGTCCATCTGGTTTCTCCGTGTATGGAGATCCGGGAGGACTTATCTAGCCCCGTAATCTATCCACAACGCTATCGCTTATCCCTGGTTGATTTATCTATCTACTGATTCTATCTTTACCTTGGCACTTCCGGATGATTGGCATCTCTATCCATTGAATCTATCCACACGCTAGAAAGTACTTTAAGCTTTACGTATAACCTATCCAGTGAAATACCTATATTACGTTTCATATGGTCACGGAATCTATCTATCTTGTTAGTACGTATCTGTCCCCTCGTGGACATAGTCTTTATCCACTGTGCGAGTACTATCTGTCTATTGAATTCGTTTAGTGTTAATAGCCATCGGCTTACCTCGCATCAGTGTCTATACTTTATGTTTAAGATCATTGTTATTCAGGCCGAGACTATTATTGTATGAATATATGAATAGTATATAGTTAGGTTTTATTAATATGTTTGATTTTATACAACCAAGGCACAACCGTAAGTGTTGTTAAGTCAAAGAAATTATCACGGTTGTACTTTGTACATAAACATGTACTAGCTTGTATTAATGTTCCTGGGGAGGAATCTTACTTCATACTTATACTCCTGCCCTCACCTGACAGGTTCAGGCCCTTTATCGAGTACACACCTGCCGTCATCTGACAGGTTCAGGTCCTTTATCTAGTATACACCTGCTCTCACCTGCCCTAACCTGACAGGATCAGGTCCTTTATCTAGTACACACCTGCTCTCACCTGTCAGGATCAGGCCCAAGGAGTCACCCATAGTGTGTCTAGTGAAGGGTGGTCAGGTTTAATTGGTCCGGGGGTGTTTTTTAGCATTTTTTTTTAATTAAGGGAGACATATTGACAGTAAATGACACTATATTAGGGAGTAAAATGCGTTGGTGTTGTGTTGATTGTGTTGAGATTTTGAGAGAGCGAAGGTGTTTCTCTGATCAAGGCTGGAGGGATTAAGTTGGCCCGATTCGGGTTTTTAGTTCCTCATTAGTTATTTGAAAAATATTTCTGATCACCTTAATTTTAGCCTCCTCCCCAGCCTCTTTCATCACAAGCTTAACCAATGATTACCTAACCTAATTTAACCAATCGGAGTACTGTCCTAATATTTTAGTAGTGACCACAGTCCTCCACTCTAAACGTTCTCAGACTGCTTTTATCAATCATAACCTAACCTAACCTAACCTAACCTAACCCCCATGTAGCGCTAGGCTGTTAATAATCACCAGGCGAAAAAAAAACGGAGAGGGGGTAAGCTAATCTTGACGTAATCTGACAATTAATACTTTCTTTGTTTCATCTTTCTCTACATTAAAACTGTGCAATAGAGTAAAAAATAATTATATGTTGAACTAGTCGTGGTGTTAATAGAGAATAACTTGTTTACAATACAAAATATGGTTTATTAATGTTGTTAAGATTCATGTCAGTCTTAGAGGAGAGAGAGAGAGAGAGAGAGAGAGAGAGAGAGAGAGCACTGGGAACTCACATACAAGATTCAATTATAGTTAAAGTCACCACAAATACCACATGAACAAAACACAACACAAACAAAACAGCCACAAATTCCTCCTCTCACAGTTCCTTCAGGTACAGTAGACGTAACCCACGACTCGTCATACTTAATTAAAAACTCCTGGTATTTTCCAACTATAAGGTATCAAAATTGCAAATGAGATTTATTTCATAATGTGATGGGAGATTAATTATCCACAAAGCATGCTAAGGACAACTGGTCGTGCGTGAGTGTGTGCGGGTGCGTTTGTGTGTTTATGTATGTGTTTCATGGGGTTGTGGAGGGCATTGTTATGTGTTTGTGAGTGTTAGGGTACTGTGTAAGTGCGTGTGTATTTTAATGGGGAGGGTGTTGTTCAGTTACCTTCTCCCTTGCCCTTCCTTATGTCACTCTGGTGAATCACTGCTGACAGACCACGCACAGAAAAAACTATCATATTCTCTGGTTTTAAGTTTTTCACATTCTGTCATAGAATAATATTCCGCTTTTTGTAGCAGACTTCCCTAACCACGTTCTCTTGACAACTAAACACCACACTGACTTACCAGATGTGAACATGAACAGCAGAAATTTACCTCGAGCTGCCAAGCATTCATTACAGCTGTTAAATGGTTATGTTGGTATTTGTGTTATAGTGAACTGGGTGGGAACTGTGGTTTGGTATTCTGGCAAGCATTTTGTGCTTAAAAATAAAACATGTGTTTGTTTGATGGATATAATCTTGTAATGACGTCCTCTGGTTATCCTTGTTCGTGTCGACTTAATGTTTACCATTGTTTAACTACCGGCACTCTTTATGTAGTAGTGTGTGTGTGTGTGTGTGTGTGTTTTGTGTTTAACCACTCACACTACAAATATTGTTTTAAAGGTCTCACAGAAATGGCACAGATATTCCACTTACAGACAAAAACAAAACAACAACCCACACCAACCTCCTATTCACAGTCTAGCCAAGCTGATATTTACTCCCGTTGTGAAAGTGCCCTAAACGGGACCCAGCCACCCTACATGTACTGTACATTTATGACTACCATCTCCATATGCTGTGTTGTGAATTCTAATTTAACTTCCCGAAAATGTATCTACAAGGTAAATCAAATCTCCACACCTTACCTGAACACGACGGTCTCACCTGTAATGAGTTCTTGAATTTTGTTGTTGTTTACTCTATTTTTCTCGTTGGCTTTGTTGATAAGGTTAATCTAAGCCGAGAATTCCTGCGGATATTAACGTTAGAAATGAGTCATGGGGTAAGTCTGACAAGTTTCCGACACTCAGTAATGAAGGACAAATGCTCCCCTTCTACAGGGAGTCTCGCGCGAGCTTCGTCAGTAGGAGCTAGGAATTTGTGACTCATGTGCCTTTCCATCTTACAATATACTGGTGATGCGTCTCCGTGTTTCAGACTTTGCTTGTGTTATAGCTTAGGCTAGAAATATGGATACTGTATTGCAAATATTACTATTGTGCTCTGTATCGCTGTCCATAGGCTAGTGGTATTTTGTATGCATGTGGCGGAGGTGCAGGAGAAAATAATGACTGCGCACATGTCGTAGTGCTTGCATAGTGATGACCTCATTAGTTTTGATCAACATTGATTACAAGTCAGTTGGTCACGTCAAGCCAATAGCTCATTTAAGAAACCCGTATAACTGGATGTCCTCCTCGGTGTTGCTTCAGCCTTCATTAGTTTGTGTCATCATAGTTTGACCCTCCAAGTGTCATTTCGCAATCATAAGTAGAATGTAGCGAAGTCAGATCTCTCAACCGGAAAGACGACGTGGAGTTAATTTGATGAACGCGTTTGTGCTGATAGTTACCAGCAGACAGTGGAGTACCTCAAGGATGAGTGTTTGGTCTGGTCTTAGTACCTCAAGGACTAATGTTAGGTCCGGTCCTAGTTAGTACCTCAAGAACTATTGTTAAAGGTAGGTTCTAGTTTTCCCTCTTTTGAATGACGACCGGAATCTGTCACGTATTGACTAATTAGTTGGTGAAAGATCAAGTCTGAAAGATTATGAAGAGTTGCTCCAGTCATTGTATCACAATAACAGCTCAGACAATAACACGATCGTTTGATCAAGAGAAAACGAGCTGTAAGTAGAGCTCAGCTCAAAGTGGAAGGTATTATTCATAAACCTAGACCAGCTTACTCAGCAGGCTCTCTCTCTCTCTCTCTCTCTCTCTCTCTCTCTCTCTCTCTCTCTCTCTCTCTCTCTCTCTCTCTCTCTCATCACGTACAAAACCTATACATTCACTTACGTCCCCCCACGTGTCTCTGTCATTCTGATATCATCGTTTAAACAAGTATGTGTGTCACCACTCTCACCTGTGGCTGGTTCCTGACGACGGAGATGGTCCCTGTCTCGTATAACACGGCTGCTTATCTTCTGTTTGGCGACAAGACGTAATGCTTTCCGCTGTTGTATTACGAAGGCTGACATTGTAAGCATAAAATAATATTGCAAATTGGGCGTTATATAAACTAATAATTTAAAAGAATAGTGCAAATTACACGTTAAATGTTATAGTGGGAACATTACATAAGTATACATTATCACGTTATGTAGAAGCATATTGCACAGTTTGCTCTGTATATTACTAAGGAAAAAACTGCAAGCTGTGCTCCACATACAACACAAAATTAACTTACTACGCGATGTGCTTTTATGAAAAATATTGCAAACTCTAATATATTCTGTTAATGATAGTGTTGCAGTTTGCATGTAGTCCTTAAGGAAAAGATTGTAAATTGTTGTGTATTTATTATCACGGTGAATGTTAAATATAGTTTGATGTATGTTTATTATTACTTGGAATATTTAAAATTGTAAGATAGTTGACCCGTGATGGCGACAACGGCTCTGACCAGTATACTAAACACATCACTTTCATCAACTGTGCTTCTGAATGCAACTTCCAAATGCATGTAGCATCGTTCCCCTTACATCACTCATCCACCCTTTCACTCTCACTCAAAAAATAAAGTAAAAATAAATTAAAATAAATATAATGATTAAATAAAAAAGGTAATACATAACATCTGAAAATATTAACATACTATTAACCACTCAAGTGTGTCTGAGGGTTGACAACGACAGTCCTCATCCCCCAAACTACCTCCTAGATGTTTTTGTTAATATTCCCAGATGTGTTAACTCTCCAGGACCACAACTTTTAACTAGATAAATCTGTGGATAAGGTGTCAAATGTACGGCCAATAATTTTCCTGTGTGTCGCGTTCTTCCGATATAAAGTTAGCTAACGCTGACTTAACGAAACCTAACTTCCTAATGCTAACCTAACCTAATTTCAGGTAAACATTGAGAGCAGTGTAACCCAATTTTGTTAGTGACAGACTTGTTAGGTTTGGTTAGTCAGACCTTTTTGGCATCTGTTATGAATGATTCCTTAAATGTACAGTCGCTCAAAATAGTATCTGAAAAGTGGGGCTGATGGATGTCAAAACGAACAAGACAACCCCTGTTGTCTGGACTCTGGGCACTGTTGCCTCGGTGGGGTTGATCAGCGTGAGTAGGCGCCGCACCTACTTATAACCAGAGTAGTTTATCTTTATAATTACAAGTATCCATCAACATATAAACTGTACACATTGCATTATAGTCTTACCTGTATGAGAGCAGTATAATCACCATACAGAGCATTTTTGATGCCCTATGTGAAACAGTATCGACGACAGGGTAGAGTTGCCATGATGCTATGAACTCAACAATGTGTTCTGGACGCCGGAGGTGGTTACACCAAATAATAATTCAATAAACGTGAGATGGCATTACTGTTTACCTTACCTATTAATATAACATACACTGATATCTAATACATGTATGCATATCAAATGCTACGTATGGGTACAGTCAGCATATGCATTTAGTTGTTGTTGTTGCTGCGCAGAGGAACATTTAAGCGTTGCCACGCACATATTGTTACTGTAAGTGTCTAACATTGGTAATGTCTTTTTAGACTGTCATTCCCTGTTAATATAACCATGTTAATTATATTCATATGAAACACGTTAAAGATAAACAGCACTAAACGTCTTGTATATTACATAGCAACCATTGTGGCATGCAGGGCTACCACCTTTATGTCCGATGTGTCATAAGAACATAAGAAAATAAGGAGTCTGCAATAGGCCGGTTGGCCTGTGCAAGTGCATGGCAGCTCCTGTCGAGAGCTACTACTACGATAGCCCCCTCCCTCGTATAAGATAATATCCATATTAATAAAGATACACAGTGCTCAGTAAAGATAATAAAGATCACTAATTCATAGAAAAGTGTCTCGAAAGAACATGTTATTAAGCAGTCTGTTTTTGACAGTCAACATATTATGAACTGTGGTTATGGAGGGACTAAATTATTTTAATTTTCAATTCATAGACATTAATGGCAAAGTTATCTGGGATGAACTTAAGGCAATTCACGTCAACACATCGATGATTACAGACTAGCAGTTGAGATGAGGTACGCCATGTCTTGGTGTGTCTGGTCGGTGATAAGAAGGGACGGAGGCACTAAAATTGGCACTACTTCACATACTCTGTGTTGATTAATTGGAAGTCAGGAGAACCCATGATACGATTAATGTTCTTCAAGCTATTGGCGAGACTTGAGATGTGTCAGGTTTATCATACATCCTTCCTTATCGTCCTTCGGGTCATCAAAGACGCTTCAGATGTCTCAGGTCCTTCCTAAATCCTACCAGGTTACGTCCTCATCTCTCGTCAGGTCGGCAACGATACCCGAGATATGTCAGGTCATTCCCACATCCTATCATGTCACTACCTTCTTCACCAGCAGGTCCACGAATATAATTACGCCAGGTCTTTTCAACTTCCTACCAGGTCACTTCCTCCTCCTCCTTTAGGTCATTGACGCAAACGCTTGACCAACTTCAGGTAGATTGGTAGTCTCAGGTAGTTACAACGCAGCTGGACACACTATAAATTTAGAACTCGGTTGAAAGTTAACAAAAACTTGACACCAGCTTCTACCTCCGGCGCTGCTGATCTCACCTCCACCTACCCGGGTACTTCTCTACCTCAACAGCTCCTTCAAGCGTCGTATTTATCCTCTGAGTAGATACCGTAAAGAACTGTAAATGATGGTGTTTTAAAAGACAAACTGATACTAATGACTGGAAAGTCCACTAAAGACCATGATGAGCTATTAAACACCATTATTGCTCCATTGTCGAAGACCATTAGTGTTCCATTGTCGAAAACCATTAATGCTCCATTGTCGAAGGCCATTAATGCTCTAATGTTGAAGACCATTAATGCTCTATGGTCGAGGAACCCTTTAAACTTTAAGACCATTAAACACTATTCATAAAGACCACTGAAAATTATTGTGGACCATCAAGAGACGGAGGTCGCTTACTGTACGTTTAACTTTTATATTCGCGATAAAATTTGGAGACGTGTGTGTTGTTTTGTTCAGTGAATATTGATTATCCTGCTTGCAACTTAGTGTCCAGAATTTGTGTCTGGTTTGCGGATTTACATTCAAATTGGCTAGGTTGATCAATATGTGACAAGTTCATCATCATCGTCATCATCATCATCAATGTCGCCGTCGTTGTCCGTCGTCGTCATCGCTGTTGTTATGGTGGGCAAGGAATACACAATCTGACAGGGTCCACTTGGCGAGGCTGGACTGTCAAGCTCAATAAGATAGTGAAGTGAGGGGAATATTTGGGGAGTATGTATCACCCAATAAAAACATATTCGGCACGCTTACGGCGTGATACACTATAACACGGGTGCCGAATAATTTTTTAGTGGGTGCACAGTGTCTCACAAAGTATCATAAGAACATAAGAAAATAAGGAGTCTGCAATAGGCCGGTTGGCCTGTGCATGGCAGCTCCTGTCGAGAGTTACTACCACTCTGTATCATCCATGAATCTATCTAGCCTCCTTTTGAAACTTTCCAGAGTTCCCGCACTTACTACAAAGTTGCTAAGCTTGTTCCACTCGTCCACCACCCTATTTGTGAACCAGTTTCTTCCTATCTCCCTCCTAAACCTAAACTTATCCAACTTGAATCCGTTGCTCTGAGTCCTATCCTGCTCGGATATTATAAGAACTTTATCTATATCCCCTTTATTGATTCCTTTCACCCACTTAAATACTTCTATCATATCTCCCCGCACTCTTCGTCTTTCTAGGGAATGCAAGTTAAGTTTCTTTAACTTATCCTGATATGGAAGGTTTCTAAGTCCCGGAATCATTTTTGTCATTCTTCGCTGCACCGACTCTAGTGAATTTATATCCATTCTGTAATAGGGGCACCAGAACTGAACCGCATAATCGAGGTGCGACCTGACTAGCGCAAGAACAATATTTTTCAGATACTTTTTTGAGCGACTGTTCATATCAACTTAGGAATAATTATTTTAAAGTTATGCCTACTTAAGAGTCCAATACCCAATTGGCATATTCAAAGGAAATAATAATAATAATAATAATAATAATAATAATAATAATAATAATAATAATAACAATAATAATAATAATAGGACCGCCCATCACTTATCCAAAAATAAAATAAATGTTACGCGTCGTGGTATGTGTTTCTTTATTCTTTTAAGCAATCTTCTGACATAACCCTTCTCATACACTGTCCTCGTTCACATTTTTTATGCCCCTGTCGAGTAGGTCGTCTTCAGGAGAGTCCAATAGTTATTACACCCACCCAAGAACCTGTACATCTGTACTGTAAATGGGATGAATCTTCATGCTTCAGCGCTACATGAAACAGCAGTCACAGTTAATAAACATCCGCAGCTTTTGAGGACATCTTAGTTAGGTGACTGCCGGGCACCACATTACCTACTGTGGTCAGATCCTCCAAGCCGAATATCTTAGATACAATCATTTTTGCCCCTTATTTCAACATTTATCTTCTATTCGTTAATAGTGATAAGTGTTAACTAGTGATAAGTGTCTCATCGAGACACTTCGCAACACAAACTTAAAATAACGCGCCCCATAATTTCCCAGTTAGGCTTTCGATCTAATAGACTATAAACAATACTAGTAAAGATTAGTGTTATAGTAAATACCGGGGGATTCCGGGATATACCTTGTACGAGTACTTTAACTCGGAGGAAACCCCATCGCAGCTACCGGAGGAAGGTCACAAGCCTCCAGGTGGACAACGTCTTGTTTTGAGAAAATGGCATAGTACCAGTCCGGCGTTGGTATTATGTTCATATTGTATGAGTGAACTTCAGGTTCAGGTCGGTGACGATTTTAGTTTACGGATTGGGCTGTTATGTGGCCACACTCTGCAACTATAGGTCGTTATATCACGGTATTAGTACATAAGAACGTAAGAATGGAGGAAATTGCAGCGGGTCTATTGACCCATACTGGGCTGTACCGTTTACACCCAACGCAGGTTTGACTGCTGTATGGACACTATCCGCGGTTGGTTTTCATAATCCGAAAAAAATATCAAGCAAACTTTACCTGGGGATAATCACCTGGGGTTCCATTTACATCTTAGTTTCCTCTTGCAAGAGGGATTCCAGCTCTTGCAGATAGGTTTCCTCATATAAGAGGAACCTCAGCTCTCCTAGCTGTGATTCCTCCGCCAACTGGGCTTATTATCACAAGACACCCTACTGTAGCACTACCAGGAAATCACAGAAAAAACACGACAATTAATCAATATCTCAGAATGCGATCTCTTATCTAAATACGCTCGGGTATGAATCAGTTTATTCATTAGGTCCCTCTTAAGACCATAACGGCGGTGAAGAAGGACTACCCCACCCAGTAGTCATATGTCTTTAATGAGGGTGTATCCTGATGGGGTCTCTGACTTAACACGGATAAAGATTCTCAAAACATTTACCTATTAACGGGAGACCATTGATCATATTTTTTCCAAGTAAATATTTTCTTCACCTACTTCTTTTAGCGCCCTCTCCATCTCTATCAGTTAATTAAGCATTCTATACTGTAATAATCAATCCCTTTTAAGACAAACCAAACGCCGATTAGCACAAGATAATTAAACTAACGTCTTCATGCTCCTCGGCAACAACATAAACATTACTCTACGCTACGAGACATTTCGAAGATGATATTACGTAAGAGACAGGTAGTCAACCACTGAGAGTGGAACTTTAACTACTAGGTGTGTGTGTGTGTGTGTGTGTGTGTGTGTGTGGTGTTTAGTGTGTGTGTGTGGTGTTTAGTGTGTGTGTGTGTGGTGTTTAGTGTGTGTGTGTGTGGTGTTTAGTGTGTGTGTGTGTGTGTGTGTGTGTGTGTGTGTGTGTGTGGTGTTTAGTGTGTGTGTGTGTGTGTGTGGTGTTTAGTGTGTGTGTGTGTGATTGATTTGATTTTCCCGCTTACAACGGCTACTTTATTGTGCACCCTTCACTCATCCTGAGAGCGGTAGCGCAAAAGGATTACAGAGTAGAGTTTACAACGGGTCATAATAATTAACTCCCGTGGTCAGGATATTATGGCACTGAATGTTACACAGCATTTCAATTACATTATTTGTTTAGTTCTATACATAAAGGGTAACTTATTCACAATTGCGTGAGTACAGGCGTGTGAGGCAATATGTCTGGCCGCACACTTTGTTATTCACATTTGCGTGGGAAGTATTCAAGCACATTGTGCATTTGGTTCAATACATGAGAACTGATATAGTTACTAAGTGCAATAAAGTGTGTGTGTGTGTGTGTGTGTGTGTAATAATAATATTAATAATAATAATAATAATAATAATAATAAACGGTTTATTAATAGAGTTGCAGCCGGTGGCTGAAAATATACAAACTTACATTTGATTTAGACATAATGATATGCATTGAATACATTTACAGGGCTGTACAGTACATAAATCAGGAGTTGTTTATTATTTTAACAATAGATGGGATGGTGCTATTCTTATATCTATCAGTGCGGGCTCTTATGGGCTGAATTTTGTTGTAGTGGCGGACTGCGCGAGGTGGGTGGGGGACTACCAGTGGCAGGACGTGGCGATGGCGAGGATGATGCAGTAGTCCACTGCCAAACCTTGCTAGTGCTTGGTGGTGGAGGTCACTGAGAGATGGCATTTCCAGGGTGGAGAGAGCGTTGATGTCGGCGGAGTAGTGTGCGCCGAGCATGATCTGCAGGCCCTTTTCTGTACCTTCTCTAGCCGACGTTGTTGGGTGGCGTTGAGAGAAGACGACCAAGCTGTGTGTGTGTGTGTGTGTGCAGCCACACACAGGGTGTAAAATGCGTCTAGTGTGGCAGCATTATGTTAGTGTTAAGGTCCAAGCACTGCTTGCTCCCTCTCGCTTTTAGCTGCCGCCGCTGGCTAGCCCTTGTGGCGAACAGGGAAACAACTTGCATAAGTCTTCCCCTGCAAGTACACAGTAGAGCCGCATCAAGACAATTCAGGGCCCCGGGCACTTTATCGAGAGGGGCCTCCCCTTACCCCATCCCCCTACTTTTTTCTGGGAAAAGAACGACATTGTAAATTTAAAATAAAGGTAGTTTATTTAACGATTTTTTTGTGAATTCAACTTATAAAATAAAAAAATTATAAGTCTTAAGCTGCATGCATTCATTACCAGCAGTCGTACTTAGATTACTCAGAAGCAAAAATTTACCTTTCAATAAAATAAAATCTGACAAAATTGTAGTAATCAGAATGTCTGATTTTCATTCATTTACTGGAAGAAACAACTATATCTAGATGAAGTATTTTATAGATGTACTTAACTAAAAGTTAGCCTTTCGGTCTTTCATAACAGAAAACTGTGAAACCACATCTACAAAGTCATTCACACGTGTTAGATCGCTTTCAATGGACATGATGGGAAGGCAGTTCAGCTTATCTTGGCTCATTGTAGCACGCCTTTCACTTTTCACCAGTTTCATTTTTGAGAAGCTGTGTTCTGCTTCACACACTGTGATATGCAATGACAGAAATATTCTCATAGCTATGGTGACATTTGGAAAAGTTGTTTCCAAATTCTGGTGTCTTATGAACTTGAGCATCGACAGTGGTGAATCCATTTTCTCTTTCAATCTGATCATAAAATTATAAAAAAAAAAAAATCAAATTCATTAGCGCAATCAAAATCAAAATCATCTCTGTATTTTGATGTGAGATGGATTACTCTAGCTGGCAAATGCTCTTTGTTTTGATCTGAGAAACATTTTAGAAATGCAAAATCATCTGCTAGTCCTCTATAAACTTCTTTACGTTGTATAAGACAAGTCCGCAGTTTATCAATGATTAAGAGTGAAAGTTTGCACTCTGAACATCTCACCTGGGGATTCTGTGAATTCTTCATCTGGTGATTTACTTTTATCAAAATATCTCTTTCGTTTTCTCTGACGTTTTTCTTCATATTTATAATGTTGGTTTATGCATGGCATGGTGTTTTTTGCATCATCTTCAATCTCGTCAAATTTTTCATGCAGTTTCTCAGTGAACTCCTTTAAAGACTCAAGCAATGATGTGGCTGCCAGTAAATCCACACTTTCCTTTTGCAGAGTTAGGTTCACTTTATTAAACCGAATAAGTATTCTATTCCACATTTTTGCCATGAAACCTGTTTCAAGTTTTTCTACTCAGGCGATTAATCCATTTGCCTCTGACCTCATAGATTCAGGTTCATCATCATTAGCCACAAAGTCTTTCAGGTTTTCATATTGGCTTTTGTAGTTCAGGCACAATGCTTTTGTAGCCTCAGCATGGCAAGACCATCGCGTAGTTGACAAGCGTTTTAAAGTTAAAATCTTGTTGTTTTCATTTGGAGTGAAACCCTTTGTCAAGATATCCCAAAGATGTGTTGATCCTCCGCAGAAAGCATACTGTAAAGTTTGTTCAGCAAACCCCCCAAAAATTATGGCTTCCAAACAACAACTAACACTATGTACTCCTACCAGGTTCAGTGAATGGACAGCACGAGGTACATAATCAATGAGATTATTTACATCTTTGATTTTTCTTTGGATACCTTCATATTTCTCAGATATATTGGCAGCATTATCGTACGATTGTCCACGGGAAGGTAAGACAGAAAACGATCCACTGGTTCACCAGACGAAGAAACATACCAAATAGTGAATGCAAGTTGGTCAGTTCTTGAAGTATCAGGTGTAGAATCTAAACGTAAGGAGTAATATTTTGCACTCTGAATCTCTTTGCAAACAGTTGACAAAACCTTTTTTCCCATTACCAAAATGAGTTCATTCACAAATGTTGGAGCTCAAGTAACTTGGATTTCCCTTGCTTTTATTTCCAAACCGTGAAATGTGATCAGCCAGAAATGCATCAAACTTGCTTATTAGTTCAAGAATACCAAGGAAGTTACCATTATGGGGTGATCCTATGACTTGATCAGGTCCTCTGAACGCTAATCCACGCTCACTCAAAAACTTTATTACTTCTACCAAACGCAAAAGTAATGAATGCCAATATTTCCTCTAATTTTCAATTTGATAACGGAGTCCACTGCCAATACAATTACCGATTTTTTTTCGCAGTATATAGGCTAGAGTTGTTTTTCTGTGACCCACTGAACTGTTCCCCAAGAACTCTGCTGGTGTGTGCTCAGTCATTGAATTCATGCACAAATGGTGAACTTGTAGATGTACTAGAGAAGAGCAGACTTAAGAGAGGAAACGGCGTGTCTGATGTTCACCTGAACCATACGTTCTTAATGTTCCTTTAAACTCAGAGTCATGATGCTGACAAGTATCTGGACCAGCCTTTGACCGGTTCGGTGGGAAGAAAAAAGAAAAATTGCCAGTAGTCTTGCTTACTCCAACTACAGGAGCATCGAGGCTACCATTATCCATGAACAACTACGTTGGACTGGCCATGTTTCCCGCATGGACGACAGTAGACTGCCAAAGCAGCTACTTTACAATCACCTAACGAATATCAAACATATCGCCGGCGAGCAATTGAAAAGGTATAAGGATAGTGTTTGACAAACCTGATAAGGTGCAAAATCGACCCCCCTCACCTGGGAGTCGATTACTCCACATCGTAACGCTTGGAGAAGCACCACACGAGGTGTCAATACTTTCGAGTTAGCCCGACTGCAAACCGAGGCAGACAAGCGCCAACGTCGGAAAGACGCTGCCACCGCCTCTCCCACAGTAGTTGCAGCCCTCCTTATGTGCAATGAATGTGGACGACGCTGCCGGACCCGTATCGGCCTCTTTAGTCACCTCAAAACTCACCAACCTAGGTGACATACCTAATAACTCATATCATTGTATCATAGCTGGATGATCGTTATACTCGATTCCGAGTGTGTGTGTATGTGTGTGTTTGTGTGTGGTGTTTAGTGTTTGTTTGTGTTTGTGTGGGGTGTTTAGTGTGTGTGTGTGTGTGTGTGTGTGTGTATGTGTGTGTGTGTGTGACATGTGTCGGACCATGACGGCAAAGACTGTCTCGGTCCTGTAGTTTCCCATCTTCGTAAAAGGAGTGTGACTGCTACAAGCTCGAGAGGGAGGTGCTCCAGATTCGAAGGAAGAAGGTTGGCTTTGCTGAGGCAAAGCGTCGAGCTCTCTCCCGGTTTGTGCGTCCAGGAGTATCTTATGTCTCGATGCCATCCTCCATTCCCATTCCACGTCCCGAGGTTCCTGTGTTGTGACAAAATGCAGTAATTTCCTCTGCGGCTCCTCTCGTTCGTTTCCTTCAACTGATGATGTTATTACTGAACGCCGAACGCCACTCGCCGAACATCACATCCAACTGGCGCTTACCCATGTTACTTGATGGGCAGACTTCCACAGCTTCCAATTCTCTCCGAACTAAGACTGTAGCCATGACTCTTCCCGGATCAGGGAAGTTTTTCGTGACCTAGATATGTATTCTGCATGGGAGGAGACTCCCTGTAGTGGAGCAGACTCGCTTTCTGGGTATGGTCCTGGACCATCTTCTCACATGGTTACCACACCTAATGAGAATTAAAGACAAGGTGTCTCCGCCGCATGTCTCTCATCCGTATGCTCTCACATGTCCCTTGAGGTGCTGATCGGACCACGCTCTTTCGTCAATATTATGCCTTTGTTTGGCTTAAACTTGATTATGGCTGTGAGCTGGATTCCTCCGCAATGCCATCTCGTTTGTGTATTTTAGACTCTGTCCACCACACTGGCACATGCCTGGCTACTAGTGCTGATAGGTCTGCCCCCATCCATAGTCTTTTGTGCATTGCGGGTGAGCCTCCTCTGGACTTCCGACGACAACCACTGGCCTTACTACCATGCTCAGCGGCTCCCTGGTTCCCTTCTTTATGCCGCTCTTTCCCGACTTGACCTCCACCCTGAATGCTGGCAGATCCCTTTTAATACCTCGTTCTTTTGGCTTAGGTATGAGGTATCTCAATGACGAGCTCAGTCTATCGGGTTTTTTTTATTTATTTATTTTTTTTTTATTTTTTTTTTATTCTGCCGGTTGTAAATTGTTAATAGTCAGTAACTTTGTACAAGTTTTCCACACGTCTTGCCACTAGGGAGTCAACAGCTGGACTGAATTGCAGCCGTGTGTAGACACGGGAAATTACCGTAAAGTGTGAAGATGTGTATAGACAAGCACAGACGACTACAACCGTGTACGGCCACGTGACCGGACAATGCAGTGGGACGCCGTAAGTGCAACACGGTGCCGTGGTGGCAGATTCGCCGTGACCTTGCCGTGTGAAAACGTATATATGAACCATCAGTCAACTGCAGTCTACGGCCCCGTGCCGTGAACGGCCACGGCGAAGAACCGTGCTGTGTGAAAGCGGCCTTGATATAGACCTCCCACTGTGTCTCTTTGCTCATTCAGTGGATCTACCCAATGGATTCTGCATTGTCGCATTTTGTTTCCTTTTGTACAGAAGGTACAGATATCGCAAACGCCTCCTGTGATCCATTGCCTTCTACTGCTTAGTATAGAGAGCGGAAAGAACCGTAGCTATGCACAGCAGACCCGTTTGGCTTCACGGCCGAAAACCATCATCTCTACGGAGCTGTGGCTGTTCACGGGCACGGCGAAAAACCATGCTGTGTGAAAGAGGCCTAACTCGTATCCATATCGGCCATACCCGGTTGAGACACGGGTACATTATGGACGGTGGCGCGGCTCAGAGCTGGTCGGTCCCCTTGAATGTACCACACTTACTGGTTTCGTTTTGGTCGTTTTATTTCCAGTTTTGTTTTAATTTCCGTCATTTTAATTTTGATTTAACCTTTACCATTAATTATCCCCGGCGCCATATGACCCTGGCTGTTGCGGCACAAAGATAGTATTCATAATCATTCATTCATTCTTCAAAGTCCTGCCCACTTTTGTAGAAATACTTGTCGTCGTTACTGTTACAGTTGTCATAACAGGTAACGTATACCTTAGGAAAGTTAGGTGTGATTCTCAAAGGTTTTTATAACTCCAAATAAACCCTTTTAGCCAATATTAATATTCAATTTACTTAAAACCTTCGCTTATATGATGGCCGAGCAAAACAGTGATTCGGTGAACCCATTTTCGTGTGGACCTGATGTGGACGGGACAAAGATACAACAATATTGACGGATTATAAGTTAGCTAAACACTTTTATCGCAGGATTTTATATTCTGTTCTCTTTAACGTTAGTGTCACTTGATCTTCTTTGATCAATCAGAGTATCGTTCTAATTTCTTGGGAGATTTAGGCATGTGCAGAAATTTAGTCTCTCGGTATTCCTTTGAGTTTATGGTCCCCTCCTCATTTGAACACCGAAAACAAGAACACCATCACTGACAATACACTGAAAACACGAGAAAAAAAAAAGAGAAACCACTTTCTCCCCCGCCATCGGCAACATAGGGTAAGTATTTTTTAATATTATTAAGTCTTTTATAGGTTAGATTATGTTATGTTATGTTAGGTTAGATTATGTTATGTTATGTTAGGTTAGGTTAGGTTAGATTATGTTATGTTATGTTAGGTTAGATTTGGTTTGTTTGGTGATTTTTTATAGTTTTTAACCCCACATTTTACCCCATCTTCAAAGCTCTGCCCACTTTAGGGACACCATTGTTGTTGCTAGTGTAATTGGTTGTATCTCCATAAATATCCATTCTCCACGGAAATAAAGGTCATATTTGTTTATAACGGAAAAAATACACAACTAAACCTTATTTTAGTAATCAATTTCTCTTATTGCATTAAACTAATCTGTACCCTATTCTCGCACGAAAACAATATAATTCATTCACGTGTAGTGCCGGTAAGAGCTACCTGTAAAAAATCTTAATTACGCCACCAGTAAATTTAATCGTATTTACTACAACAGTTTAAGGACTTTAGATACCCCGTATCTTTAATCACCTTCTTTCTCCTTCCCCCTCTCCCCTCCCCTCTCTCCCCTGCCCCCCTCCCCCCTCCACCCCCTCTCCCCCCTCCACCCCCTCTCCCCTCCTTCCTCTCCCCTCCCCCACTCCACCCCCCCACTCCACCCCCCTCTCCCCTCCCCCCTCTCCCCATCACTCGTAAAAAAATCAAGGCGATGTGATACGTAACGTGTTGTCAGGTAGTTGCCCGGTTGAAACCTTTGACGTTTATTTTATCGAACTACTGTGATTGGTTGATTAGGTTGATGAATGTTTAGTGTATTCTTTTTACTCGACTCTGACTAAGATTCACCAATCTTCAGTGTAGATTGGGCCAATATATCTCCAACCTAACCTAACTTAACCCAATCTAACTCAAACTAATCTAAATTAATCAATTCTTAACCTAGCCAAACCTAACTTAACCTAACCTGTCCTTAACCTAACCTCATCTAACTTTAAACCACCTAAATCTAATTTGTGTCCAACGTAACGTATAACCTATCTCAAACCTAACCATTCAATCACCATGTTAATGCTACTCTACACATGCTAAACACAGGAACAGTGGCACACCTCAAGGTTACATATCACGGTCCATAGGTATTATAGACAAGAGTAAACACAGTGTGAGGTAATACATGGAAACAAACTCTGTCTACTCATTTCTCTGTTTACACTCTTGAGTCAATGTTTTTAATTCATCGTAAACAGATTTCTACACAGTTATGTTAGTCAATAAGTGAACCTGCCACACCCATACTAAGACCTAACACACACACACACACACACACACACACACACACACGGCTCGTGAAAGTGATCTATTACAAAACATACGTAATCCCCCCCTCATCCCACCCTACCCCACGAACTCCCAATCACACACCCACCCCTCCTCTACCCTCTCCCCCTTTTCCCACCCCTCCAACCTCTTTCACATTCCCCTCTTCCTCATACAGTTCACCCCCTGCTTCTTCGCACCTCCTTTCCTACACTAGACCCTTTCCCATTCACCCCCCATTCCCTCCCTCTTCATTCTCCTTCTCTCTCTCACCTCCACCCCTTCCCTTCCTCCACTCTCATCTCACTGTCCTACACTATGCCCTTTCCCCTTTCTTCTCCTCCTTCTCCCCCAACCCCTCCCTTCCCTTTCCTCCTCCATCACCTCAATCCCTTTCCACCACCCCCCTTTTCCCCGCCTCCCCTCTTACACCAGGAGACAGAGACGGACCATTTACTAACACCACGGCCAACAACCACGGTGAGGTGATTTACATTTCGTTCCTTATTTTCACATAAAATTAGGAGGAGATGACATTTGCTTTACCTTCTTTCAAGACTTTATTGTGAAGTAGTTATCGAATTACAACTGTACCACGTGTGGGTAAATTACAACTGTACCGCGTGTGGGTAAATTACAACTGTACCACGTGTGGGTAAATTACAACTGTACCAAGTGTGGGTAAATCACAACTACACCACGTATGAGTAAATCACAACTATACCACATGTAGGGAAATCACAACTGCACCACGTGTGGATAAATCGTAAATGAACCACAGAAGCTTCGGGTGACAATAATGATACATCAACATGATCAGCTTGAGGAGACCGAGTCATCCTCTACCTTAATACAGCCTGGGACGGAGACCCTAGTCACTTACCTTCACTAATACACGAAAGTTGAGGAACGAACACACACACATTACATAATTACTAGAAAGGGTGACGCATATACAACATCCCATTAAAACGTATTTTGAATAAATATGAATATAGAAAAAATGACATTATAACATGACACTTTTATCGCCGTAGGACTAAGGCGTGCAATAGTGAAAGGTAAAACAGTTAGGTGTTGCCAAGTGACGTAACAGTGGTCAAACTTTCCCTCTAGCGTGTGTGTGTGTGTGTGTGTGTGTGTCTGTGTCTTTTGCAGCGGTTGAAATGATGATGAAACGTCCTGGCAATAAACCTGAAAATAGCAGTAGTATGAGTTAGGTTAATTATATCTCTTCCAGTAGTATTACATGTGGATATACATAATTTCAACTATAGATGACTAAGTCATACCTAAGTTTCTCTGGATCTGAAGGAAATTCATTTATCACAAATCATACGTCACAAATTCATATAAATGCGTGTTCGTCCATTCCTTCAGTAGTTCAGTTGACCGCAGGAAGCAGCAGCTGGGTCAGGGGGACAGGAAGAACACCTCACCATCTGGAGTTAACAACCATCCACCCTACCAGCCTCCCTTTTTTGCACCACCTGTCACACCACCTTGAGTTATCCTGTGATTAAACTACCGACATGTGAGAGAGTTTAAAGGAGCCTAGTTTACCTGTATATCATCAGAGTTGCTATCTAGATAGTAAACGCTCACTGACATGACCCGACCTTGAGGAGGGAGGGGGGGGTTGGCCTGGAGGACGAGAGTAGCATGAGGTGAGTGATAGTAGCGAGGTCGAATAAACGGCGTTGTGGGATAAGGTAATGATCGGGACTGAGATCTGTTACTGAGTAATCGTCGAGAGGAAACTGATGAGTGTACAGACAGTAAATGGCGAATGTAAGAGCTACCATCATCGCCTACAGCTGTGAACTCACTAGCTCTGGAAGATCCGCCTGAGGTATTAGCATACAGTTCCCAGGTGGAAAACTCCCCCTGTGGATTTGTTAAGGCGGTTATCAATCACTACCCTGTTATGGAATTATAGACTTGAGGCTCGACCAATGTGCTTCGAGTCACAGGTGAACATGAATTGCAGGGTAAGTTCTTCCTCTTGATGTAGGGTCATTTAGAGTCTTTTGCCTTGTCTTGCTATCAGATTACGGGCCATTTTGACTGTCTGAAAAGGGCAGAGTCACGTTGCCTTATACTTTGCAGTATGTTGTGGAATTAATGGCAGATAAAGAGTGATAACTTTTTACAATTCCTGTTAACTTAATATACCGTTAATTTACAATGTAGGTTGATGGCGCCTTTGAAACTACTAACACTATTTGTATTATCATTATTAAGACTAGTACGAATATTAATTATTATTATCATTACTGTACTACTACTACTACTACTCTTCTAAACTTTTACTATTCATATCATTATTAATATTATAACTACCACTGTGACAAAAACAATTGCTGTTATTATTTTTTTTTTACTATTAAAACTATTTCCATTAACGATTATCATAATAAAAATTAATAATATGTTTCATATTTTTACCACCATTATTGCAACTATGGTAATAAGAAAGAACACTGAACATATGCCTTTTCCATATATACGAAGGCAATATGAACGTCACCGCACTCGACCGCCTGCACTACCCCAACTTAAAGTCAGGTACACACTCACTCCTGGGTGAATTTTTGGTGCCCCAGATGCGAACCAGCGACCCTTAGGACAGGAAGATATTATAAAAAAAACCTTCAATTGCAACTCCTTCCTCATTTATCACACCTTTCACCTGTTTCAAGTAATGTCATCCTCCTCTTCAGTCACTAATTCGCTCTCCTAAAAAGGGTTAACCCACCGTCCTAAAAAGGGTTAACCCACTGTCCCATAAAGGTAATCCACTGTCCTAAAAAGGGTTAACCCACTGTCCTAAAAAGGGTTAACCCAATGTCCTAAGAATGGTTAACCCACTATCCTAAAAATGGTTAACCCACTGTCCTAAAAAAGGTTCACCCACTGTCCTAAAAAGGGTTAACCCACTGTCCTAAAAAGGGTTAACCCACTGTCCTAAAAAGGGTTAACCCACCGTCCTAGAAAAGGTTAACCCACTGCCCAAGAAATGTAACCTACTTTCCTCAAAAGGGTTAACCCACTGTCCTAAAAAGGCAACCCACTGTCCTAAAAAGGGTGAACCCACGGTCCTAAAAGGGTTAACCCACCGCTCTAAAAAGGTTAACCCACCATCCTATAAAAAGGTTAACCCACCCTCCTAAAAAGGGTTAACCCCTGTCCTATAGAAGGTTAACCTACCTTCTCCCCACCACCCCTATCTCTCCCCACCAACCCTACTTCTCCCCACCACCCCTATCTCTCCCCACTACCCCTATCTCTCCCCACCACCCCTATCTCTCCCCACCACCCCTATCTCTCCCCACTACCCCTATCTCTCCCCACCACCCCTACTACTCCCCACCACCCCTAATTCTCCCCACCACCCCTACTTCTCCCCACCACCCCTATCTCTCCCCACCACCCCTACTTCTCCCCACCACCCCTACTTCTCCCCACCACCTTTATCTCTCTCCACCACCCTTACTTCTCCCCACCACCCCTATCTCTCCCCACCACCCCTATATCTCCCCACCACCCCTATCTCTCCCTACCACCCCTATCTCTCCCCACCACCCATACTTCTCCCCAACACCCCTATCTCTCCCCACCACCCCTATCTCTCTCCACCACCCTTATTTCTCCCCACCACCCCTATATCTCCCCACCACCCTTACTTTTCCCCACCACCCTTACTTCTCCCCACCACCCCTATCTCTCCCCACCACCCATACTTCTCCCCAACACCCCTATCTCTCCCCACCACCCCTATCTCTCTCCACCACCCTTATTTCTCCCCACCACCCCTATATCTCCCCACCACCCTTACTTTCCCCACCACCCTTACTTTTCCCCACCACCCTTACTTCTCCCCACCACCCCTATCTCTCCCCACCACCCTTACTTCTCCCCACCACCCCTATATCTCCCCACTACCCCTATATCTCCCCACTACCCCTATATCTCCCCACTACCCCTACTTCTCCCCACCACCCCTACTTCTCCCCACCACCCCTACCTCTCCCCACCACCCCTATCTCTCCCCACCACCCCTATCTCTCCCCACCACCCCTACTTCTCCCCACCACCCCTAACTCTCTCCACCACCCTTACTCCTCCCCACCACCCCTATATCTCGCCACCACCCCTACCTCTCCCCTACCACCCCTACCTCTCCCCTACCACCCCTACCTCTCCCCTACCACCCCTACCTCTCCCCTACCACCCCTACCTCTCCCCACCACCCCTACCTCTCCCCAACACCCCTACCTCTTCCCCACCACCCCTACCTCTCCCCACCACCCCTATCTCTCCCCACCACCCCTACCTCTCCCCACCACCCTCACCTCTCCCTTACCACCCCTACCTCTCCCCACCACCCTCACCTCTCCCTTACCACCCCTACCTCTCCCCACCACCCCTACCTCTCCCCACCACCCCTACCTCTCCCCACCACCCCTATCTCTCCCCACCACCCCTACCTCTCCCCACCACCCCTATCTCTCCCCACCACCCCTATCTCTCCCCACCACCCCTACTTCTCCCCACCACCCCTACTACTCCCCACCACCCCTACTTCTCCCCACCACCCCTATATCTCCCCACCACCCCTACTTCTCCCCACCACCCCTATCTCTCCCCACCACCCCTATCTCTCCCCATCACCCCTACTTCTCCCCACCACCCCTACTACTCCCCACCACCCCTACTACTCCCCACCACCCCTACTTCTCCCCACCACCCCTATCTCTCCCCACCACCCCTACTTCTCCCCACCACCCCTATCTCTCCCCACCACCCCTACTTCTCCCCACCACCCCTATCTCTCCCCACCACCCCTATCTCTCCCCACCACCCCGATCTCTCTCCACCACCCTTACTTCTCCCCACCACCCCGATATCTCCCCACTACCCCTACTTCTCCCCACCACCCCTATCTCTCCCCACCACCCCTACCTCTCCCCAACACCCCTACCTCTCCCCACCACCCCTACCTCTCCACACCACCTGTACCCTTCTCCCTCAACACCCCTACCTCTCCCCAACACCCCAACCTCTACCCACCACCCCTACCTCTCCACACCACCTGTATCCTTCTCCCTCAACACCCCTACCTCTCCCCACCACCCCTACCTCTCCACACCACCCGTACCCTCCTCCCTCAACACTCCTACCTCTCCCCACCACCCCTACCTCTCCCCCACCACCCCTACCTCTCCCCCACCACCCCTACCTCTCCCCAACACCCCTACCTCTTCCCCACCACCCTTCCCTCTCCCCAACACCCCTACCTCTCCCCAAAACCCCTACCTCTCCCCACCACCCCTACCTCTCCCCACCACCCCTACCTCGCCCCACCACCCCTACCTCGCCCCACCACCCCTACCTCTCCACACCACCTATACCCTCCTCCCTCACCACCCCTACCTCTCCCCACCACCCTCACCTCTCCCCAACATCCCTACCTCTCCCCCACCACCCCTACCTCTCCCCCACCACCCCTACCTCTCCCTACCACCCCTACCTCTCCACACCACCCCTACCTCTCCACACCACCTGTACCCTTCTCCCTCAACACCCCTACCTCTCCCCACCACCCCTACCTCTCCCCCACCACCCCTACCTCTCCCCCACCACCCCTACCTCTCCCTACCACCCCTACCTCTCCACACCACCTGTACCCTCCTCCCTCACCACCACTACCTCTCCCCACCACCCTCACCTCTCCCTTACCACCCCTACCTCTCCCCACCTCCCCTACCTCTCCCCACCACCCTCACCTCTCCCCCACCACCCCTACCTCTCCCCCACCACCCCTACCTCTCCCCAACACCCCTACCTCTCCCCAACACCCCTACCTCTCCCCACCAACCCTACCTCTCCCCCACCACCCCTACCTCTCCCCCACCACCCCTACCTCTCCCCACCACCCCTACCTCTCTACACCACCTGTACCCTCCTCCCTCACCACCCCTACCTCTCCCCACCACCCCTACCTCTCTACACCACCTGTACCCTCCTCCCTCACCACCCGTACCTCTCCCCACCACCCCTACCTCTCCCCACCACCTTCACCTCTCCCTTACCACCCCAACCTCTCGCCACCACCCCTACCTCTCCCCACCACCCCTACCTCACCACCCCTACCTCTCCCCACCACCCTCACCTCTCCCCACCACCCCTACCGCTCTACACCACCTGTACCCTCCTCCCTCACCACCCGTACCTCTCCCCACCACCCCTACCTCTCCCCACCACCCTTACCTCACCACCCCTACCTCTCCCCACCACCCTCACCTCTCCCCACCACCCCTACCGCTCTACACCACCCGTACCTCTCCCTCACCACCCGTACCTCTCCCCACCACCCTCACCTCTCCCCACCACTCCTACCTCTCCCCACCACCCCTACCTCTCCACACCACCTGTACCCTCCTCCCTCACCACCCTCACCTCTCCCCACCACCCTCACCTCTCCCCACCACCCTTACCTCTCCCCACCACCTCCACCACCTACCTAGATACTCCATTATCTCTCTGCTTCTGTTGTCCAGATAAGAAACAATGTTGCCAAGTTTTCAGCGTTCTTGCACACTTTTATGGATGTCTGTGTGTGGGTTTGCTCATGATGTTTACGTGTCGTGTTATAGGTCCATTTTAGTGCTTTTAGGAGCCTTTAGGCTTTGAATTTTACTGATGAGGGTGTCAGGTGAAAATCGTGTGTACTTATTGTTTAAATTTTTACGTTTTAAATTAATTTTTGTTCGTAATAATAATAATAATAATAATAATAATAATAATAATAATAATAATAATAATAATACTAATAATAGTATACTGTATGTATTATTAATTATTATTGCTATTATCAATTTCATTATTATTATTATTATTATTATTATTATTATTATTATTATTATAGTTGTTGTTGTTGTAGCTGTTGTCGTTGTTGTTGTTGTTGTTGTTGTTGTAGCTGTTGTCGTTGTTGTTGTTGTTGTTGTAGGAGGTGGGGGTGGTGGTTCCAATACCATCCATCACCTGAAGAGACACATCCATAATCTATGGTAATCTCTCAGAGGGAACTATGGCATTGGATATGGTGAGGCTGAGAGAGAGAGAGAGAGAGAGAGAGAGAGAGAGAGAGAGAGAGAGAGAGGTAATCCACTTACCTATAATACCTAATTTCAGAGCGATCACACACATCAAACCCTTTAAGAAATAGCAAAAAAAAAAGTTCCACTTGCACATCTTACCTTTAAGTTTTGTTTTCATGCATAATACTCAGGTAATCTCTCTCTCTTTCTTTCTTTCTTTCCTCCTTTCTTTCCTTCTTTCTTTCTCCTTCCGTCCAGGTAGCCATACATCGTCTACTGGGAGATGCAAAACGGAGCTAGGTTAATGCCCATGTAAAATTCTCAGACGACCTTGTGGACGACGGAGCCGGAACACCAGCTGAAGTGAACAACTTGGATTAACTGAAGGTTATTACCTCCCTCAACTTATATCACCGGATGATTACCCGTCCTAATACTATACCTTGGAGGTTAGGTTGGGTTAGGTTAGGTTAGGTTAGAGTTGGGTAAAGTAGGATGAGTTGGAGTAGATTAGGTTAGGTAGCTTAAGTTAGAGTTCGATACAGAAGGCTTGACTGGAGTTTGATCAGGTTAGTTAGGTTCAGTTAGAATTAGATAACGTTGGTTAGGTTGGAGGAGGTTGAGTTACGTTGCATTAAGTTAGGTTTGGTTTGGTTAGGGTTATGTTGGTTAATTTTCTGTTCATAAAATGCTAGGGACTAATCTTCACGTGATTCGTAAACAAAGGACATATGTGAGAGTAAATTTCCCTTATTTTTTTTCTTTTTATACACATCAAAGTTTCTCCTTATGTGAAATTTAAACACTTAATAACTTTCTCAACTTGTGTCTGATTTAAGTTGATGGATAACTTAGGAAAAACATGGATCATTGGAATATTAATATTCATGTTTATACTAATGCTTAAGTCTTTGAGAGAGAGAGAGAGAGAGAGAGAGAGAGAGAGAGAGAGTGTGTGTGTGTGTGTGTGTGTGTGTGTGTTATGTTGGCCAGGGCGTTTTCTCTGGCCGTGCGTCAAGAGAAAAGAACTCCATCGTCCTTGCCTATTTAACAGTGCGTCCTCGGAGCCGTAGCCTGTGGCGTAACTACTGGTAGGCAGGCTGGTGAAAACTGATCAATTTCTTCATAACAAACTATTTTTTTTTTAATTCCCCCCTAAAAATATTACAATACCATATCACAATAAGATTACATAACATTTATGTGGTTTTATCTAATTTAACGATAGGTTAATCTCCCCTTGACTTTGCAGCCCACCTCCGTTTTCTTTTAAGTCTGACTGAGTAATGTCTGCTCGGGCCCAAAGACTAAACCGGTCCCCAGTTGGCTTGGGACCATCAGAGGAATAGGTGGCGCGGCACCGTAGCTCTTCCCGACTACCTGGGAGGCGTGTCTGGTGAAAGCGAAAGGATAAGTGATAAAAAAAAAATCAGATAAAACATATGCAACGAATGCCAGTGTTATCGAGGGAGTTGTATTTACTAAAGTGAAGATGATGAGAAAATATTTATAGTAAATAGTTTTTGATTTCCATATTTTTTAATCATATTATTCAGTGAACTTTGATGCGATTTGATAAATGTTGGCATCGCTAAGTAAGAGCTTGGTAAAGCGGTGACCCGCCACTGGTTTTAAAAGTGTGAAAAATTAATACTCAACTGTGAGGCGCCCTTAGTTCCCCGACCACATATCAGTCATGGGTGTCAGGAGAGGGTGGGCGTGCTGGGTGACTTTACTGATGATGGTGGTGACGGGCGCGCCAGCATCATGGGCGCTGCAGCGGAGGTCGGCAGCGGCTAACCCCACGCCCGTACCTGACCCCAACCTGGCGGCTCTCAGCGGACTGGGCGGCCTCAGTGGACTAACAGGTAAGACCCGCACACACAGCTAGCAGTAGGAGGAGGAGGAGGAAGAAACAAAGAATAGAGAAGGAATAATTGCAGCTAGAATGAGATTTGGGCAGATGAAGTAAGAAGAGGTGATGGTAAGAAGGGAAAGAGGGAGAGAGAAGATGGGTAAATGGAAGGTGTATTGAATGAAGACGAATTTCATAATCATTGGGAAAAGCAGAGAGGAGGATAAAAGGAGGTCAGGTAGAAGAGGGGGGAAGGAGCTCGTCAGTAGAATGAGTAGAGATGAAGAAGAAGAAGAGATTGGAAGAAGAAGGAGGAGGAAAAGTAAAGTGGTTTTACTGTGGTAAGATTTGTCATTCTCAAACCATGTCCTCGTTTTCCCTCCCCCACCACTCGTCATCTCCCCCCACCACCCGTCATCTCCCCCCCCACCCTCCAATTGTTTACACTCGATCAACTAATATTAAAATAATGTCAGAAAGCTGTGGATACGTGTCGGTAACTTTTGGCCAACGAACAGAGGGAGCAAACATAATACCCCCTCCCCCTCCCACCGCACACACACACACACACACACGGTAAAAGGTGAACGGGGTGGTTTTTGTGAGTGATATTCAGTGTGTCAACCGCTCAGCTTTGCTTTGGCCTTAATAATGTCCAGTATATCGCTTGAGCGCTAGAGTTTTGAGGGTTAGTGCTGAGGGAAGGAGTCCTAGTAGTGGTAGTGCAAGAAAAGGAAGAACTAGCATTGGGCTCATAATCCTCTGTGCTTCGTTGGATTGGTTCGTGCCGTCCAGTTGAAATCTCTCTCTCTCTCTCTCTCTCTCTCTCTCTCTCTCTCAGGTGAAGTGCTTGAGGCTAACACGTTTGGTAAGGTAAAGGTGAGAAAACGGGAAAGGAAAGATAAATTACTAAAAATAGAAAAAAAATAACGTAATGTTGAGAGAGAAAACAGAGAGAGAGAGAGAGAGAGTGGTTGAGGATATTAAGTGGTTGAACTGTGGAGTATAGTCGAGAAGTATGCCAAGTATTCCTCGCCTTACGCGCCAGGGAGAGAAATATCTTATGTTGTGAGAGAGAGAGAGAGAGAGAAAGAGGGGGGGAGGAAGGGAGGAGACGCAGTACCCAGACAGACAGGCGGGAGGAGGAAGGTCTCTCTCTCTATCGTGCTTGTTGTTGACATACATCGCCAGATTTCGGTTTGTACACAGATTGTTCTCTATTAAACGCATACATACGTACATAGATACGTAAATACATACATACAGATAGACAGACGCGTTATTACAGACACTCGCACGAATATAATCATATATGGTAATTCTCTCATTAAGTTTAAGTATTTATGGTTTTTGTACTATAAATGTATAGGGATTTTTCATACTGACACTAATACATACAGTAGTGTGTCAATGGCTGTTCTTTACCTTCTAAGCGCCGTACACGCGAACCCACACGTACTGTCAACTATGGTCAGTGGAAGCTGCCGCCCGTCAGCTGAGTTCTTTCGAATTACAGAACATTTTACAACTTGTTATTGTGTGGTTGACAGGAATAGTGTTTAGCCTGGTATGTTTACCATGTTGCTCATATCATCACTTGACCAACATACCTCTTGAGTATGATTTCTGGTGGGTGGGTATGTGGCCAAACTCACCTCGCATGCCATTCCTTGGTCAGTTAGTTGCAGTGAACGGAACCTTGATACATTGGAGTTCATGACATTCAATTTTACATTCATTAATGGCTAAACAAAAAAAGAACGAGGTTATGAAACTATTTAAAAAGTGTGTTGGCATCAGAAATATTGTACATTATTATTGAAAACTGCAAGACATATATGTGAGAGAAATATATTGGTTATATGGCCATTTGTATGCTGTGTTTTAAGAAATTTGCATATTTATTGACATTAAGAATAGTGAACGTGCATTTTATATAATTTGAAATATGTTGTAAAGAAATTGGGAATTTTGCAAGTTTATAATGATGTTAAGAGACAGTTATTCTTATGTAAGTTTAGTGGAGTGATGAATATGAAAATTACAAGTTCAGTGCAGTGCTAAGTGTATTAATTTCAAGATGAGGCTGTAATTTCAAGAATGGTACAGTGGTATGTATGTGTGTATATATGAATATATGTTTAAAGTTTAGTAAGGGTATACATAAACATTTCGAGCATAATAGCAATACGTATGGGTAAAATTCTCGAGTTTAAAACGCTGCTAAATATATACAAGTTTAAAGTTATTTACAGTGATATGTATACAAAAGTTTATTATGATTTGTTATTCATATAATGTTCTTAAATTTTCGTAAAGTGCTCAGTAAAAAAACTAAAATTTATTCACGTGAAAAGTTCTAAGTTAAATACAGCGCTGGAGTGGTGCATTACTGCTTAATAAAATGAATGTGTGATTTAGTGTTTTAATGGACGTTAAACCCGTCACTTTACTGTCACTTACCTGTTACGTTACCCCTCAATTTACCCGTCATTTTGCAGTTAATTTACGCATTTTACCGTCAATTTACACGTAATTTTACCGTCAATTTACACTTCATTTTACCGTCAATTTTCACATCATTTTAACGTCAATTTACACGTCATTTCACCATGACTTTGATAATCATTATGTTACGATGCCCCAATGACAATTAAAACCCCTCACTCTAACATATATATATTAATGGTTTAGTTATTGAACAGTAATTAAACCCCTCTGTAATACTTAAGATTTCCAAGACGCATAACTAATAAAACCATATCACTTCAAGCCTTCAAGATGTTTTTGTGTCTGCTTGTTGATAACCTTCGGTGACTCTGTTTTGATATGGTCGATAATTCTTTATTCCAATATGGAAAAATAGTTCAATTATGACCTTTAATTTACACAATCCATCAAACTAAACACTTTTATAAATTCTTCACATTTGAACTTTACCTGGTTTAGGCAATTTGAAGAAACAGGTAAGTTAGAGAATAAATCTTACCTAACCCGCTTAAGCTTTTTTTTAGTCTTACAAAACGGGCTTTACATAAACACCCCATTCATTAAATCATAATTTTTTTTGTTTTTTTTAGGTCATAGTTATTAGGTGCTTTTAAAACTCACATTATAGTAGTACAGCACAGATGTAGCAAAGGATAGGGAACTGACGAGACGGTGGGTTAAAAAGTGGAGTGTAAGACATTTAGATTCCGTCGATGACTTGTGACATTAGGTTAGGTTTTCGTCCATAGAGATTTGTATGTAGTGAGGTAGATTATTAAGCGGACCAGATTATTATTAATATTGTTGTTATTATTATTAGTAGTAGTAGTATTAGTAGTAGTATTAAACCAGTGAGATTTAAAACCATTATTATTATCCAGAGCAGTGCCAGTATATTCTTCTGTTCACATGGGTACTTGCCGCGCGGGAATTGAATTCGGTCTCTCGAGAATCTACCCCACTCCCTTTTACTGGCTAATGCAAACTGACTTTCTCGTGTCCTATTGATACAAAATTCCTGTTACGAGCTACAGTGTTTCCTATACAATAATGTACCTAGTATTACCGTGACGATATGTCGTGTCTGAAAAGAAAGTCGGCAGTTACCTGTGTTCTTTGTTATCACGGGTTTGAGACTCGGTGTTACGATGAGCAGTTCCCACAAGTCTCATGTGAATACGACCTGTCATAAATTGTTACAACGCTGTGTTATGTCGTAAGTAAGTAAGTAAGTAAATAAGTAAGTAAGTAAGTAAATGAATAATAATAATAATAATAATAATAATCCAAGATCTTACCCGTTATTAAGTTCTTTAAATAAATCCCCTGTCCGTTCTTGTAATATTTTCTCCTATGATTACGTACACTCACCAAAAACTTCTGGGAGGCTATAAGCACTACGCACTCAGGAAAAATGAACGAAGAATCCAAAACCATTCCGAGATGATAAGCCCCATTCTACTCAATCTCGCATCCATCGTGCCTAGGTGTTTGCTCTGCTCACTGTACAACAACAATAAACTGTGTCCCTGTCATCTAAAGGTCGTATAGATTTTCTTAAATAAAGTGGATTAGACCGCAGCATTAGCGTCTCGACCCAGCAGTAACATATTGACACGGCAATCTGCTGTTGAATTTGGTCGCTGAGTCAACATTGAATAAGGCATGACTGCTCTCACTCGGGTCCCATCCTCTTGAGAAATACTGTTTTTTTATATCATTTCAGGGAGTGAATATTAATCTTACGTTATTTAAAGCCACTCGTTGGGGTTGTTGGTATATTAGATTGACTATTGATTGTATTTACACCAGCTTATTATCTTTAGTAAATGTCGCTTTGTTTGCTTATCTTAAGATGTTATCGAGTGAGTCTGACCTCAGCCAACGTTCATGAACTATAGTAAAGGACCGTGAACTGTATTACATCAGAAGCTATGGACCTATGAAATATATCACTTTGAAAGCTAAGGGAAGATGAAATATTTGAAATGAAAGTTAAGGCTTCATGAAATATATTGAAACAATAGTTAAGGGTCCACGAAATGAATTGAGGGACTATGGAATATATTGGAATCTGGGTGGCCACGAATGAAACATCTTTAAACATATTAAAGTTATGATTATGCACGATATATTATAGGTTATGATTATACACGATATATTATAGGTTATGATTATACACGATATATTATAGGTTATGATTATACACGATATATTATAGGTTATGATTATACACGATATATTGTAGGTTATGATTATACACGATATATTATAGGTTATGATTATACACGATATATTATAGGTTATGACAGTTATGATTACACCGTATATTTCCTATTGTGACTGGGTTAGGGGGGATCAAGGTTCAATGCTAAGTCTCCGCGAAATATATCAGTTAATGGTGTTGATTATAGCGTAGAAGGTGCACGTTTTGTCTCGCCTTGACCCCTGAAGATGTGGCGGAAATAGTGTTGTTTCTAATGGTAGTTTTAGGTGTAAATATTGTAGAAAAAGTAATTGAATTTGTGATGTTTTATAGCCGTTAAGGGATGGTTTTGTGGATGTTTTATCTTTGTGTGATGTGACCTCTCTCTCTCTCTCTCTCTCTCTCTCTCTCTCTCTCTCTCTCTCTCTCTCTCTCTCTCTCTCTCTCTCTCTCTCCACTGTGCACATTACAATTTATTTTCCCTTTTAAATCAAAACTTTTAACATATACCTTCCCCCTCTCTTACATCCTTCCACCTTCTTCCCCTCCCTCACCTTCTTCTTCTTCTTCTCCCTTACCTTCTTCCTCCCCCTCCCTCACCTTCTTCCTCCCCCTCCCTCACCTTCTTTCTCCCCCTCCTTCACCTCCCTCTTCCTTCACATTCCCCCTCCTTCCCTCCCCCCATCCCTCACCTTCCTCCTGTCTCTCCCTCACACACCCCCCTCCTTCCCTCTCCCCATGCCTCACCTCCCCCCTCCCTTTCCATCACATTCCCCCTCCTTCTCTCTCCCCATCCCTCACCTCCCTCCTTTGCCCCCCCCCCTAAAAAAAAAGACTCACAAGAACACACATAACTGACTCTTGATGAACGAGCTGGCACCCTTACCCTCCCCCCTTCCCCTTACCCTCCCCCTTCATACCCTTCACCTCTATACTTTCCACCCTCCTTCTCCTCATTCTTCTCATCCTCCTCCTTCTCCTCCTTCTCCCCCACACCCCTTCCCCTTACCTCCTCCACATTCCTCCACCCTCCTCCTCCTCTGACCCCCCCCCCCTTACAAATATCACCAACCCTGTCCTCTGATGAATTAGGTCTTAAAGGCCACAGTGGGAACCAACCAACAGTAACCAAGTTCTCCACAGGCGCTAGGGATGAAGATGGCATCATTATGGATATTACCGGGCGGTGTCCCTGCGTAGGATTTTTATGGGCTACGCTCCCTGGATTCCGACCTTAAGGGCACAAGTGGGACGGCACTGTGTGTGTGTGTGGACGACCTAGTAAGCCCGAGCTGACTGCCAGAGTGCCTGTTTGACTACTCTCACTTTCAGCATGCAGGGCAGCGGGAGCCTGATGCCGCCTTTCCGTTTTCTGTTTGGGTGTTGGGTCAGGGGCTGCTCGCCTATATTTTACCCGGTATGATTTTCACGTATAAGCATTATGTACAGTATGTACATCTAACATTGTTATGTGTGTGTGTGTGTGTGTGTGTGTGTGTGTGTGTGTGTACACGTTAGTACGTCTATGATTATTCATTATAGCGTTGTTGGCAGTGTTTAGTGTTTGTCAAACAAGTCTTTTGTTCTTTACTAATCTAATTATCATAATTACTTGTTTACCCCACACCTTAACATTCAGTTTTAAAAAAACAGGGCTTTCGACGACACCAGGTGGCAGAATTGGGCCCGAAACTCAGCTCTTAATTAAGGAGTCGTCGACGAAGGAGTGTAGTGTGTCAAAAGTGACCATGCTCGAGGGGGAGAGCAGTAAACGCCGAAATGCGGAAATGTCACAAAAATTACCTCAAATGACTTGTGGGAAGGTGAAAGCGATTTACGAGCACCGTACTATCATCTGGTGCATTTATTTTATTTTTTTTCCTGGAGGAAGTAAGGCGCTTCCCAAGTACAGAAGCCGACCCAGGAGTGCGATACCGTAATACCGTAATACCAGGGTGTGTGTTCCCTCGTCTGGTATACTATGTAATTCCCAGGACAAAGAAGTTGTATTTACAGTATCTCCTGGCGATGCTTTATGATCCCTCAGGCCTCGGGTACTGCCTGACTTTTGATTTTATAAACGTGGCTACCCAAGTTATGCTTCTGGCGTGGGTTTAAGCAAATCATGTTTCCCTTGACGTTTACTTATGTTTGCCTATTTTTTCCTCCCGGAATATTTGACATTTTAAGCTCAGTTGTACGGTTAGTGTGTTGTTTTGAGATTACTTAAGTAAGTGTGTGCGTAATAATAATAATAATAATAATAATAATAAACGGTTTATTAAGAGAGTTGCAGCCGGTGCCTGAAAATATACAAACTTACATGTGATTTAGACATAATAATATACGTTCAATACATTTACAGGGCTGTACAGTACATAAATCAGGGGCTCTTTATTATTTTAACAATTGAAGGGATGGTGCTATTCTAATATCTATCAGTGCGGGCTCTTATGGGCTGAATTTTGTTGTAGTGGCGGATTGCGCGAGGTGGGCGGGGGACTGCAGATGGCAGTAGGTGGCGATGACGAGGATGGTGTAGTAGTCCACTACCAATCCCTGCTAGTGCTTGGTGGTGGAGGTCACTGAGGGATGGCATTTCCAGGGCGGAGAGAGCTTTGTTGTAGCCAGAGTAGTCTGCACCGAGCATGATTCTGCAGGCCCTCTTCTGTACCTTCTCTAGCTGACGTTGTTGGGTTGAGTTGAGAGAAGACAACCAGGCTGGTGACGCATGCGTTAATTTGGGGAGAATAAAGGCGTTGTAGATAGTCCTCAGCTCTGGCGTGGGTGCCCCAAGTGACCTGAGTCTTCGTTGCATGTAGAGTCGGTACGAGGCTGCCTTGATTGTGTGTGTGTGTGTGTGTGTGTGTGTGTGTGTGTGTGTGTGTGTGTGTGTGTGTGTGTGTGTGTGTGTGTTGTAATGAGTGGTAAGATGATGAAATATGTAATGAGGACTTGAGTGATGTATTACTACCAGATGTTTGTGTTTGGGAGACAGCCAGAGAGAGTGGTCGTTGCACCGTGGTCCTGGGTGTGGTAGACATGTGTAGTATGTCTAACTAAGGGCGTAGCAGACATGTCTAAGGGCGTGACAGACATATATAGAGTGTCTTAGTGTGTGCCAGAGATGTGTAGTACGTCTAAGGGTGTGACAGACATGTCTAAGGGTGTGGCAGACATGTTGTATGTCTAACTAAGGAAGTGGCAGGCATGTGTAGTATGTCTAACTAAGGGCGTGGCAGACATGTATAGTATGTCTAACTAAGGGATGGCAGACATGTATAGTATGTCTAACTAAGGGATGGCAGACATGTATAATATGTCTAACTAAGGGATGGCAGACATGTATAGTATGTCTAACTAAGGGATGGCAGACATGTGTGATCTTAGGTATAATAAGATCTGGCTACATCTCGTCTCCCATCTCACTCAACATTATTTTTAAACTGAGAGATTAATGACAGTCTGTTGCGTCCGTTCCTGAGTGGTCACAAACTATCTGAGACGGCCAGGTGGTCTATAATACTTCTCTTCGTGTTTCTGTCTATCTGTTTACCTTGCTGACAACTGAAGGTGGTAAAGAGTACTGCTTGTCGTCTGTCTGTCTGTTTTTATTGCTTCTGTGCCTCCGTCCTCATTTGAAGATAATTCAATGAAGCATTTTTTTTATATCAAACTAAAGTGCAAGTTAAGAGAACAATGAGACAATAACACAAGAGCTTCTAATTTAAGTAAAAAATAGATTCTTGGTGGTCGTCAGCGATTGTTCAGTGTTTACAGTGTATTACAACTTACTGTCACTGATCACGTAATGTATGTGTGAGTGTTTTTATTAATAAACTCATAAAAACACTAATTGTACAGAAACAACCTTTAATAAGGAATGTATTACTTGACACACTAGTCAGTTATTATTATTTTTATTATTATCATTATTATTATTATTATTATAAGAATTAATAATATATTTACAATTGTCCATATCATCAGTAATCTCAACTCAAAAAATATTACTTATTAATCATGAATAATATTTGTTCTATCTTTAAGAAAAAGGACACAAGTATTTATTGTATCCAGGCTGTAAATTATTTTATTTGTAAATATATATATTTTGTGTGTTAAGGCAATATTAACTCAAATAATTATTGTTGACTTATAGGTAAAAGCAGTTTTTATCTTACCAGATTATCTAGTCACATGGAAATTATTAAATTATTCATATTATATAAACATACTTTACATCTTACTGTAATATCAACTCATTAACATTATATATCTATAAATTAACATATGGGCATAATTTATTTTAGGGGAATATCTGCACATATTAATCAGTATTATTTCTGCACACACACACATACACACACACACACAAATTCACCTTTGGGAATAGGGATAAAACTCTTTATTGTAGTATTATCCAGGTGGTGGTGTGGGAATATTTTGACCCCGCGGCCCACTGATGGAGAACAACCTGGTGTGTAATTATCCCTTCACATATATACTGAGTGTGGCCGCCTGAGCTTCAGTTCCTCCTCACGACTCTCCATGGTGTTGTGGTGGAGGTGTTATGGTGGAGGTATGGTTGTGATGGCGGGGGTATGTTTGTAGTGGTGGTGGTGTTGTAGTGGTGATGTGGGTTTGGTTGTGGTGGGGGTAAGGGTGTTTTGGTGGATGTCTTGGTTGTGGTGGGGGTAAGGGTGTTTTGGTGGATGTCTTGGTTGTGGTGGGGAAATACCTCGTATGTAGGCTAGGGTGTGACAATTGCCCCAGCTTTGTCCTACAATGCTGTTCAAAATTTTGGTGTTGCATATTGACATAAAAAATACCCTCGTGCAATTTTTTGAAGATTCATGCATATTTGAGTGAGCACCAGCAATTTGAAAAATATCGATTTTGCTTATACGGCATACGGGCCTATATATGAGATTACACAACCATCATAAGGGATATTAACACAAATTATTTGCCTGTCTTAATTAAAAGCTGTTATCACTAACACAAAAAAGTTAATCATTCTTATTCTCTCGTGGTACATTAAGGGGCTTTATCATATATTCACAAGGTATTATTTCTCTAGAGCAAGAAACCATGATTTCTGTTCGGAAACAGATGATCGTTTGCGCTGATTAGGAACGCAGAGTCTGTCATTTTCAACTACTTGAAGGACTTCTTGAAAGCGCTCCTCATCCCTGGCAACATTAAGAAAGTCATGGCAAAGTTTTACACCACGCTCTGCAGCCTCATTGACGACCTGAAGCTTGTCCACAACCCGTTTCATGTTCAGGTAGTCGTCATGATCCGCCCATTCACTGGCTGGACTGTGGAGAAACTGATAGGGCATGCCTAAAATGGTGAAGAACCGGCTTGAGTCAGGCCCAATTAGGTCCACCAGGGCAGTGCCACTTTCTGGGACAGGGGAAGATATGGCTTTCCATAGCCCCCATGATTGAGCCCCACTCTCTCAGTAACTTCAGTGCCTTCATGGCAAAGAAGGGCCTTCCTCATCTCCTCTTTTGTCCTTTCTTGTACTTGGGACGAGAACAAAGCCAGTGGGGCCAACTCTTCAGTTAGGTACCAAGTGTGTCTACCGAGTGCCACAAGTGCTTTGTCAAATATTGTGGCGTTATATGGGGCAAATTCAGCCAAGGTTTCGACCAAATTCAAGTCATTCAGTGGCGCACTTGCTGGAACGGGGCAAACAATCCACCATGGGACATAAACAGCGACTGTGAACACAGCAAACCGTTCTAACTTGCTGATTTGACTTTTAGTCACAACCTCGGCTTTGGGAAACTGCTCTTTGATCTGGCCTAACAAAAGAACAATCTTGAGGGTATAGAGCAGTTTAGCCATCCACCTTGCTTTGTGAAGTGCGCCGGGGTAGGCCATCGTGAAGTTCACTGGCTCGGATCCTTTAGTTACAAGCAGCAGACAAAGCTCTACCAGCTCCTTGTAGTCGCCACGTGTAAATGGTTGGGCTAGAGATTCACGGAAGAAGTCAGCCATCTCCTGCTGGCGCTCCTCAAACACTCCAGGCATTGCGGGGTAGTAGTATTTCTTTTTTTAATTGTACGCCAGTTGAGAGAAATGGGTCTTGAACCTAGAAATGCAATTATTGGGATTATTGTATTTCGTACTAATCTATAATATTGTTTTAGGGGTATTAAGATTGATATGATCGATCATTTGCTTGGTGTTAGTATATCTTATAAGTCTAATAAAAGAAATTCCAATAAATTTGTTCGTTAGATAATAATATTCCTTGTTATTTTGTAAAGCCGACGGTGCTAGCTCAAACATGCACTGATCTCCAAGAAAATTTACAGGGGTGTTTCCTAGATAAATACACAACACTAAAACTTTGAACAGCATTGTAGGACCATTTTTTTTTATTTTTGGAGGGCAACGGTCACACCCTAATGTAGGCTAATACTAAGGTTGCCAGGAATTGAAGATCTAATGGGAGACTATAAAGCAATTGTCGCCGAGAATTGACAATTTAGGGAAATTAGTATTTCCGGCCCTATCAAACCTAACCTAACCTAACCTAACCAAACCTAACCTAACCTAACCTAACCTAACCTTATCATCATATCTACAGGTGACCTAAGGAATTCGTCACCCTTAATTCTTGAGGATCTTGCACCAAGACTGACTGACTGTTTAACTACATTAACTTGCTGATTGACTAACTAGTTGGCTGACTGACTGACTTACTGACTGATTGACTATCTGAGTTATAAACTGACTTACTGTTTGACTGGCAGTCTGATTAACTGACTATATAGTTAACTCGATTCTTGACTGACTGGTTGGTTGACGAGTTGGTGATTGACTGACTGACTTACTGACTGACTGATTGATTAACTGATTGATTGGTCAACTGTCTAGCTGGTTGAATGACTGATTGGCTGATGGATGTACTGAATAACTGACTGTCTGGTTGTGTGAAATACTCACGCACTCACTCACTCATAGAGAGAACTTGTTTGTGTGGCCTACACTGGCACGGCTGATGTCTCATTCCTAGTCAACTCCCGTTCATTTTATGGCTGCCTCCCACAGCTTTCGATTTTCTTATTTATTCTAAAACAAACTGTTCTCCCGCGTAACATTTTCCTTCCACGAATTAAGTATTGTTATTATGTGCTGTGGATGAGAGGATACAGCACCCGCCTCCTGACCCAAGGGTTGTTGGTTAGAGTTGGACGGCCCAGCTGCGAATGGTTGCTTGATTTTACAGTTTGGAAACTGAAGGCGGTCGAGTGCAGTACCGGCCATCCTGACTAATTGTGTACTGACGGCCTAAGTAGCCAGTTTTTGTATCTTCACTTCCCTTATTGGGTCATCAGGAATATGAAACTCACTTTCTAGTAAATTTTCAAGAGCAGAGATTCTCAGATATGTTTTACACTGTACAAACTCTAATGAGAGATTACATTAAACTCTGTTATAGCCCGATGGTGTTGGAATTAATAAACGACGGTAAAAAAGCTCGTCATTGGCCTGTCTCTCTTAGGCGCTCCCTCATGACGTCATCAGGTGACGTCACTATCCAGCCACTCCTTGGCGGAAGTTTGTTGTGAAACCTTTTTTAATGTCGTTGTCACAAGCAACAGCTGGAGTGTTTCATTATTATTATTATTATTATTATTATTATTATTATTATTATTATTATTATTTTTATTATTTTTATTATTATTATTATTATTATTTTTATTATTATTATTATTATTATTATTATTATTATTATTATTATTATCGACATAAAGAATAGCTCTCCTTTCACCTCTCAGACATACCACACCAACAAGTGGAGTGTGACCAAGCAAGTGACCGCACACCTACTGTCACCTGCAGGGGGCGGACAAAACATATCTTGTATTATTTATCTTAACAAGTTATTTCATTACTGGGGACCCGTGCCAGGAACGTTCTGGTTCACTTTATGTAATTTTTTGTTATGAGTTCCAGATAGATCTGTATTATAGATGATATGTTAAAGGAACGTAAATATAATACTATTATACTTAGGTTGATCTCCACGAAAATCTGTAAGGCAGTGTGTATACTGTACATTTTCTGAGACACCTTACCTTATATATATATATATATATATATATATATATATATATATATATATATATATATATATATATATATATATATATATATAAGCTTAATTGGCTGTTTGTTTCCCAAAGTCGTTCTTACAGTTTACATTAGGTACTTTGTAGTATACGTGTGTTTTAATTAATACTGGACTCGGTTTTTGTTTATTCCTTACTGTACACGCACAGACTTGATGAACGATGCTTAATGACCCGGTAGTTGAGCCACTTAAAAAATAACACCTTTAAAGATTAATGTTGAACGTTTGTTATAATTCCTCAGTTATAAAAAACAAACATGAAAATAGTTTTATAATTTACAGAAGGATGACAACAATTATAAGGTTCTTGGTTCACTTTATTATAGAAGGTGTGTTCCATAATTGTAAGGTGATGATTAAAAGTTTTGGGAGAGTTAATGAATTGTGTGTGGTAATTATGCAGAGGAATTGTGGTTAGTGTAGCTTAAGTGGAATAACTACAACACCCTATTATTGGTATTGCTTTTTATAAATGTATTATTCCATTAATATTTTATGATTAATATTGTATTCTTATTATTTGTATTATTATTATTATTGTTATTATTATTATTATTATTTTTATTATTATTATCATTATTATTATTATTAGATGCATGGCTTAGGATGATCCGCCTCACGAGTAATAACTTATAATAGGTTGTAGTCAGTTAAGGAGAACTGTGTAGAGCTTTTAGTAGACGGCGACTGAGACGGTGAGGAGCCGCAAGAAGCTGTTTAATGGTGAGGAGTTTTGATGTTTACGTTCAGTGAGGCCATTCTCTTTTCTCCTTCTTCGCCTCTCCCTCAACTTACAGCTTGTCTTCCATCTCCTACCCTGTCTCCTCTCTTACTCTTATCTCTCACTCACCCTCTACTTACATTCCACTCAGCCCCCCACCTCCTCCTTCCATTCCACTTATTCCCTCCTCTCCCCTTCTCTCTCCCCTCCTCTCCCTCTCTCTCTCCCTTCTATCATTCCTATCTCTCAATCAAACCCCCCTATACCCACCGTCCTCCCCACTCAACCCTCTCCACATGCTCCTTCCCCCACATTTATCCCCTTCTCCTTCTTCTCTTCCCCTGTCTCCTCATTTTCCTCCTCTCCTCCTCAACACCGCTGCCAGCGTCTAACAGGTTTTTCTGGCCAAGAATATTTGTCCTTAACTCAATGCTGTGAGGGAGACCGTGCCAGCACCCCCGAACATACTCCCACCCTCCCTCCCACAAAACACACACACACACACACACACTCTCTCTCGTTTCATGCCCGTGTCTGTAAGGGAACGATTTGTTACACCAACGTTACAAGAACTACAGTCATAACCCTTTATTTTTTGAGGCCTTATGTTGTCACCGTGTTACACAGGTGATTTTGAAACGAAAATATATATTTTTTAATCAGTATATAAAATAATGTTACAAGGATGCAACACTTATATTAGAATACAGTACTGCTATAAGGATACAGTAATGTTATATGGATACAGTAATGTTATAATGATACAGTACTGTTATAAGGATACAGTAATGTTATAATGATACAGTAATGTTATAATGATACAGTACTGTTATAATGATACAGTACTGTTATAATGATACAGTAATGTTATAATGATACAGTAATGTTATAATGATACAGTACTGTTATAAGGATACAGTACTGTTATAATGATACAGTACTGTTATAATGATACAGTACTGTTATAAGTATACAGTAATGTTATAATGATACAGTACTGTTATAATGATACAGTACTGTTATAATGATACAGTACTGTTATAATGATACAGTACTGTTATAAGGATACAGTACTGTTATAATGATACAGTAATGTTATAATGATACAGTAATGTTATAATGATACAGTAATGTTATAATGATACAGTACTGTTATAATGATACAGTACTGTTATAAGGATACAGTAATGTTATAATGATACAGTACTGTTATAATGATACAGTACTGTTATAATGATACAGTACTGTTATAAGGATACAGTAATGTTATAATGATACAGTAATGTTATAATGATACAGTACTGTTATAATGATACAGCAGTGTTGTAAGTCTACCACTGTAACTTATCCTACTTCATACTTCTACTGTAGTGTCACCAATAACCTGTGTTTGTAATCAAGTGTTTTATCCAACTATAAATTGTTCAGATTTTAGTTATAAAAATTCGATTTTTACCTTGTAATTTGTTAAGTTTTTATTAATATCACTCATTATAATAGATATATATAAAATCACTGCCTCTTATAATTTTAAAATGACAATTGAATTACTTAAAAAAAATCACCTTTATCCACTCAAATTAACAAATTAATTATTTTTTAATATCACTTAAAAAATTATTCCGTACTTCCCGTGTTAATATATCCCATAATGTCACTCATTATACCTGTCTGTTTAGTGATCTAATTTGTTAAGGTACCGACGCAATTAATGAGAGGTGGTTCATATTAGGTGACTAATTTCGGCTTAACAATGACTTTGAACACACTGTAGGCGTGTGTGGGACCTTGTCTGTGTAACTTGGTTTTCTTAATGTATCAATTTTCTTTGCTCATTAAATCACCTGTTTTTAATTGGTCTAGTAATGTTATTAAGAAGCGTCATATATCATCAGATAGTTGGCATATTTATTAAGGTATTTATGGCAATGAAGTAATATGTCTCTTAAGTGTTTAGAAATAAGTGTCTTGTGGATAAACATAACCCATAGTATTTCCACGCTAACCTGGCCCGTAAAGCACGAGCCTCTTCTATAAAATAACTGATTGGTTCATGAAAAAATGTTCGTGTAACTGTCTATTTATTTAAACTAAATGTGTTCACAGTTGGGAGGTAAAACGCTCAGGGGAACAGCCACTGGATTTGGCGTCCAGGTCGACGGGTGATCAGCTGATAGTGAAAGAAAAGCTGAACACTCGACTCGTACTGCCAGTATGGTAGAACTCGCATTAGAATACTATGACACACAAATTAACTATACCTAGTCCATCATTGGCCGAGATTTTCGTTCATTTGCACCAAATTTCTTGATACTTGAAGAAAGAGAATAAAGATAGCTTCTTGACACTTCGTATCATATATTATTAATTAAATCTTGCCACAACGCATTATTTAAGATAGGGAGTGCCAAGTTAGAGAATAGCAGGTCGGCTTACCAACTGTGAACATATTTTAAGACGTTTTTTGTTAGGCGTTTTAAGATGCGCGGAATAGCTAACGCGTTAGCTTTCTCGAACTGTCATTAAAAAATACGACATTTGTACCGCGTCTTGGAAATAGCTGTTGTGCAACACAGTCTTCAGAAAACATTGAAATTATAACTGTTATTTGGACACAATGCGGAAAGAAATAGTGAAGAAAATATATAGAAAATATGGAAAGAAAGAAAAAAAAGAAAAGAGTCAATCAGTCAACAATAGGAGGACTATTTAACATAGCCTCCGTCCTCCTCTTAACACTCATAGCTACAGTGATAAGTTGCGGTGATATACACTTGGAACTGTATCCTAGGTAGTTCCTGAATTAATGGATAACAGACAATTGGGTTTCGCTACTAAAACCCGATATAATATACATGTTCCGGCCTCATTAACCCAGACGGAATCAGCAGTAAAAGGGCCTAGAACACAATAACCATGGCTTGATACATTTTTTTATACAGGAAATGTGCTCCTCTACGTACAGTACAGTATGCTTTCTCGTCTCGCGGCTACTTTGTGTTGTTTACAGGTGTTCGCATATAATATACACGAAATAAGACAAATTTCAGGTTCGTTATGTCTGAATATTTCCACTTACAGAACTGTAATAAACTTTTCACTCTTATTTAAAGTATATTATGAGTAATGATATTAAAGTTTTAATCATATTTGAGCAATTATCAATATGATTACACCAAAGTCACCAACGGATTAAGAAATCGGACAGGGCCTACTTAAAAATGGGCGCCAAAACTGATTTCAACTAGGTGCAATTCTTTTCATTTTTTTTCACGCCATTCGCTTTGTTTTAGGTCCTATCCAATATACTACCGTATATAGAATTATTTTGTATTATTATATCACAGTTTTTTATTGCCTTACATGCCCTCAACTCTTCAATACTAATCAAAATATTCTCCATAAGCGGCCATGATCCGCGTATTTTCAGTGGGAGAAATTGCTGATTGGTTGTTAGCTATTTGGGCCGTTTTGGCACTGCACAAGGCTAACGCCTGGTCGAGGTGTTAGCTTTTCCCTCAGACCGTGTCATGCACACAAATCAAAAGCAGCATCTGCGCCTAAAGAATAGCTAACGCGTTAACTAATCCGTGCATCGAAAACGCCTTACAATAAACGCCTTAGTTTGAATAAATGGACCGTTACACGAAGATTTTCTATGAACCTATCAGTTATTTGTAACTATACACAAGAGGCGTGGCTTACAGGCCAGCTTAGCGTGGAAATAGTACAGTGAACGATCGTAGCACCTGAGTCTGTTATATGTACTGTACACTTATTGTATCCACTTGAGTAGGGTTGCCATATCTGAACACTAAAAAAAGAGGACGCTCCCGAAGCCCCCCCCCCCCCCCCCCGCCCGGCACATACAACATACATGGTATAGAAATCTATAAAAAAAAAATTACCGTTGCTTAAGGCTGAACATCTTCATTCCCTTAGCTGCAGTTTTCTTCCCCCACTGTGTGTGTGACTTGATGTGCCCATGCATACTTTTCTGTAGATCGGATCTTTTTCAGTATTGGCTGATTGCTCTTTAGAAAGGTATAGAAGTCACTGCAAGGTGTTTCTTGGAAGTTGTACTGTACAGTCAGAATGCCTTTCATTATTTCAACACTCAATTTGTTCCTTTCTTTTGTCCATTGACTTTGCATCAGTGAAAAAACTCTTTCTACATCTGCATTGTGAGATGATATAGCAAAGAAGAATTTTGCAATTCTTAGCAATTGTGAGTGGCATTTAATGTCCTTTGATTTTTCAAAGTATCTGGTCCACTTTTTATGTGTTGGCAGATTACTAAATTCTTCATCACTCTTGTAATTTTCCACAAACTGCTTCAGGTTACTAACTTGGTCAACACACTTCATCAATTTCTACCCCCTTATCAATCAAATATTTAACAGCTAAGCTGACAACACCGTACAGGCGTACAAGTAACTTATCAGCTCACGAAAACTGAACGAGATCTCTCCGGTTTCCACCTCTCCTCTCTCTCTCTCTCTCTCTCTCGTTATTACAGTTTCATGTTTTTTTTTCCGTGGAGAAAATGATGGAAGCTGAAATTCCGGACTTTTGAAGAATTTTAAAAATTCCTTCCGGATGAAGATTTCGAGACCTAATTGGAGGACATGTCCGGGAAAATACGGACGTATGGCAACCCTATACCTGAGGATTAGTCCCATAGATTATTTCACCTGAGGTTTTAAACACCCTGATGCTACACGGGGGAATTAGGTTAGGTTAGGTTACGTTAGGTTAGACTATACTAGAGTAGGTTTATGTTAGCTTAGACTAGATTAGGTCTATGTTGTGTTAGATTAGGTTTTAGTTATATTAGTCAGGTCAGGTTAGGTAAGATGAAAGAGAGAGAGAGAGAGAGAGAGAGAGAGAGAGAGAGAGAGAGAGAGTTAAGAAGTGTTTACAGTCTTGTCAAGAGCGGCCAGCTAGTCAAGGGTGACTTGTGGTCGAAGACGTGTTGCGGGAAGGTGTGTGTTTGTATGTTGGGGAGAGGGAGGTGGTGTGTGTGGGGCGGGGGGGCTACTGGGGAGGATTTTGAGGGGGATTCAAGGGAGGTGTGTGTGTAACAATAATAATAATTAACGGTTTATTGAAAGAGCTTGGCAGCCAGAAGGCTGAAAATATACAGTTACATATTTGTGTGTGTGTGTGTGTGTGTGTTTGTGTTTGTAGGGGGAGGAGTGGGAAGGTGTGTGGGGGTGATCCAGGGAGGTGTGTAGATGTGTGGGAGGAATGTGGAGGAGGAACATAAGAAAATAAGGAGTCTGCAATAGGCCGGTTGGCCTGTGCATGGCAGCGTGTGTGTGGGAGGGAGGAGGTGGGATAGTTGGTGTCAAGGACCGCCTTAGTAGGTGTTTGTGGCCCGGCTCAGGTAAAACACAGGTGAGGTTGTTGTTGTCTCACTACTCGTTAATGGTCTAGTATGCTGGATTTCTTCTAGAATTTCTTTAAAAAAACATTATTGCTCAAAATATTTTTTTTAATAGTATCTTTGGGTGATATGATGAAGTGTAAGCATGAAACTACAACAGCCATTGTCTCTCAGAATGACGTTAGACATGGAAAAACAGCGTCCAACCTTGGCTTAATGAACTTTATTTTTGAGGCACATTAATACATTATAACATTAAACAATCGAATATTTGTTATTACCTGTGAATAACGATAAGAACTAATTGACCCGGTCTTACCTTGGCTGAAAATTAACTTGAAACCGCTAGGATAAGTTACATTTGGGTTGGTTAGTTAGTCAGATTATGTTAGTTGTCCCAATGGCTCATCCCTCACAGATCATACGTGGTGTCTCAGGTCGACGCTGTACTGACCGGGTGGAAGAATCTGAGTCACAGGATGAGGAAGAGAAGAACCGTCCAGTGTGATGAAGACTATAGGCTCTTTGGGTCAAGGCAGCAGCTACCTACCCTGTCTTGGCTGTTGTTCTCCTCAGTGTGTGTTTTAGTGTGTCCTCGAGTCTCGTCTGCTGCAGTAGAAAGCTAGTCGCGGGTCACCTGTCTTGTCTTGCAGGATTAAAACTAATTATCACAGAATGTCAAGACTAATTATTACAAATATATTCCATCGTCGTGAATTAGTACCTGTAAAGGGCCTGAGCGTGGCGGTCAGGTAACTCAGGTGTGCTCTATAAATCATGAGGGTCTTGACGGGGTGATCCTGGGATGGTATTCGGTCAACCACTTGAACTGACACTACAGTCATACAGGAAGAAAAAACGGTTTTTAGTATACAGTACAATATTCAATGGACAAAAGTTATGTTTTATGTGATTCGTAAACAATGTCATAAATCAAATCTGCCTCGGAAGTCTTGTAGCTTGTGCTGAATGTGATCAAAATTAGTGAAGTACAATTTTCATGAGTCCTGACTTCCGGGGTATTTGGTTATGTCTTAGTTATGAAACACAAGTAGAAAAAAACACATTGTTATTTGTTTTCTGGTGTTGATCCTCTTGAGCAGTGGATTATTCCTTAATTATCAGCAACTGGACCGAACTAGGCTTACTCTCGTCAAAAGTTATCAATAATAACTTAGTGTAGAATTCTGAATTATATCACCAAGAAGTACATAAAATTTATTATGAATATAAAATTATCACACAACTCTCGGTAATTCTTCCGTAGACGCCAAGTACGAATTAGGCTATTGCCGGCTCCTCGCTTCCGTTCACTCCCCTCTACTCCTGTTTTCCTCTCCGTCCTCTACTATCCCTCTACCTTACGCCCCCCCCCCACCCCCTCCATCAATAAAGACTGATGTTGATGGGTGATGGAATGACAGATGAACCAGCCCTGTGTTCTGACAGCTCGGCTCTACATAATCCGCCGCCATTATTGCTGGCCGTCGTAACAAGCCCTAGACCGGGTAGGAGAGTTTTGATGTTGCCGCTCTTGACACCTAATGATTTAGCAGTATTGACGGAGCCACTGTCAGGTGATGGTGTACGTCATCACAGTGGTTGAGGGACACAATAGACGGAAAACACAAAGAGAAGATATAACACGCGATGGATTTTTGCCTATAGTGTACCATGGCTACGAGGTCTTTTTTGAGTTTTTTTTTTTTTTTTACAGAAAGGTCAGAGGTATACGGAAGCCCTAAGGTTTCAGTAGGCAAAACCCCATTCAAGGTTAAAGAGTGATGAGGCACTGATTGTTATCTTGGACCATCATATTACACACCACAACAGTACAGTAATGGGTATCAGTAGTTGTGTTAAGTTATCTCTGGGTTTGTTTTATACACACACATGAGAGTCATCGTTGATTAATTTTTTACCTATAAATCTTAAATCGACAATTAATTGCTTTGTGTTTATGGTAAAAGGAATCATTATTGTTTCATAAATGGAGATGGAGACTTTGAGTATCAGTTTATCCGTATACACGTGTATGTGTACGTTGGGTGTGTGGGTTTGTGCATATCAAGCCTTTGGCAGACTCCGAAACCGTGTCTTCAGCAGTAGGGAGCTGAAATTATCTACAAAGCTGCACGTATATCGAGCAGTGCTCCTCCCCACCCTTCTATATGGCAGTGAGGCATAGGTCACATACAGAAGGCACTTTAAGGCACTTGAAAACTTTCACCAACGTAGCCTACGTTCCATCCTCCGAGTTTGCTGTGAAGACAAGAGAACAAATGCCAGTATTCTTGCTAACACCAACTGTAGGAGCATCGAGGCTAAAATTATCCATGAACAACTACGCTGGACTGGCTATGTTACCTGCATGGACGACAGTAGACTGCCAAAGCAGCTACTTTACAATCACCTAACTAATAGCAAACGTAAAGCCGGTGGGAAATTGAAAAGGTATAAGGATAGTCTTAAGACAAACCTTAAAAAGTGCCAAATCGACCCACTCACCTGGGAGTGGATTACTCCACATCGTAACGCTTGGAGGAGCACCATACGAGAAGGTGGCAATATTTTCGCGTTAGCCCGACTGCAAACCGAGGCAGACAAGCGTCAACGCCGGAAAGACGCTGCCACCGCTCCTCCCGCACTTGATGCAGCCCTCCACATGCGGAACGAATGTGGACGACTCTGCGGGTCCCGTATCGGCCTCTTTAGTCACCTCAAAACTCACTAACCTCGGTGACATCCCTAATAACCCATATCATTGTTTCATAGCTGGATGATTGTCATACTCGATTCCGAGTGACAGCAAAGTAGTAGTGGAAGTAGTGGTAGTGTGTGTGTGTGTGTGTGTATAGAGAGCGAGCAATCCAAACCTACCTCCCTCTTATCACCGACGGGATTCTGTCTGGTAGCAGGCTGACGGAGAGAGGTGACGTAATAGGTCTTGGTTTTTCTGCAATAGTAGCTTGATGTGACTATTGTTTCCCTACATTAAGTGTTACTCTTGGTCAAATCCATGTCTGTTTTCTTCAGCTTGATGTTGATTTTATATTTTGACACTTTGAAGTACTGGTAAAATTTTATTTCATGTAGTCTAATGTGCCCCTTCTCTTTTTTATGTTTTTCAAGCTTATGCAAACCCACACACTCTTCGTTTACCTCACAATCTGTTTCCCTCTACTTCATCCATTAATAATGTATAATAATCGCAGCCAGTTTCAAATTGCCCACCATGTCTGTTCGTCAGGTGAATACAGGGCAATTTGACGGAACGTTGACGGTCCGCGACGGAACAGACCGTGACAGTAAATGTGAATCGACCTTTAGTGGTGACAGTCGGTGGGGTCTGACCTGTCAGCACCACCCTCACGACTGTACCCTCACATTCCCACCACACTCTTTATATTACACGAAACCATTCACTCTATAGATTAAGTATTATGAAAAAACCCTGGGTGTTATAAAGCATTCACATATTTGCTTTAGTCTGTCTGTATATATAATCCTCGAATGTCTTTGCTTACGGCCAACTCTCTTATCTAATGGACCGAATTACCTGTAAAAGTGTGGACAATAGAATATATCTCTCATCACTTAGGTACTATTGCCGATAATAAGTTCCTGTGGGTAAGCTGGACTTCGTTCCTGATTGAGTGATGTTTGTTTACATGTTAGTTGTGTCTTTGGCACATGTCTTTAAGCACCCTTCACTAAGTCTTAGTTTTAAGTGTTTCTTTGATCAAGGTCTTTATACATCTTTTACCACGTCTAAATTTTTAAACAACTTCCAAAAAGATTAATAAGATTTTCATTTACTTGGAAAGTTCATTTTGAGACGTTCATACAACACGTCGCTGTGCAGTGTGTTACTGTCTACTATTAATGAACAAAGTAAACTAGTTTCTTCCAGACGACAAATATTAATAGCATGATTGCATAGGTAGGGAGCGTTATCTATCTAATTTGCATATAAGAATCACTTTCCCTGTTTACCCCCTAAGATTAATATTCTTATTGAGAATATTAATGAAAAGAAACATTAAGAATTATTACTTTTAGTCTTATATGAATTGTGAAAGTGGATCCCATAGACATGACGCACCGTCAAGTAAGGTGTGGATAAGGTACACTGTACTAAGCCTTCGGTACACAAGGAGGCAACGTGGCCCACCTGGCAGCCATTTACAGCTGGGTGAACTGGTAATGCCCCGGATCGAACTAGCGACTGTTAAAGCAGGAAGTAAGTGCTGTATTGATATATATTTTCTGTTTACATAGTAGACAAAATAAATGTTTTTATGTACTAAAATTAAGTTAATACGTCAAGGAATGTTTATGTTGACTGTGAACATACTTTGCATACAGATGTTTAAAACGCTCAGATGTGAAGGTAAACGACACATTCATCTCGTACCGCAGATGGTAATTATGATATGACCAGCAGGAATGTTTGTTTACTTTCTACATAATCTTGATCAAAACTTAATAACAGTCAGGTGTGTAGATATATGACATATTTACTCCGTACCAGATACAATAATTATCTCGCTAATAAACATTAAACATTTAAAACATTCACATATGTCGTCCAACTATATATTTACCTTGTACCACATATGATAATTGTGTCCGCGTAACCTGAACATTCATAAAACGTTCGTATTTCAATCACATATCTAGATAAAAGATATATTTACCTGTACCTATTGTAAGATAATTATTGCCATACGTCGATATCTAAATACTTCAAGTACAAATATTCTAAACACGTAGTTCATGCCGTATGTGGAAGTAGCCGTGTGTGCCAGCCAGTGCTACACTTACGAGGGTGTGTCTGCTGGTATGAGGTGCCATCGACGTGGAGAAAATTGCATTTGGGGTCAGAGAGATATCTGAGGTCACCTATTAATGCCACCTTCTTTTGGACACCTAAGGTCACCTGTCTTACTTTTTACTGTCTGCTTTAATTACGATTTTTTAAGTCTTTTGTTTCTTTCATACGCACACATGCACGCCCACCCGCCCGCCCGTACATACATACATACACACACACACACACACACACACACACACACACACACATTTGTATAAATTGTTATTTTATTAATTAGGTTTTTATTAATCTATAATTTATCTACGTGTGTTTTTTTCAGCATTATTTATATATTTAAAGGAATCTTATTCGTTTTGGTTTTAAATGTTTTCCAATTAATATTTTCTCGAGTTCATTCATTACTTTGTATCTCCGTTATTTAGGAAGCGTTACTGTAGGGGGGGGAGGGTAAGGGAGGGGGCGGAGGTTAAAGGGTGAGGGAGGGGCAAGAAGGGGTTGAACGGTGAAGGAGGGGGTTGAGGTTAAGGGGTGAGGGAGGGGATTGATGGGTGAGTGAGGGGGAGGGAGTGGGTTGAAGGGTGAGTGGGGGGGTTGAAGGGGGAGTTGTGGAGAGGGGAGTAGGAGGCGAGAGAGTGATAGAAGGAGGGAGGGGAAAGAAATAAAGGGCAGAAGGTGAGAGAGAGGTAAGGTGGGATTAGAGGAGGAGGTGTGGGAGGGGAGATAGTGGGGGGGGGGGGAGAATTAATATCAATTAAAAAGATAACACAGTCGCTCAGTGAACCTGCACATGTTGTTTCCACCACTCAACAGATGGCGCTGATAGTGATCCCAAGTGTTTTTCTTTTTCCTGGATTTGGTTATTATTAGTTTTCATTATTATTCTTTCCACAACGTCCACTCGTAGATATAATACCTTAGACAACTGGAAGAGAGATTATATTGGTTTACGATATATATTATGGAGCGACCAGGTGTGATTACTTTCATACTTATACACCTGTCACCATGTAAGTATTAATTCACACCTGGACAAAATCACATTTACTTATACACCTGTCATTACGCAAGTATTAATTCACACCTGGGCAAAATCACATCTACTTACTCTCCTGTCACCACGCAAGCATTCACTCACGTGCAAAATCACACCTGCCGAATACACTATTATTTATTTTACGATGTAAGTCACAATCATCTGTATTTGACAATAAAACAAACCACAGTACCAGAATATTGACCTCTTATAAAATCAGTAAGATGTAGTACCAATTTAACGAGAGATAAATCATTTGTTTTATGCAGGGAATTAAGTTCAAATCTCTATCACCTGAGACCACGCCGCTGAGCCAGTCTCTTAGGGAGTGTTGCCAATCGCTGATTTTCTTGGAACTTTACAACAATTCTCTACTATTTATAATCATTATTACTAGGACTTCATGTAAATACACATAAACAATAAAAAACAATTACAAGTATCATTTTATAAGTTAGCAAAAGGGAAGGAATATCTCTTTATTTACTTCCTGGCAACTCACCACCTGCACTTGTGTTTACATTTTTATTGAAGAAAGAGTAACATATAGGGGCAGTTTACGTCCTCATTTGAATAATAATGAGAATATTAAGTCAAGGCAGCTGTTGTTAGAGGATGTTGCGGGAATTGAGTATGTGCAGGGGGGGGGGGGGGGCACCAGACTGTCACCTCATTTACTGTGGGGATAGGAAAGTATGGTGGTAAAACCCTGCATTATTTGTGAGTGATAATGAAGGCGCTCAGGGCCTTGTGTGCGTGTGAGAGACCATGACATTATTCCATTAGGTATAAGAACTAGCGTAAACAGGGACATATTTATATATCTTCGCCTTGTTTGATATAATGGCATTGTATGTGTTTGTTTGTGAAGGTATTTGAAAAATTAATGTACTGTACACACACAACACACACATAAGCGATATAAAGGCTCCCACCCCTCACACACACACACACACTCACACATTTCTCTCTCTACATACACTTGTTACGAGTTGGGGATTTAGAATATAGTTATACGTCTACCCAGATCCCAACGGGTAACAACAAAAAAAAACAAAGACAATCGGACTAAAAAAAGGGTAGACAAAGGATGCGAGTTTTCGTTGTATATAATAAAGTACCATAAATTCCTTAACAAAATATTCAGCTTATACACTACCCTTAACCAAACTTAACCTAAACACGAACAGTATATACATAGTAATAAAACATAGAACAATAGTGAAGCAATGTGGAGTGGGGAGAGGCAATACAAGATTACAAATACTTAAGTGAGGAGCTGAGATGGCTGACGGGCAAGGCTGAGTATGGTAGAAGACGGTAAAAAGTCACTGTGCCGTAGGTTTCCAGGATAGGTGATCCTGTGGTCGCTTCCCAGAGTGAAGTGTGTCCTCTCCTCGAATTGGAGCTGACAAAGTAGACTGAGGCGGAAGTGACGCAACAACCAGGATATGGAGAAGGGAAACCCGGGAGTGGTAACTAAGACGAGCCATACTCGTGTTTCGTCCCTAGATGGCGTTGCTCGTGGTGCTGGGTAGGTAGATGAAGACAATCGGTGGAGGGGTTCGTAACACACTATACACGATATATATGTATTTTTTATCTCTCTTGTAAGGATATAAAGGTCACAGGTCAGGGTCATATAGCTTACGTATTCATATTTTGACTGACTTTTGTGTTTTCGTGATTTAATTTGAATATTTAATTTTCCCTGTTTACTATTTTTTGAGCTATAAACGTAAGTAACACGTTGGGTGTAAGATACAGGCTTAAGAGATCTTATCATTGGTTGGTGAAGTATAAGAAGTTAATAAAAGGTTAATATATCTGGCCCATAAACTCAAGGGATTTTAGTTATGTTTTGGGAGATGTAAGCATAGAATAAACTTAGGCATTGTGTAGATATTGATGAAATTTTATTTAGGGTTTTTGTGACATGAATTTTAAGATAATCTACGATATGGGTTACAAGCTCAAGGAATTGTGGTTGTGTGTTTTATATTATGTAGGTATTAAATACTCTTCGGTATGGGTTACCCAGCCCAAGGGATTTTCTTGTCTTATATATATATATATATATATATATATATATATGTATATATATATATATATATATATATATATATATATATATATATATATATATATATCCATTAACCCCTTCACTACGTGAAGCCAAATTTATAATTTTATTTGGCTAATGTCCGACGATTTTATTAGCACAGAGAGAGACCCATCGCACCCAAGTGGTTATACAGTACACTATCTCCTCTACTAAACTATTTCCATTAAAGACCACCTTAGACAGGGGATACAAACTCAAAAGGATTTTTTTCTTGGATACAGAATGCAAAGACTTATATTTTATTTCCGTGTTTTAAGTGTGAGATAAAAAACTTTGCTTATATTTTACGCCACAGTCTACTAACTCTAATTACAAGTTACGACTGTCTCTTTTTGTCATCTTGGTTTATAAGTTTTGACTTATGTAAATTGAGGGTTTTTTCTTCATATTCTAAATGAGTGTTTTGGTTGTCATAAAGTAATTTGACATAACTACTTAGTTTAGAGCTGAGGGCACTAGTTTTTTATTACACTGGTACCGTCCTTTCCTGGCTGAGTTCTCTTTGGCAGTTGTGGTTTTGGTAAGAGAGAAACAGAGAAAGTGAGAACACTTAAAGATTTACGACTTGTTCTGTGTGATGTTTGCTCTTCAATAACACAATAACACCTGTTGTGTTGACTCATATTGCTCACAAAAAACACCGGGCCGGTTATTACTGAATGCCGGAGGTAGAGACGTGTTGAGAGTTACAATAGATGCCATCAACACGCCACTCCCCCTCTCGCGACCACCACCAATTTCACGACTCCCTAAGACATGCCACAGATGTTGTGGTTGGATCAAACGACTGTCTGATGTGGTACATTTTTTGGTCAGATTTTACGAAAGCTTTCATATCTTGGGTGGTGGTCACACATCGCGAATTGTGTGACAGAATGGTTAACGTGATTAGTCGTGTAACGGGTGGTGGTCGTCATAACATTGTGTAAGGGTTTTTTTTAATACTAGAGATGTTGTTACAGTATTTGGGAAATATTTAATTTGTTATGTTGTGTAGGGTGTGAGGGCTAGCCAGACGTGTCGTGTTTGAGTGTCCGATCGCTGTAAAGTCTCTGGATTAATTCGACAATATTAGATGCCACGGTTATACCCATCATGACTGAAGGAACTAGGAAAGGTTGACTCTACATACTTGCTGTGTTTTATGGTCTTCTCAGGGTCCTCATGCCCCTGGGGAGTCGTATGTGACATGTAGTTCTTCAACCACAACTGTGGGCTGAAAATGGCCCCCTCCAAAAACCTTGACCACTAAATGTCAAGACACTTTGCCCTCTCCTCCTGCGCGACGCACCACACCTGAGCAGGCGTATAGAAAAAATAGCATTGCTCACAGAGGAGGACATTAAAAAAAAATCTGTGTTTGTTGACAGGAGAGAACAAAAACAAGGCTGGTCTGGTCAACCAAGGATACTAGTGGCTGTGGGTGTCTGTGTCTTGGTAGTGGCACTACAGGGAGGCCAGGTAAGTGGCAGTCGACCACCGTTGGGGTGTCTCGCGTAAAGTTCACTTCGTCTACATTAATATTCAAACACTGTTCCCCTGTAGGACTCAAAAGTTTATTTTTTCTTAATTCCTTCCGAGGTCACGGCTTGTAGACTGGGTACCTGTGGCCCTCATGAGTGACCACAAAAGCGCCCAAGAATTTAACATAACTCGCACAAAAGCGGGGTAGTGTAGAGACAGGGGGCGAGGCTTGGGTAGGATATCAGAATAATGTTGAGGATGAAAGGAAGGTGTGAAAGAGAGACTGATATATGATACACAGAGGAACAGTAAGACATAGTAGAGGATAACAGATTTTAATAAAGGAAGAAATTATTGCTAAGATGTAGTGGTGGTGGTGCTGCTGGTGGTGTTGGTAGTAATAGCAGTGATGATGATTGTGGTGATGATAGTAATAGAGTTAGTAGTAATAGCAGTGATGATGATTGTGGTGATGATAGTAGGAGTGTTGGTAGTAATAGCAGTGATGATGATTGTGGTGATGATAGTAATAGTGTTATTAGAAATGGCAGTGAAGATGATTGTGGTGATGATAATAGTGCTAGTGGTTGCGAAAATGGTAATGGTAATTTTAGTAGAAACAACAATAATATCCTTTTATGACCCGTCACCATAATAATCACTGTACTTCATAACACAATACAGCCTTACTATCATACTGTACTAAAAAATATTATAGATAAAAAAAAATTAACCACAAATAGGGAAAAGAATCTAGAGAAAAAAATAATTAAAATCAACGACGCGTAACATCATTAACCCATACAGAATGAATTAGTTTAGGTTAGGTTAGGTTAGGTTGTTGCCTCTATAAACGTCTTTCGTATGATAACAAAGGTCGAGAGAAGCAGTTTATTGGCTCGTTGTGACCCCTGACCTCTCTAGGGTAGTGTGGAAGGTTAATATTGTGGCAAAGGTTTTACTGGGTCATGCAAGGCTGGAATCCTTCTTAGTTTTTTTTCGGTAGTGATATGAAAATTATCGTCACCGTTTTTGCCTTGACCACTCCTGATTGATTAGTTGAAAGTCCCCCTGACTGACTGACTGGTTGGCTGTCTGCCTGTTTTAACTGACTAACTAACCCCCTACCCATGGTGTTCGTTTTTATTTTCATCCCACCCACCAACTAACCTAACGTCTAGCCCAGTCTTACCTAGTAGAATATATTTCGGCTAACCTAACGCAATCCACCCTAAACTGAACTGAGAGAGAGAGAGAGAGAGAGCGCACTCTGGTGTCATATATATATCGTAATTAACCTGAATAGGCAACTCTGCGGCTTAAGGTGAGTGAGGTGCCATATAAGGTTTGTTTTTTGTTTTTCACGATGGTTCAGATAAGTCTAACGAAGGAAGTGACGGCTGTGATCATTATTGTACTCTTTCTCTGATCATTAGCAATTATGTAAACAAAAGTCACATTTACACAGAAGAACCTTGTGTTTTTATAAGTGTATGCATGAGAAAAATATTACAATCTAAGATATTTTGGCATTAATTATTGCATGCGGCTCTTCATAGAATGTTCAACGGTCTTTACGATATAGGGAAAGGGGAAAGGGTATTGTATTTTGTGTGTATGCGTGCGTGTATATATATATGTGTGTGTGTGTGTATGTGTGTATGTCAGTCAGTTACGTGGCACAGACAACTCTTACAAACACCAACCATTGTTTCTCTGGTCCTGCCCTTCAGGAGGTGTGGCTCTCTAAATAGTGGTCCGGTGATCCCTGGCCTGTCTAGGTGACTTAAGGCAAAGGTGTAGTGTGTGTGTGTGTGTGTGTGTGTGTGTACCTCAGCTGTATTTACTTTTCCTAAAAATTTGTCATTCGTAGCCGTAAAAATTCAGGTGAGATTATAATAAAAGTGTAATTAAATGCTTCATAATTCAAGGTTTCTTTAATATCTTCTCCATCTATGTTTCACGTCATCTACTATACCTCCCTTTGCTCCCTCCTCCCTCCCCTTCCCACTTGCCCCCTCCTTCCCCCCTTCTCTCCTACCCACCCCTTCCCACCCGCCCCCTCCTTCCCCCCTCTCTCCTACCCACCCATTCCCTCCTTCCCCCCTCTCACCCTCCCCCTCTCCCGGCCACAATACATCCACGTCAACATTTCCTACTCACTATACATATCCAAACCTTCTCATAATGCTGTCATCCACACACAGTTCTGTAGTCTTCTCCTGTCTCAAATACATACATGCACGCACACATACACGTATACAGACACAAGACTTCCTTACTGACCAGAATTTCTTGACCTCAGTCCAACGGGCAAAAAGTTAGGTCAACCAGCTGTTGTGTGTGTGTGTGTGTGTGTGTGTTCTTGGAGATATATGTATTTATATTTGTGACTGTGTGTATACTTTAATGTTTGTGTGTTTGTCAGTGTGTGTGTGTGTACGGTGTGCTTCTATCCATATATACATGTGTCTATGTATATCTGTATATATGTATGAGTACCGTACTGTACATATTCCTATATTCATTTCTGTTTGTATATACATACATATATGCATATATTTACGTTCCCTTGCTGACGTTCTGGCGTGTAAGACCCCCCCCCCCCCACACACACACGGTGATATAATCGTCTACACAACCCCAGTCAGCACCGGCCATTAACTATCTCCGACAGTGTAAATACTGAAATCAAGTCTAACTAACGACTCTTTTAATATTCTGTAATTATAACTTGGCCGATCATCATCTGTTTATACATAATCCGGTTACCAGGCGAACGCTATCACTCTTCGGATCTGAAGTCGGTTTCTTAGATGGACCTATGGTGAATTTTTACTCCCAACTAGAAATAAAAGAGACTTAGGGTATTTATGGGCGAGGCTCAGTATAATTTTGACGCCATATAATAACAGGAATATATTGTGACGCAGATATACGGAGACAGATACAATCTCTTCAGTTACGATGAAAATTTTAACGTACGAACCTTGGAACATTTAGATTTGTTTCTTATATATTATATTAATAGAGTCGACCAAATTAGCTGTTTCACTATATGACCTTATTATAAGAAATGTATTTAATTCTCGTCTAGAATTAGAAAATATGATTGGAATAAATAATTAGTAGTTATATAAACTAAATTTCAACTCGTTATTATTAATGTGATTTTGTCTGCTGGGATTATTTGTTCTTAATATGTTTAATTTAGATTAATTGAGATAAATAACTGGTGAAATGAGCCGCTGTTCTAATTGACCCCAATTTGATTTAACCATTGGGAAAGGTGTCCAGTTTGAATGGACCCCAGTTCTAATTGACCTCTCAGTCATTGACAGCTTCTTCATTCATTCATTAGTCAAATTATATCGTCTTCTTGTCTGATGTAAATTGTGATATAAAGGGAAGACTTGAAGGTCTCTGTTGTTCACTCTGAGTAATACGTCACCCCACCTAACAGTGATTAATCATCTTTATATGTTAATTTAGAAAATATCATAATTAGCAGTATTTGATAACACCTGTAAAATAGGGACTTACCTGAAGTTGTAAATAATTTATCACTTATTCAGGTAAATAATCTACCTTCCCTACTGTTCATAATTGAGGTTTATATGGACATAAGAGAAAATGATTAATTAGCCAGGTGTTGACATCATGAGGTGACACACGAAGGTCCAGGGCTTAAGAGAAACAAAGACCTAATATAATACAAGTTGACCTATTCTTATACAATTCAACCTATCTCATTCTAACCTAATCTAACCTTATCAAAGCTAACATAATTCATCTTAACCTAATCATATATCGTCCAACCTAACCTAACATAACCCAACCCATCTTTATCCACCAGTACGATAACGTTCTTACATCACAACATTTACCATCACTTTATTAGGAGGAGAAATGTTCAGGAACCCAACATTGTTATCATCAGTCGACACGCGATGAACCGATTTGATGAGTTCACAGAGTTCTAATGCTCCGTGAAGGAGTTTTTTTAGGTAGACGTTCTATATAAAAAGTGGGAGAAAAACGTTCACCTCCTTTCACTCTGGATCACCATCGGCCCAGGTGACAGGCGCCTTGTAGGTTACTGTCGCCTTTGTTGTATTTTACGGAGGTGTTAGGCCATGCTGGTCCCCGTGGGAGATAAATCCATGACTCCTGTTGTCTCGATAGGGTCGTCAAAATCCTGCGTCCGTTTAGTCATTTTGTCTCACAAAATTGTAAAGGTAGTTTTGGAGCGAGTTACTTCACTGGTGTGTGTGTGTGTGTGTGTGTGTGTGTGTGTGCGTGCGTGTGTGTGCGTGTGTGTGTGTGTGTGTGTGTGTGTGTGTGCGTGCGTGCGTGTGTGTGTGTGTGTGTGTGTGTGTGCATTTCCGTTTGCTAATATTTTAGTTTTTGTGTTTGTGTTTCTTAGTATTTTGTGTGTATTTGTTTATATATATATGTATATATATATATATATATATATATATATATATATATATATATATATATATATATATATATATATATATATATATATATATATACGGTACGGAGTGATACCGGTTGTGAGCATGATAGGTCGTGTTGTAATTATATATAGGAGCAGAACTCGATGTGAAAGTGTTGCGGATAGTTTTATTACAGTTTCTATGAGTGTGTGTGTGTGTGTGTGTGTGTGTGTGTGTGGTGTGTGTGTGTGTGTGTGTGTGTGTGTGAGATTAGATTTTAGATTGCCCCCAGGGGGCTAGTTTATTGGACACCCCCATACATCCTGTGCAAGGTGAAGCTCAGAAGTGTTTACAGCGCCCATCTGGGAAGCATGCATAGTTTATGCTTGTGAGAGTAAGTTTACGTGCTAGTATAACAAGATTATGGCCGCAAAGGTCAAACATATCGATGAAGAAAGATAATATCACGTTAATGTATACTTAATTAAAGTAATGAGAATTTTTTATCATTAATTTTTACCTTAACAAAAACTACTGAAGTATTAAACACGTCAATACTTCTTCTTAATGACTCTTTTGGGGGGTTACTAAGACAAGGCTTATGAAGCGAATTAAACACTGCAATATATCTTATCTTTAACTAAATTAGATACAATGACGGACGTGTTTACAGTACGGATAAACAATGAGAGTGTATACAAAACTACACACACACACACACACACACATAATGGCTCCGCTCATCAACACAATAAAAAATACTCTCATCAAAAACGTTTTTGCGTCATGACCTCTACTAAACGTAAACAAACGTTGGTCATCAGCTGTTACATATCTGGGTCAAGCAACGATGAGAGCCGGGCGGGGGGGGGGGGGGGGGGGCTATTTATTACTCCTAATAAGTATGCAACGATGACCTTTAAACGCTGGGGTAGTTAAGGCCAGATATATTGGGCTTCAGACAGACACAGGTGATTGCAATATGATGTCTCTTTGATTTAATGAGAAGGGGATTAAAAGTGATTCTAGTGTAAGATTAGATAAGTTAGGTTGACTGGGTAATTTATAATCAATTATTTTTTTTCCTTTTACTTCTTTCCTTTTGGCTAAACCTCGGGCTTATCTGACCTGACTAACGTTTTTTTTTTTTTTCCTTGAGTGAAATTTTTTTTCTTAAGTAAGGCCTTAGTGGTGGATGTCTTGCTCAGTCACTGGACAACCATAACACTATATAAATGAGGAATGGTTACGAGGAATGTCGAGCTACTCTCCTCTCTCTAAAAGTACCACAACACCCAAAACAGACGACTGAGCCCCATGAATATTGCCAACCATCACCCTCAGAGTCACTGTGGTGAGTTGGGGTGACCAAGACACCGAGGATTTGCCAGAAGTGTCAGCGTAAAGTCCATCCGTGTTGACACTTATTGACCGCTTGGCATAGTGTGTGTGTGTGTGTGTCACAAGGAGGAGGAATATTTGATGAGCAAGGCTTCTGGCATGGGAGGATGAGCATGGTGGTGGTGGAGGGAGGCACATAAATTTTCTGGGAGGTAATTTTAGTGTATTTCTGACTTGGAGGCGCCAGGAGTATGCCTGGAGGTACTAGGGGACAGGATGCTGGAGGTGCGCATTATGGTGGAGGAGTCGACCAGTTTCACCGGGTGACTGGTCGAATAAAGTTGACCCAGTACTAAATGTTCCCTCAATCTTAATACGTGTTACTGTTGGATACAGAACCACGATCGTGACCGCTAAGCCATTTATAGAATTTTACATAGATAATAACTAACCAAAGCGGTTCTTTATGTTAAATTAGGTTAGATTAAGTGGAAAAAAATGGCATAGCGGCCTTGTTCGTGGTATACTTCCAACATTATATGAATATTGTTTGCAAGCTGCTCTCACCTGTTGACAGTGTGGAGGACGAGAGGAGGGGCGGGGAGGCCTTGACCACACTCCAGCTCTGAAGGGCTATCGAGTCGAGGCTCTCAGGTACACCAGGTGTGTTTCCTCATAAAGATATTTCGTCAAGTGAAACTCTGGTCAGCTGTCGTAATACTAAATTATTGTTTTTTTTCCTCTGGGTTTTCTAAAGTCTTGTCACCATGTTTTGAGAGGAGTTACCCCGTGTGGTCTACCTCTGGCGTCCTCAGCGAAAACAAGTTGATCTGTTCGTGATTCGGTGAATTGTTTTGCTCGTTATTGGGTCTTAATCTTGTTGTTGGGTCATGACTTCTTCTTTTGTATCGTGTTATTTAGTCTGTTCAGGCTACTGTGTTTATATCTTGTGTCTTTTTATCTCATTTCATCTCTCTCTCTCTCTCTCTCTCTCCCTCTCGGTCTCTCTCTCTCATTCCATCTTCACCTACTTCATCTACTCTCTCGTTCTCTCTTCACTCACCACCTGCCTCTGCACTCCATTATTTACCGACCTGTCTGTTTACTATCCTCCTGCCCTCCCCCCAACGCTGCCTCCGTGCTAGTGAAACCCAGTCGAGGGTGGCGACCTAGTTTGGACGCTACGCTTGACCTTAACAAGGTTGTCTGTGGCAATGCGGCCGTACTTCCGGGGATCACCCATCTGGACTCGCCGGAGGTCGAGTACTAATTTTTAATACCCGTCATGGGTTTCGGTATTGCTTAGAACCCATAGCTCTCTCATAATGTTTATACGTCATGGGTTTCAATAGTAAACATCCCAGTCATCTGAACAGTTCATTGGTTTGTGAACATTTTAGTTAGGACTTATAAGTTCCATTTGAGGTTGGAAGATCACGGGTTAAATAGCTTAATACCCATATCCTTGTCATAAAAGCCTTAACCATCTGAGCAAGTCATGGGTTCCCCTCATACACCACCCATTCAATCCATAATATGATTCATGGGGAGGTGAATGAGGTAATGGGCACATCCTATGAAGGCCTTTACGACGTCATACAATGCATAAAGACGTTGCAAGTAGTCAAGCTCAAGAAGACTGCGAAAGTGAAGGGCGTGTCATCTATCCAGCCAGCTATAAACCCTCGGCATACAAGCAACAGCAAGGAAGATAGTAGCTACAGGTGGTAATAATCACCAAAAACTACAAGTATTGATGTAGGAGCACCACAACAACTACTGCATGATGTTAAGTGTGTATTTGTGTGACTGTTTATGATATAGTTTTCGCTCTTTCACAACACGTGTGTAAGACCGTAGGAAAAGGATGAGTTAGTACAGTGATAGTTGTTTGTGGTGAGGCTGGTGGTGTTGGTGGTATTGAGGGAGGTATTGTATGTGGTGATGGAAGTATCGGTGGTGGTGATGGAGGAGGAGGTGGTCGAGAAATTTACTGGGATGAAAGTGTTATAAAAAAGTGTTTCTAGAGGATCATGGTCACTTTCTCTAGACACTGAACAAAACAAGATTCCCTTCGTGTGTCTGACCTACAAGGTCTCCTCTCTAGAGATTTTTATTAATAATATATCTATCTATCTATATATATATATATAATATATATATATATATATATTTATATATATATATTATATATATATATATATATATATATATATATATATATATATATATATTATATATATATAAAACAAAGAAGTCTGTCTGTCTGTTTATTTATTTGTTTGTGTGTCCGCACGAGAATCTCGGAAACTACTTTACCGATCTGTAGTGATGATGGATGGTGTTATATGTAATGATGATGGATGGTGTTATATGTAGTGATGATGGATGGTGTTATATGTAGTGATGATGGATGGTGTTATATGTAGTGATGGTGGGTGGTGTTATATGTAGTGATGATGGATGGTGTTATATGTAGTGATGATGGATGGTGTTATATATAGTGATGATGGGTGGTGTTATATGTAGTGATGATGGATGGTGTTATATGTAGTGATGATGGATGGTGTTATATGTAGTGATGATGGATATTGTTATATGTAGTGATGATGGGTGGTGTTATATGTAGTGATGATGGATGGTGTTATATGTAGTGATGATGGATGGTGTTATAGGCAGTGATGATGGATGTTGTTATATGTAGTGATGATGGATGATGTTATATATAATGATGATGGGTGGTGTTATATGTAGTGATTATTAGACAATAAAATAATAACAGTTTAATGCTAAAAAAAGGTATTTTGCTGTGCCGTTGTAGTGACAAACATGGTGGAACTTATATGCACCGTTAATGAACTATTGATGGAAGAAGAAGTTTTGGGGACTGAGCAGTGAGACAATGTGGAGCCTCCCTGAGGGTGGCGTCCTACCGTGGCCTAGCGAATGAGCCGCCGGGCGTCTGCGTCTGCTAGTGTATATATACATATATATATATTTATATTTTTATATATATATATATATATATATATATATATATATATATATATATTATATATATATATATATTTATATTTTTATATATATAAATATAAATATATATATATATATATATATATATATATATATATATATATATATATATGTATATATATATATATACAGTATATATATATATTTATATTTATATTTATATTTATATATATATATATATATATATATATATGTATATATATATATATATATATATATATATATATATATATATATATATATATATATATATATATATATATATATATATATACTTGTGTGTGTGTGTTTTGTTTATTTTTGTGTGATGCTGTAAACTTAAAGTAATAATAATAATAATAATAACACCAATAATATCGTAAAAATAACAAGATAAATAACATACCAAACACTATATCATAAGAGAAAACAGATAATAGTTACCTGTGACACCTCGGCCCACCACAACCACCTTCAACCTTACCTGACACATTCTCGACAGGTAAGGTCTTGGTGTCTCAATGGGCCGTGAGATGTATGTATGACCCACCTACCTGGAACTCATAGCAGAACGAGAGATAACACAGGCTTGTGTATAGTAAAGCGACGCTGTGAATCCAAAACAATGACCATGAATTTCACAAGCGAATTGTTGCAGAGAGATTAAGGCCTTGAGATATGCAAGAGCAATTGGGGGAAGAAAGGATTATACCACTTGTTGTTTTTTAGGAGAGAGAGGAGAGAGAGAGAGAGAGAGAGAGAGAGAGAGAGAGGGGTAGGTATATATGTTTGTCTTCGCCTTGCTCTAGTCTTGTAGTGAACCAGGGAGCAAGAGAGAGAGAGAGCCCTGTGTTGTGTATATAATGTGGCCAATACTCTTTGTTTACATCTCTTTATACACTGTAGTTGTTGCTTGTTCTCCCTCTCACGTGTTAGTAAATCATGCAAGAATGTTATTATACTCCTGTGTCAATACAACTACCATTACCACCACTACAACCACTATTACCAGTACCACCACCACTATCATTACTACAACCACTTTTACCAGTACCACCACCACTATTACCACTACCAACCACCACTATTACCACTACCTACCACTACCTACCACTACCACTATCATTACTACAACCACTATTACCAGTACCACCACCACTATCATTACTACAACCACTATTACCAGTACCACCACCACAATCATTACTACAACCACTATTACCACTACCACCACCACTACCATTACTACAACCACTATTACCAGTACCACCACCACTATCATTACTACAACCACCACTATTACCACTACCACCACCACCACCACTACCATTACTACAACCACTATTACAACTGCCACTACCACTATCATTACTACAACCACTATTACCACCACCACTATCATTACTACAACCACTATTGCCACTACCTACCACTACCACTATCATTACTACAACCACTATTACCAGTACCACCACCACTATCATTACTACAACCACTATTACCACTACCACCACCACAATCATTACTACAAACACTATTACCACTACCACCACCACTGTCATTACTACAACCACTATTACCACTACCACCACCACTATCATTACTACAACCACTATTACCACTACCACCACCACTATCATTACTACAACCACTATTACCACTACCACCACCACTATCATTACTACAACCACTATTACCACTACCACCACCACTATCATTACTACAACCACTATTACCACTACCACCACCATTGTTATCACCGTCACAATCACTATTACCACCACCACAAACACTATTACTACCACCACAATCATTATTACCAACACCACAATCACTATTACTACCACCACTACTATTAATACCACCACAATCACTATTATCACCACCACTATTTCTACCACCATAATCACTATTACTACCAATACAGCCACTATCACCACTACCACTAAAACTACCATCACCACCACCAATACAACTACTAACACCACCACCACTGCAACCACTATCACCCCCACCACTACAACCACTATCACCACCACCATTATCACCACTACCACTATCACCACAACCACTATTACCACCGTCACCACAACCACTATTACTATCACTACCACTACAAACACTATCACCACGACTATAACCACTATTACCATCACTACCACTACAACCACTATCACCCCCACCACTATCACCCCCACCATTATCACCCCCACCACTACAACCACTATCATCCCCACCACTACAACCACTATCACCCCCACCACTACAACCACTATCACCACCACCACCACTATCACCAACACCACAACCACTATCACCACAAAAACACCATAGATTTTGTTTTTCCTTTACCACGACTGTTTTGACTGTCTCCAACCTCGGCTATCTCAGGGACATATATTATTGGTCATAAAGCAACAGCCAATGAATACTTAAACACACAAACTACATATATCAGTATTTAACTTTTTGTTATTGTTGCTATAACTCCTTTGGCGTTAGTGGATAACCGGGTAAAAAATTAACTTTTTTTTTTGTTAAAGTTGGCCTTCACTGTCTCACTCTCTTACATTAACTCAAGTTTATCTAAATTTCAATGAGTTGGGTTAGTTAGGGTAGGGTAGGGTAGGGTTTGATAAGTTGGGTTAGGTTAGGTTTGGTTAGTTAGGTTAGGGTGGGTTAGTTAGGTTTGGGTGAGTTAGTTAGGTTAGGTTCGTACTGTTCCTAAATACACATTATCGTTTAGGTACAATTATTTATAAAACGTAATATTGATTAAATAATATTAAATGATCTTTCAATTCACTTGAATCAAAATAAAGAATAATTAATCTTGTCATTATTTCTTTTATCATTTCTCATAATTATAGACGACGCAATAATTCTAAAACCTTAAACACTAATGAATATCAAGACTCACTTCACTTTGTACTATTAATGGAAGAACGTGAAACACCTCCTCTAGTAACACACAACCATTACGGAAATGTATCTGCCATAACTACAGAGTTTCAAACGTCCTTCCTCACCACCCACCACACCATTCGATATAATGGTCAATCAAGATGTATCAATCCATCAGTGTTGGTATCTGAGTTTTGTTGAAAGGCTTAAGTGATATTGAAAGAAGTCATAATAATCTTATTATAAAGTTAGAATTAGAATTTTTACAAGACAGGTAAATATTTCTAAATCTGGTCCTTTTTGTTTGGTTTGTTTTGCGGAATATTGTGTTGTTGGAAAGTTGATAAGATCTGCTCTCTCTTTATATATATATACGCAATAGCAGTGATTTAATTGATAAACTCAAGAAACACAACGAACCTTGCGAATTAATAAGTTTTGATGTAAATTCACTGTTCACTAGAGTACCTGTCAAAGACTTACTTTCATTTCTTAAAGATAAATTACAACTACTAGATTTAACTATTGAACATGATACTTTCCTGAAATTGATAGAGTTATGCGTAACTGACAATGTGTTTAGGGCAAATGGGAAGTTCTACAAGCAAATATTTGGTATGAGCATGGGTAATTGTCTTTCTGCTCCTCTAGCCTGTATTTATATGGAGTTTTTTGAGTCTAGATTACTACCCAATATAGTGGACTTTATTCCTCCATGGTATAGATATGTAGATGATGTTCTTTGTCTTTGGCCTAAAAACAGTGACCCATTTGAATTTTTAGACAAACTTAATAATATTGTCCCTAGTATCACGTTCAAAATTGAAAGAGAAATAAATGAATCCCTTCCATTTCTTGATATGCTTATCATGAGAAATGGCCAAAACTATAAATTCAAGGTATATAGAAAGCCCACACAGGTAGACAGTTTCATTCACTTTTTATCGAATCACCTTGAGTCTACCAAAATGTCAGTTTTTTCTGTTATGTTCTTAAGATGTCTGCGTATTTGTGACTCTGAATTTATTGACGATGAATTGAAACACATTCGTTCTATTGCACATAAACTTGGGTACCCTTCTGTGTTTGTTGATCGTTGTTTTAATTGGGCTAAAAAATCCTTTCATTCCTCTCAAACCAGACAAGTTCCTACACTTAAGAATATTTTGACTCTGCCCTATCGTAATGAATTTGTCCCGTTAGTTCGGTCCCTCAAGCTTCTAAATATTAATGTTGTTTTCAAGTATGACTCAACCTTTACTAATATGTTAATAAGGAATAGCCCAAGTTTGAATGTAAATGGTAGTGTTTATTGTATTCCATGTAGCAAATGTAATTGTAATTATGTAGGTCAGACAGGAAAAACACTGCAGCTTAGAATCAAACAACATAAGTATAATATTAGAACTGCATCTGAAAGCAGTGCCTTGTTCGTTCATGTTAGGAATAATAATCACCCCATTGCTTGGGAAAAAAGCTTAGAAGTTTTCAAATCATCTTGTGTCACAGAAAGACTTCTTGTTGAAGCTAGTTTGATTAAGGAATTAAAATCAATAAACCTTAGTGATGGTCAGTTCAAAACTGATAATATGTTACATAAATTTATTTGTCAGTGGCCCAAGGTTAAAAATGCTTTAAAAACCTTTGATCTAGATGTATGATAGTTATTTTGTGGGCCCCCTTTTTTCTGACCTGACTTGACTAGTCACGTCACCACCCTTCTCTTAAGCTCCTCTACGTGTGTGTTGGTGTGGGGATTAGTGGATGTCATCATTTTGACCTGACCTCATGTGTTTAGGTCACCCTGTATATTTAAGCCTCTCTCTGTCCATGTAATCCAGTTGCCTCTGAAGATGTCTTGAATAAAGACGAAAGCTAAGGTACTCCGTTGTTTCCATTTTCCCCGTGTGATTTTATCAAGATTTATCTTATCCACGTTTTCATTGTGGATTTTCATAATATATATATATATATATATATATATATATATATATATACTATATATATATATATATATATATATATATATATATATATATATACTAGCAGAATCGCCGCCCTCCGGGCGGCTCATCCACTAGGCCACGGTAGGACGCCACCCTCCGGGAGGCTCCACATTGTCTCACTGTTCAGTCCCCAAAACTTCTTCTTCCATCAATAGTTCATTAACGGTGTATGTAAATTCCACCATGTTTTTCACTACAGCGGTAAAGCAAAGTATATTTTTTTAGCATTAAACTGTTATCATTTTATTGTCTAATCATCACTACATATAACATCATCCATCATCACTACATATAACACCCCCCATCATCACTACATATAACACCATCCATCATCATCACTACATATAACACCATCCATCATCATCACTACATATAACACCATCCATCATCACTACATATAACATCATCCATCATCACTACATATAACACCATCCATCATCACTACATATAACACCATCCATCATCACTACATATAACATCATCCATCATCACTACATATAACACCATCCATCATCACTACATATAACACCATCCATCATCACTACATATAACACCATCCATCATCACTACAGATCGGTAAAGTAGTTTCCGAGATTCTCGTGCGGACACACAAACACACAGACATACTTCTTTGTTTTATATATATATATATATATATATATATATATATATATATATATATATATATATATATATATATATATATACATATATAAAATACGCGTGTGTGTGTATGTGTATGTGAGTGCACTGTACTGTATATAACGAAAAAATATAAGCCATATATTATCTAGTACAGCGATGTAATCACTTTAACGACTTCACTAATCGCCTCTTTTCGTGCGCCATTTACTTTCAATATGAAGTAAGTCTCCCACAAGGCTAATGGTCTAACTAACAAAAACCAATAGAATTAATATGATGAGAAAACGTTAACCTCTAACAAGTGCAGTAGTGAAAAAAATAGTGTGTGGCTGCTACAGTTAAGCTCAGGGCCGGACACACTCAGCACCAAGATTTATTGAGGCAGCCACGGGTGTGGGAGAGTAAGTACAGGTAATATGTCTTACGCAGGTGCTTCTTGTTAACTCATATAGGAAGGTTAAAAAGATATAGTAACACATAATGGTGGAGCATTAGTCTCGTTTATGAAGTGTCCTAATATTAATTACTGGTCGGGGTGGAGGACTGGGAGGCCTTAGTGTACTCTGTGATGAAAGAGTACAATGTCTGGTGTGTTTATCGGTAGTGGAACAACTCTTGGGTGGACTAGCATCCTGACAAGGTGGTGGAGTAACCCACTAGCTGCTGAATGGCGGTGGAACAACCCTTGGGTAGACTAGCATCCTGCCAAGGTGGTGGAGTAACCCACTAGCTGCTGAATGATGGTGGAACAACCCTTGGGTAGACTAGCATCCTGCCAAGGTGGTGGAGTAACCCACTAGCTGCTGAATGGCGGTGGAACAACCCTTGGGTGGACTAGCATCCTGCCAAGGTGGTGGAGTAACCCACTAGCTGCTGAATGGCGGTGGAACAACCCTTGGGTGGACTAGCATCCTGCCAAGGTGGTGGAGTAACTCACTAGCTGCTGACTGATGGTGGAACAACCCTTGGGTGGACTAGCATCCTGCCAAGGTGGTGGAGTAACTCACTAGCTGCTGAATGATGGTGGAACAACCCTTGGGTGGACTAGCATCCTGCCAAGGTGGTGGAGTAACCCACTAGCTGCTGAATGGCGGTGGAACAACCCTTGGGTGGACTAGCATCCTGCCAAGGTGGTGGAGTAACCCACTAGCTGCTGAATGATGGTGGAACAACCCTTGGGTGGACTAGCATCCTGCCAAGGTGGTGGAGTAACCCACTAGCTGCTGAATGATGGTGGAACAACCCTTGGGTGGACTAGCATCCTGCCAAGGTGGTGGAGTAACTCACTAGCTGCTGAATGGCGGTGGAACAACCCTTGGGTGGACTAGCATCCTGCCAAGGTGGTGGAGTAACTCACTAGCTGCTGAATGGCGGTGGAACAACCCTTGGGTAGACTAGCATCCTGCCAAGGTGGTGGGGAACTTGGAGTAACCCACTACCGGCTGAATGCTATGAATCAGGAGGTCAACATCTGTCTGGATAATCTATACGTAGTAGCAGGAAGTATTTTGTAAATCTAAAACAATAATTATGATGTATATTATATGCTCGACACAAAAACTTGTCATTCAACACCGTACAAATTGGTGTCCGTCTAGGAGTAAGTAATACACTCACTCGAAATGTTTGTCTTTTGCACTAACTAAACTATACATTCTCCTTCTTCTTCTCTACGGTGTTTGTTGTCTTCTTAAAAAACTCCAAACACTCATACATCGCCAGACACCGAGTCAATATTTGGACAGTGTTAAAGACCCTTGGTTGAAGTGAGTTTGTCATCTCTTGTACAGTCTCTTTTATCTCTTGTTCTTCCTCTGTACCCGTCCGTTTACTCTCTCTTTCTCTCCCTCTCTCTCTCTTTCCAATTTTTTTTCCTATTTCTGTTCTTCCCATCATCATCAACTTTCTTCTTTCCTCTACGTCGTTATCCTCACCTCCTTAGTCGCCATTCCTTCATTTCCCACTGTCATCAGTTCCTCCCTTCTCCCCCTGCCCCTTCATTACTCCCTTACATTTTTCACCCATCATCAGTCCCTTCCTTTCCTCCATCATCAAAGCATCTCTCTCTCTCTCTCTCTCTCTCTCTCTCTCTCTCTCTCTCTCTCTCTCTGGGTCCAGCCAGTCTTACTACCACAGGTTCCCTCTCAACACCCCGCTTCCTTCTCCACCAGACAACACACTTCCTCTCATGGCTCCTTCTCTTGAGTACCAGACACAAGGGTGAATGTTTCTTTCCTGCAAAAGGCCCAGGTTCCCTCTCCACACTCCCTCCCTCTCACAGATACTCCCTCCCTTCCTACTCACCAGACAAACTCACTCCCACTCAGCCCCTCTCGTGGGTCCCTCTCTTGAGTGTCAGGTTCTCATGTGGACCCAACAAGGTCTCAGACCGGAACTCCCAACACCTATTTGGCCGAGAAGACTTTCACCTGTGCTGAGCCACCCGGTACCGCGTCCTGGCCAGGCTTCACTCTGGAGAGAGAATATACAGTATGTGTTAATGAAGGATAATTAGGGTGTTTGTGTGACACTGATAGTCTGAATTAATGATCAGGAATGAATTAGCGTTTATTAAATAGTTTATTGACTTAGTCTTGATTCACCTAAATGCCATTGCTATTAAAGGGGCCTTGAAGTCATTGATTCGAGGAATATAGATAGACGTTTATTGATTATTGTCTGAAGTACCGATACAAGAAGCCTAAGAAGGGGATTTATGTAACAGTAGGCCATTACCGTACCTTAAGATTAAATTACAAGACAACTATCAATTGTTTTAGAGAATGAGACTTATAGGTTGAAGGTAGGTTCTGTTAGTTACTCACACAGTGCTCCTTCGTCTACACTGCCAGAGGTGTTGGTGGGCAGTGTCTGACCGCTGGAGAAAGTGTATACAATTCCCCCGTGTTCGCTAACTTCTCGTGTTTGCCTCCTCCCCATGTTTGCCTCCTCCCCGTGTTTGCCTCCTCCCCGTGTTTGCCTCTTCCCCTTGTTTGCCTCCTCCCTCTGTTCGCCAATTTTCCCCTGATTGCCAATAATCCTGTGTACGATAATTTTACCGTAATCGTCAATTTTCCCGGCCTCGCCAACTCTCCCGTCCTCTAAAACACATCCTCCTCGCCAACTCTCACGTATTTGCCAACTCTCACGTGCTCACCAACCCTTCCGTGCTCACCAACTTTCCCGTGCTCGCCAACTAATCCGTCCTCGCCAACTCTCACGTGCTCGCCAACTCTCACGTGCTCACCAACCCTTCCGTGCTCACCAACTTTCCCGTGCTCGCCAACTAATCCGTCCTCGCCAACTCTCACGTGCTCGCCAACTCTCACGTGCTCGCCAACTCTCACGTGCTCACCTTACCTTCCTCCGCGACCTTTACTGTTCATGCGGGGGCTGTTATTACCATACCATTCAAGTCTCATAAATTATTCGTGTACGTCAGTGGGTTGTTATGCCATATACAGTTTATGTATTCTTGTTCATTTGACATTTATATATATCTCCAGGTTAATTGAGCACATGTCACTTCATCCACCTGATATGCAGAGCTGGAGATGGTGGTGTTGTGCCCCAAAAGTCGTAATCCACTCAAATACCTGACGGAGGAACTAAGTAGTACCTCCAGTGATGAGGGTTTTGATGTGTGTGTGTGTGTTTGGGTGTGTGTGTGTGTGTGTGTGTGTGTGTGTGTGTGAAGAAAAAACACCAACATGAAAGATTGTTTGTGTGAGTTGAATCAGGTGTTTGACTCATGCAGAGTGATGAATCAATAGTGATCATGCAAAACAGAGGCTGGCAGGATATTGTGAGTGGATGTTGTTATGGTAATATCTCTTAGCTAATACACGTATCTATCATTTTGATAATTGAGTGATTTTATGAATGACTTTCTTGATGAATCTTAATTTATTGCGTATCTAACAAAAGCAAAACACGGTGAGGGATTAAGACTGTTTTATACTAACGGTGAAATATAATTGGGCATTTCTGATCCATAAATTAAAGAAAAAAGTAAGAAAACTTATATAATATTTGTTTTGATTTTTTTGTCCCAGGGGTAAAAATGTCCTCTTTCAATGCAGAGCAATAAACGAAAAAAAAATAGAGGCAAAAAACGGATACAAGTCGAGCCATTTAATGTATCACTTTTTGCCATTAAGGTATTAGTATGCACAGTGTGTACAGCTTCAGGCGTGTACCCGGTAGTGGGGGTGTTTTAAGGTATCGTAAAGGTACCTAAATGAGATGTTAAAATCATTATAATTCTATATTACGAGAAATCTAATATAACCTAACTTAAAATAATGTAACCGAACCCAACCTAACCCAACCCAAGTTAACCTAACCCCCTCCGCTCACAATCTTGACCAACACCGTCCTAAAACAACACAACACCTGGGGGAGGAAGTGCCGTCAGAAGTACAGGAAGATCACCTGGAACTCCTGACTACCTGGAACACCTGACCACCTGGAACACCTGACCACCTGGAACACCTGACCACCTGGAACACCTAACCAATTGGAACACCTGACTAATTGGAGCACCTGACCACCTGGAACACCTGACAACCTGAAACACCCATCCAATTGGAACACCTGACCACCTGGAACACCTGACCAATTGGAACACCTATCCATCTTGATCACCTGGACCACCTGAACCAGAACGTGCACACGAGGAAAACCCAAGTGCCACTCGTCAAGAAAGTGCCACAACAGTGCCAATGTCATAGATTTTGGTAATGAGAGCTCATTTATTTAATTCTTTAATTTTAGTGTAATATTTATTAATATTAATTGTTTATTAAATATCATTAAGTAACATAAATATATTTGTTTTTAGAACGCAGTAATATATTATGTTTTAAAGTGCAGTGATAAATTGTAACATAAATAACATCAGAAAATTTGACTTTATTACAACACGGGGACGATATGATGGAGAAATACCTCAAAACAACACACGTTTGTGTTATACAACAACAACAACAAACTGACTTTAACCTCTCCGAAATGTGATGGCGACGCCTAAGATGATGTAACAAGTGAAGGAGGAAGGCAAGACCCGCTGACCTATCCAGCTATGAGAGACGGGAGTGGTGATGGTGGTGGCGATAGTGAGGATGGTGGTGGTAGTGATGGCGGAACTATCTTGACTACGAGCCCCCAAAAAATGAAGAAAAAATGATAATGGATACCAGGAAATGAGTGGGTTGTGTGAGTGAGTGGGGGTGTGCGAGTGGGGTATGTGAGTGGGGTTAATCTGATTCTCTGGTTGAGTAAGATTAATCTGAAACTCTAGTTGTCTGAGTGGGATCCTGATCTGATTCTGACTGTGTATTGAAGAGAAGGAATACTTTCGCTTATCATCATTATAGGAAAGTTTCAACATATCTTTAACACTCACGTATAACAGCGCGAGTAGAATTAATCTTTATATTAACCATCATTCATCAAGTCTGCCTCACCTAGGCATTATTAATTGGTATTCTATGTCCATATATTTTATCATTTCTCAATAATATATAAAACGGATTCTTGAGTAATCTCGTAAACTGTTTTAGTCCCGGGGTTCGTTGCAAGGTTAAGAAATGGTGATGTAATTTTTCCTCTTCTGATACTAAGTTGTATTATCTCTATATTTGGTCGTCATTATTTGTACACAAATAATATATAGAATTATAACAAACAGTAAGGAATGACATAGTATAAATACAAGGGAAGTAAAATCCGATAAAGTGTTTATTTTTACTACTTTTATCTGTGTTGATGCAGTTAGTAGTGTCTCAGGTGCTCGACATACAAGTGGGGAAGGGACAGCCGAGTTAACAACAACAGCTAACAACGCCAACATACACACAGCAGTGCTGGTGGGAGTTGTCAGCGCCCTGTTTTTGTTCCGTTGTTGAGGACTAGAGAAAGCGAACCCGGTCCATTATATGCCCATACTTTAACCAACAGGTTTTAGGTCCTATATCAGGTCAATTGGTTGTGAGTAGAAAGGAGAGGAGCGCCATAAAGTTGGTGGTACAGCGGTAACGCTCATATTTCTCACTAATATGTCATGGGTTCGAGTCCAGCATGGCCCAGACACACATGAGTTTCCTCCTGTATTAACACTGGGCAGACCAACTGCCCGAACGGCTAGTAAGGTGATAAGCGGCAAGATGATGACAAATAAACAAACCTAGGCGTTTTTGGAGGATAAAGATGAAAATACAATCAAGTGCTTATATTTATCGAGAAATTAAGGAGTTTCGGATTTATCTTGGAAAGAAGATCTCATAGTTGAGAATCCGGGAGGTGACATGTGAACACCACAACAACAGCGACCACTGTGTGACTCAGAGAAAGTGAAGGTGGTGACAGCGACGAGCAAAACATGACCATCAGGAAAGTGATGGTGTGGAGGACCGAGAGTGAGGCAGCAGGGGGAAGTATAGTTCATTAGAGGTGCTAATGATAGTGTTCACTGCACTACACAACCAGGCAGTCATGTTAGCTCTCACTGTGGCCATCGCTTAAGATCATTACGATAGCCCCCTCCCTCGTATAAGATAATATCCATATTAATAAAGATACACAGTGCTCAGTAAAGATAATAAAGATCACTAATTCATAGAAAAGTGTCTCGAAAGAACATGTTATTAAGCAGTCTGTTTTTGACAGTCAACATATTATGAACTGTGGTTATGGAGGGACTAAATTATTTTAATTTTCAATTCATAGACATTAATGGCAAAGTTATCTGGGATGAACTTAAGGCAATTCACGTCAACACATCGATGATTACAGACTAGCAGTTGAGATGAGGTACGCCATGTCTTGGTGTGTCTGGTCGGTGATAAGAAGGGACGGAGGCACTAAAATTGGCACTACTTCACATACTCTGTGTTGATTAATTGGAAGTCAGGAGAACCCATGATACGATTAATGTTCTTCAAGCTATTGGCGAGACTTGAGATGTGTCAGGTTTATCATACATCCTTCCTTATCGTCCTTCGGGTCATCAAAGACGCTTCAGATGTCTCAGGTCCTTCCTAAATCCTACCAGGTTACGTCCTCATCTCTCGTCAGGTCGGCAACGATACCCGAGATATGTCAGGTCATTCCCACATCCTATCATGTCACTACCTTCTTCACCAGCAGGTCCACGAATATAATTACGCCAGGTCTTTTCAACTTCCTACCAGGTCACTTCCTCCTCCTTCTTTAGGTCATTGACGCAAACGCTTGACCAACTTCAGGTAGATTGGTAGTCTCAGGTAGTTACAACGCAGCTGGACACACTATAAATTTAGAACTCGGTTGAAAGTTAACAAAAACTTGACACCAGCTTCTACCTCCGGCGCTGCTGATCTCACCTCCACCTACCCGGGTACTTCTCTACCTCAACAGCTCCTTCAAGCGTCGTATTTATCCTCTGAGTAGATGCCGTAAAGAACTGTAAATGATGGTGTTTTAAAAGACAAACTGATACTAATGACTGGAAAGTCCACTAAAGACCATGATGAGCTATTAAACACCATTATTGCTCCATTGTCGAAGACCATTAGTGTTCTATTGTCGAAAACCATTAATGCTCCATTGTCGAAGGCCATTAATGCTCTAATGTCGAAGACCATTAATGCTCTATGGTCGAGGAACCCTTTAAACTTTAAGACCATTAAACACTATTCATAAAGACCACTGAAAATTATTGTGGACCATCAAGAGACGGAGGTCGCTTACTGTACGTTTAACTTTTATATTCGCGATAAAATTTGGAGGCGTGTGTGTTGTTTTGTTCATTGTACAGTATATTGATTTTCCTGCTTGCAACTTAGTGTCCAGAATTTGTGTCTGGTTTGCGGATTTACATTCAAATTGGCTAGGTTGATCAATATGTGACAAGTTCATCAACATCGTCATCATCATCATCAATGTCGCCGTCGTTGTCCGTCGTCGTCATCGCTGTTGTTATGGTGGGCAAGGAATACACAATCTGACAGGGTCCACTTGGCGAGGCTGGACTGTCAAGCTCAATAAGATAGTGAAGTGAGGGGAATATTTGGGGAGTATGTATCACCCAATAAAAACATATTCGGCACGCTTACGGCGTGATTCACTATAACACGGGTGCCGAATAATTTTTTAGTGGGTGCACAGTGTCTCACAAAGTATCATAAGAACATAAGAAAATAAGGAGTCTGCAATAGACCGGTTGGCCTGTGCATGGCAGCTCCTGTCGAGAGTTACTACCACTCTGTATCATCCATGAATCTATCTAGCCTCCTTTTGAAACTTTCCAGAGTTCCCGCACTTACTACAAAGTTGCTAAGCTTGTTCCACTCGTCCACCACCCTATTTGTGAACCAGTTTCTTCCTCTCTCCCTCCTAAACCTAAACTTATCCAACTTGAATCCGTTGCTCTGAGTCCTATCCTGCTCGGATATTATAAGAACTTTATCTATATCCCCTTTATTCATTCCTTTCACCCACTTAAATACTTCTATCATATCTCCCCGCACTCTTCGTCTTTCTAGGGAATGCAAGTTAAGTTTCTTTAACCTATCCTGATATGGAAGGTTTCTAAGTCCCGGAATCATTTTTGTCATTCTTCGCTGCACCGACTCTAGTGAATTTATATCCATTCTATAATAGGGGCACCAGAACTGAACCGCATAATCGAGGTGCGGCCTGACTAGCGCAAGATATAGTTGCAATAAGACCTCTGCACTCTTGTTACTTACGCTTCTAGATATAAAACCCAATACTCTGTTTGCCTTATTTCGAACATTAACGCACTGTTTTCTAGGCCGTAGGTCCGGGCTTACAAGTACCCCTTGGTCTCTTTCACAAGTAGACTTCTGTAGGTTGATGTTGTTAAGGCTGTATACATTATAAGTATTTGTTCTTCCAATATTAAGTACGTTGCACTTGCTGGTGTTGAATTTCATTTGCCATTTTTCAGACCACCCCTGCAGTTTATTTAGATCCTCCTGTAATGCATTTGCATCCTGCCCTGAATTAATTTGCCGCCCTATTTTGGTGTCATCCTCAAACTTACTTATGTCACTGCTGATCCCAGTATCTAGATCGTTTATGTAGATTATGAACAAGAGTGGGCCTAGTACTGACCCCTGGGGAACCCCACTGGTTACACGGCCCCACTCAGATTTAACACCATCTACGCTGACCCTCTGCGTTCTATCGGTGAGCCATGATTTTTTCCAATTTAAAACTTTCCCCTCGATACCATGAGCCTTAATTTTTCCCAGATGCCTCTGATGCGGTACTCTGTCAAATGCTTTGCTAAAGTCTAAGTAAATAACATCGTAATTTTCGACATTATCTACGACCTCGAAGACTTTCTGTCCACACTATCAGACCACGGATGATAGATAATGGGACATGGATTTACTTTGGTACAGTATAAACAGGCAGGTTGAGGTAAGTAATGCAGTGTATTTATTTCAGTGTAATTAAGCTGATGTTCAGCTACCAAATGTAGTAGGATCAGTATATCACAGACCCACGCGTACCAACCCTCCCGGGACATCACGAGTTGCATGTAGCATTTTAGAAGTTATCGGACCCATTCTGGCAGATACTTTTAGCCAATTATTCTACTCTCGTTCGTGTTCTTCTGAATTTTGATGAAGAAATACTCAAAAAGATATTCGCACCTTCAAAACCAAACACACACACACACACACAGCCAGCCAGTTAGTCTTGCCTTGCTCCAGGACTTCCCTGAGAGCGTAGCCTCAAGCAGTCTTAACATTATACACTTCCTGAGTCCGTTCTTGTGGTAGCAAGATCGTCAAACACACACACACACAAACATACACACACACACACACACACACACACACACACTTACACATACGCATGCACACACCTAGGCGTGAATTTGTTTAAGGTGTAGGAGCTGTCGCCAACACAACAACCACACCCAAGTTAGCGAATTGCATGACCCAGTGTCAAGCAATAATACAAGATGACCGGACAACTCTCCAACTGCACTGGCTAACCATTACCCCGGAACACGATCCAGGTCCCAATTACAGTTGGGTAGACACATGTAAACCATTACACCACAGTTCGCCTACACACACACACACACACACACAGAGTTTTGGGTTAGTCTTGGATAAGCTAATTAATGTTAGTTGTGGAAAATAATGATGTTCACTTAGTTGTAAGAAGTCTCCTCGTTATTTACCGTCATGTTGAACGAGGTGATCAGCTGTGCCAATTCTCTTAATAGCCAATAGCAGTAACAGGTATCACGTGAGCTAACTGTCTGCCTCGTTACGGTCCAACATGTAATAGTGACGAACATTTTCTAAAACCACAAATATGACGACGTTTTGAGAATGAAAATGTCAAAGGAAAATTAACTGTGAAAAAAAAAACCTGATGTTAAATATTGTTTGTTTTGTGAAGAATTTGGGATTATTATTATTATTATTATTATTATTATTATTATTATTATTATTATCATTATCATCTCTACTCCTGTTATTCTTTTTTGCTTTGTTTACCACACAGTGTCCTTCACTTTCTCTAATAGCTATTATTAACAGACCTTCAACACGACCCCCACCAAACGTATTAATAACCCTGGTCAGTACTTGGTTCCAACACAGTACCTTCAGCCCATAACATTACCATCACAACACCTCCAACAAAACACTCTTACATAACACCTCCAACACAACACTCTAACACAACACCTCCAACACAGCACCTCCAACACAACACCTCCAAGACAGCACCTCCAACACAACACCTCCAAGACAGCACCTCCAAGACAGCTCCTCTAAGACAGCACCTCCAAAACAGCACCTCCAACGCATCACTTCTAACACAGATTCTCCAACACTGCACCTCCACCTCAACACTTCCAACACAACACCTCCAACAAAGCCCCTCCAACACAACACCTCCAAGACAGCACCTCGAATACATCACCTTCATCACATTACCTCCAACATACCATATCCTATAAAACATCTCGAAAATTGTGCATCTACCTCACACACACACACACACACACCACAACACAACACAACATAACACAACACAACACAACACGACACAACACAACACATTCCAAAGCTCACCATTAACAAAGCCAAATTTAGGTAATCCTTCTCCTCCTCCTCCTCCTCCTCCTCCTCACTTTTCCCCACATACTGTACCTAGATGAATAGTAACTCTCGCCCCTACACTACTTCACTACAAGGGTCAAAATCTCGCTCGACGGCTTAAAGTAAGAGTGAAAGTCGAGTGGAACAGGTTGCTGCGTCTCCTCTTGGTCACTCCACCTTCTAACTTTCTGTTTTTTCGTCTGTCTGCCTCTCTCTCTCTCTCTCTCTCTCTCTTCGGGCAGTAAGTCGGAAGGTATAATCATAATAATAATAATAACTATTGATTTAAGAATTGTAGGTCAAGATTCATCAGTAGAGCACGAGTGGTCCTCCTTGATGGACGTCTGTCAGGGGAGCCGAGGAAAAACTGTACCCTCGTTTTCTACACCATGGAAGACTAGTTTATACTCAAGGACGCGGCTGTTATTATAGTTTAATCTTAATCCCAACCTAGAGTATGGTAGACTCAAAGGCGTAGGTGTTAATCTAGGTTAAACTTAATCCAAATCTAATCTATTGCTGAGCCGTATTTGCCGTCCAAGTTTCTTCTGGTCTGCTTGAACGATTCTTAAAGAGATTAAATTTTAACCCATCTTAATTGAAAATATTTATATTACAGCCATTTATCTTTTTGTTGCAATTCTCTCGTGTTATTATTTTTTCCTAGACTTCTGTGTTGAAACCTGAATGTGTGTGTGTGTGTGTGTGTGTGTGTGTGTGTGTGTGTGTGTGTCTATCTGTCTGACTGTCTTAAGCGGGATTTTATATAAATTTCTCTTTCTCTCCTATCCAGCTTATTATCTTAAAAATAAACTAATAGTATTTCTTCTATGTTTACAGGTGAGCGTTAATGAGCGGAAAGCTAGGAGGTCAGAGACAACTATCGGTGAGTCAGAATTTGTTATTATCCCAAGAACAATGTTGGCTATAAAAGTGTTCTGGCTGCGTGACAAATATGAAGGGAAAACAGGAACAAAATTCGAAGTGTCAGGAGAATGTCCATTAAAAGTAGTAGATAGTAATATAGTAGCAGAACAAAGGACATCTAGGTGAAGGAAAACGTCATTCATTAGCAGGAAAAAATGTTATTATGAATAGGAAAATGTCATCCATTACCAGGGAAAAGGTCATTAATAAGTAGGAAAAGGTCATTAATAATAAAAAAAAGGTCATTCATTTGTAAGAATAAGGTCATTAAGAATCCCGCAACAGGTAAAAATGTCATTAATAAGCAGGAAAAGGTCATAACAGGTAGATAAATTTTTAATTATATAAAAGAAAAAAGAAACAGGTAATTGGCAACAGATAAAAATATCAATAGATAACAGTAAAATAAATATTACAACAACAATACTAAATCACCTGAGGAGAAGGAAAAAATACGAGCGAACAAAACAACTAAAATCAGAAATGTTTTATCTTGCAACTCCCTTAGGGTCACCTGTTAACGTGTCAACAGACAGCAGGAAAACGGAAGTTGAACGAGAAGGTAGAGGCGGTAGATCACTCGTTGAGACCAGAAACATGTTAGGAAATACCAGGAAAATGTTTGCAAATACCAGATAAATATTAGGAGATACGAGAAAATTGTTGGGAGATAACAGAAAAATGTCGAATGATAACTGAACATTATCAAAGGGTAATGTATATTTTGGTTAAGGTATTTCACTTTTTACCTTTAACACATAACTGGGGGATAAGGTTGCTTGTATAAGTGGAGTCCGGGTGATACTTAACGAGAGCCTGAGACGCTAAAGAAATTGTTTGTAAGGCAGAACGAAAGAGGAACATGGTTATCGCTTTGGCCTCTTGATAGAAAGGACCTAATTATATTTCATGTGACATTGTAAATATTTAGACGCGTCGTTGTTGCTACCTGTTGGTTAATCATCTGCCGTACGAATTATATAATATTTTCAACAATAACTAATACAATAATTTCAATAAATATATAAACAAATGAATAGATGGTTAAATAAACAAGCGGAAAAGAGTGAGTCATTTCAGTTATGCCACACAATTCTCTCGAAGGTTTCAGCTCCATGTGTTAAGTCATGATTACAGCTGAAAGACGTAAACAAGACAGTCAGGCAGTAAACACAACAAGGTAACTCACAGTGACACAGGTAAATTCGGACACCAAAGATAGACAATGGACATAAAGCTTCTTCCTGTTCTTTGAGACCTTGCCTTTAGAATAACAAATGTTGATGCGTCATGCGTATACGACTTATGCGGTTCTTGGCCTTTGAAATGAATGACTTTCGAGGACTTCCGGTACTTGGCTCTCTTCCTCTTCCGCTCTAGATTACGTCCGTGTCTCCCTGGTCCGTTACGTGACCTATACTTAGGTATGTGCGAAGGTTTATTTTCTTGTTCAGTATTACGATGCGGCGATGTTTGAAGGTTATTGAGTTTTAGATAGACAGGTGTATTTAGGTTAAAAAACAACAATAATAATAAAAAATAATTATCATGAAAAAATTATGATTTGACAAAATAATAGTAGTAATAATAATGATGATAATGAAATAAGGTCAATTCATAGTATCACACCGGTCTTTATTTCGATATTAAAAATAGGTTTTTCCTATGTATTTTGATGAGTTTCGAACGAATTTGATATTCATTTCCACCGTAAATCACGTGTTTTTTTTCGATCCCCCCACCCAACAATCATAACGGAAAGTAATAATCTTTAGAAAAATAATATCTAGGTTATCCATAATTTCCGGTGGAAATATCAAAGAAGAAAAATGTCTTAAAATTCTGTAAATATTACGAGATACACATTTTTAATACGGAAATAAAGACCGGTGTGATACTATAAATTCACATGAAATAATAATAATAATAATAATAATAATAATAATAATGATAATAATAATAATAATAATAATAATAATAATAATAATTGGGCCAAAAGGCCCATTATATGCATAATAATTAAATACAACGCTAATAGTTCAGGCCACGTATTTACAGTACTGTACCTTGGCTAGGGGAGTTCGTATAACAAACTCGAAAACTATAAAGCTCAACAATGAGACAGCTACTTCCTCACATCCAGTGCGGTTAGCCAATTGTCCGATCCTCCTGGGCTACTCTTGGACACCGGGGAGCATATCTCGCTAATTCAAGGTGTTGTTGTCGTGTTGGTGGCAGCTTTTAACCCCCTAAGAACTATGGTTTAACCCTTTGAGGAGTATTTTTAACCCTTTAAGGAGTGTGGTTTAACCCTTCAAAGATGGTAGTTTGATATCTTTAGGGCAATAGTTAAATTATTGAAGGACTGTGATGTAACCCCCCCTACCCCCCCCCCCCCCTCTCTTTCTCTCTCTCCCTCCTCACTTCCTAACTTACTATTCAACGAGGAGGAGAAAGTTAGGGCCAGGTAGGCGGTGGACACGGGGCAGGTGGCCAGGTGAGTGCAGATATGCAAAGTGAATGGCGAGCACCACTACTACCAGTACCATCACCACCACTACTACCAGTACCACCACCACTACTACCAGTACCACCAACACTACTACTAGTACCACCACCACTACTACTAGTACCATCACCACCACTACTACCAGTACCATCGCCACCACCACTACTACTAGTCCCATCACCACCACTACTACCAGTATCACCACCACTACTACTAGTACCACCACCACTAGTACTAGTACCATCACCACCACTACTACCAGTACCACCACCACTACTACTAGTACCACCACCACTACTACTAGTACCATCACCACCACAGCTACCAGTACCACCACCACTACTACTAGTACCACCACCACTACTACTAGTACCATCATCACCACCACAGCTACCAGTACCACCACCATTACTACTAATACCACCACCACCACTACTACTAGTACCATCACCACTACAGCTACCAGTACCACCACCACTACTACTAGTACCACCACCACTACTACTAGTACCATCATCACCACCACAGCTACCAGTACCACCACCACTACTACTAGTACCACCACCACTACTACTAGTACCGTCATCACCACCACAGCTAGCAGTACTACCACCATTACTACTAGTACCACCACCACTACTACTAGTACCACCACCACTACTACTAGTACCACCACCATTACTACTAGTACCATCATCACCACCACAGCTACCAGTACCACCACCACTACTACTAGTACCACCACCACTCCTATTAGTACCATCATCACCACCACAGCTACCAGTACCACCACCATTACTACTAGTACCACCACCATTACTACTAGTACCACCACCACTACTACTAGTACCATCACCACCACAGCTACCAGTACCACCACCACTACTACTAGTACCACCACCACTACTTCTAGTACCATCATCACCACCACAGCTACCAGTACCACCACCACTACTACTAGTACCACCACCACTACTACTAGTACCATCACCACCACAGCTACCAGTACCACCACCACTACTACTAGTACCACCACCACTACTACTAGTACCATCACCACCACAGCTACCAGTACCACCACCACTACTACTAGTACCACCACCACTACTACTAGTACCATCACCACCACAGCTACCAGTACCACCACCACTATACCATTACCAATACAATTACCACCGCCACCCGACACCACCACCTCCTCCTCCTCCTCCTCCTCCTCACAACAAATGCAGTGCTCCGATATGTTTTTTTCTCTCTATTTACCATTTCTTAGTCTAAATTAATCATCTATGTTTCTTCTTATTTTTCCGTTACTCTTGCTTCCTCTGAACCCCTCCTTTCCCTCCATTTTCTGTCTCTCTCCTCCCCCTCCTTCTCTTCTCCCCCCCCCCTCCCCGTTAACCTGTTTCATCTTCTCAATCTCTCTTCCCACTCTTCTTCTTTTTAATTTGACCTCTCTCTCTCTCTCTCTCTCTCTCTCTCTCTCTCTCTCTCTCTCTCTCTCTCTCTCTCTCTCTCTCTCTCTCTCTCTCTCTCTCTCTCTCCTGGTCATCAACACGTAGACCAGCAAGTCAAGAATCTGGTTACTTAAAGAATTGTCAGTTAGTTTTCTTCTCATAACTTGGGTCGTCGAGAGTGTTTGTATTCACGAAATAGTCTCGTTAAGCCATCTCTCCAACCCACCATCTCTGTGTTTTTAGGTTAAATTAATAAACGAGTAAACATGAAACCTTTTCTCTCTGGTAAAGGGGTTAAGGGATGACGAGAAGAATGATGGAATAAAAGTACGAATCTTTAGGTATTAAGGACCAAGGTGTGTAAGGGTGTATGAACTTCCATGGCCAGAAACACCCTCAGGCAGTCAGTCGTGAGTCCGTCAAGTCGCACCTCTCCTACAGCCACTCCCTAGCGGCTTATACAAAACCCCAAGGAAGGACCACGTATTATTTGTGTATTAATTCTGAGTTGTACTATAAATACACATGCCTGTATATTTTTGTATATTTGTGTATAGTTGTATGGTAAAATTTCTTAAGGTTATATATAGTAAATGAAAATAATGATAATCTCTGTGTTAGCCTTGTCTTGCCAGATAACAAGAGGTTATTTTCACCACACAGTAGTCTTCTATACTGTACTATAACATTTATAGTCAATTAAACTTTCTCTTTTCTCTAGCTAATTCGCTTTTTTACACACACACACACACACACACACACACACAGACTGAGTTACGCAGTTGCTTTAAGTGAGGAGAAAGTAGGGATTGTGCGTGTTTGGGTCCGTTTTCTGAGAGACCCATAAGTAATTTTTCTTCAGTATAACTAGAAAAGAGATCTCACTGTGTTTACGACAGATTATCATTGTAATTTGGAAACCACTTTGGCTGATTTCTTTGTATCGTGGGTAAAGTGAATTAGCTGGCTGCACATCACATCGGTAGTTAATGGAAAGAATGAAAGGTACTGCCCTTTGTGAATTCACTGTTTTTGTATCGTACCTTAAGAGAGTCAGATAATGTTCTTAAACCACAAGTTAGAAATAATATTTAGCATAAGAATCTTTTGGAATCTAGCTTCTTGTCGGAGCATAAGAGAACCAATTAGGTACATTTTTATACCAAAGGTTGGAGTAAAATCATAAGTCTCTGGGAATCTTTGTTTTTGTCTTAGGTAAAAGAACCTAGTGAAATCCGTTCCCCCCCCCAAAAAAAAATTAGGGGTGAAATTTGAGTTGATTTAACCTAATAATCTTTGCGAATCTCTTTGTGTCGTATAGTACACAAGCAGCCAGTTAGGTGTACAGTTTAACTTACGAACCTGAGAAATTTCGAACCCCCTGGGCAACGTAGCGTGTTGGATCCACAAACACATTGTTGTTTACCACCGTGAAGCTCGTGTGTGTGTGTGTGTGTGCATGTATGTATGTGTGTGTGTGTGTGTGTGTGTGTGTGTGTGTGTGTGTGTAATAATAATAATAATAATAAATGGTTTATTAATAGAGTTGCAGCCGGTGGCTGAAAATATACAAACTTACATTTGAGTTAGACATAATGATATGCGTTCAATACATTTACAGGGCTGTACAGTACATAAATCAGGAGTTGTATATTATTTTAACAATAGATGGGATGGTGCTATTCTTATATCTATCGGTGCGGGCTCTTATGGGCTGAATTTTGTTGTAATGGCGGACTGCGGGAGGTGGGTGGAGGACTGCCGGTGGCAGGAGGTGGCGATGACGAGGAAGGTGCAGTGGTCCACTGCAAAACCTTGCTAGTGCTTGATGGTGGAGGTTACTGAGGGATGGCATTTCCAGGGTGGAAAGAACGTTGATGTAGCCGGAGTAGTCTGCGCCAAGCATGATTCTGCAGGCCCTTTTCTGTACCTTCTCTAGCCGACGTTGTTCTGTGTGAGTGTGTGTGTGTAATAATAATAATAATAATAATAATAATTGACGGTTTATTGAAAGAGCTTGGCAGCCAGAAGGCTGAAAATATACAGTTACATAATTGGGGAATGGATTTCGAATTACAAATAATATACAAATAACATAAGTGATATAAATAAGATATATAATAACTAGATGGGGAAAAGCTCAAAGTACAGGGCATTTCAACATAGTGACAGTGCAAGAAGTAGTATTTACTGGGAGGGAATACACTGGTTTATTACAAGTTATTGATAATTATTACAATGGTTGGGACTGGGCTGTTCTTACAGCGATCAGTTCGTGCACGTATGGGCTGGATGCGGTTGTGGTGTCGAACAGCAATTCTCGGGTGAGGGATCTCAGGTGGTAGTCGGAACCGGTGTCGAGGATGGTGCAGAAGCTTCTTACCAAATTTGCAGATGAGGTCGTGGTGATGGTCAGTGAGAGTCGAAAGGGTCAGTGTGTTGAGCGCTTCTTGATATTTGGAGTAGGAGGGGGAGAGAATAATCTTGCATGCCTTCTTTTGCACTTTTTCTAGGTGTTTACGTTGTGTGGCATTTAGGGAGGAAGACCAGGTAGGGGAGGCATAGGTGAGCTTGGGAAGTATGAATGTTGAGTAAACACTGAGGAGCTCGGGTGCAGGAACTCCGAGGGACTTGAGTCGGCGGAGGAGGTGGCGACGGAAACTGGAGGATTTGACAACTTCACTGACGTGTGGTTTCCAATTTAGTTTGTTGTCTATGGTGACGCCGAGGAGCTTCGTGGAATCTACAACCTGGAGTGTGTTCGGACCTAAATTAATGGAAGGGGGTGGGATAATGTCGGAGGAGAGGTTGATGTGCATAACCATGGTCTTGGTATGGTTGATGGTGACGTAGTTGTTGGTGGCCCAGTTTTGGAGACTGTTCAATAAATCCTGAAGGGAGGTATAGTCGGGGGCAGAATTGTTGACGCTGATCCCAATGGTGGAGTCGTCGACATATTTCCAGCGAGCGGGGGTTTCTCTTAGGGCATCATTGATAAGCATAAGGAAGCAGATTGGTCCCATCTTGGTGCCTTGGGGGACGCCACAGGTGAGTGACTGAAAGGTGGAGACAGCCCCTCGGAAGCGTACAGCTTGGCGTCGGTCAGTGAGGAAGTCTGTAAGCCATGGTATAAGACTTCTTCGAAGCCCGAGGTCAATAGCCTTGTTGATGATTATATTGTGGTCGACTAGGGCGAATGCTTCAGTGAAATCAATGAAGACGACAGCTACAGACGTTTTTCGTTTCTCGAGATGGCGGTATATGTAATCGAGAAAGCTGACAAGACAGTGAGTGGTGGAGGCAGTTTTCATATTGCCAAATTGCTGAGGGTCTACAACTCCTGTAATATCAGCATAAGCCCAGTCAAACACAAAACTCACAGATTAGGCTGGGTATTGGGGTGATTGCAATAGGTCGTAGCTGATTTAAGGATTGTGGGCTGGTTGACTTGGGCACTGGTGATACATAAGAGGTCTTCCAGTCAGCTGGGCATCTGGCTTGACTGTGTGTGTGTGTGTGTGTGTGTGTGTACGTAAGACTCAGATTCCCTTTCAACCTGCCCCTGGTTCAGCCAAACCTCCAACTTAACGGTATTACCTTCTCTAATGTTAACCACTTTCGGGATTTCGGCTCCCACCTGTCCACCACGCGAACATCGACAAAACCGTGTTTTCAGCTGTAGGAAGCTGAAATTATCTACAGAGTTACACGTATATTGAGCAGTGCTCCTCCCTACCCTGCTGTACAGCAGCGAGATATGGGTCACATACAGGAGGCACCTCAAGCCACTTGAAAACTTTCACCAACGTAGTTTACATTCCATCCTAGGAATTTGCTGTGAAGACAAGAGAACAAATGCCAGTATTCTTGCTATAACACCAACTGTAGGAACATCGAAGCTACCATTATCTATTAACAACTATGCTGGATTGGCCATGTTACCCGCATGGACGACAGTAGATTGCCAAAGCAGCTACTTTACAGTCACCTAACGAATAGTAAGCGTAATGCTGACGGGCAACTGAAAAGGTATAAGGATAGTCTTAAGACAAACCTGAAAAAGTGCCATATTAACCCCCTCACCTGCGAGACAATTACTCCACACCGTAACGCTTGAAATCACCAAACAAGAAGTTGTCAATACCTTCGAGTTAGCCCGACTGCATAACGAGGTAAACAAGCGACAACGCCGGAAAGAAGCTTCCGCCGCCCCTCCCGCCCCTCCCGGTCCGGTATCGGTTTCTTTAGTCACCTCAGAACTCACCAACCTAGGTGACATCCTTAATAGCTCATATTATTGTATCATAAGAACATAGGAACATAAGAATGGAGGAAACTGCAGCGGACTTATTGGCCCATTCTGGGCAGTCCCATTTACACCCAACCCTTATTGCTCATATAGCCATCCAACCTATGTCTGAAGCTATCCAGCGTATTCGAGTTAATAATGATGTTTGGTAACTTTTTCCATTCATCCACTACTCTATTTCAAAACCAGTGTTTACCAATTTCGCGCCTAAATCTAAATTTGTCTAATTTAAAACCATTGTCACGAGTTCGCTCCTGGTTGGATAGTTTGAGTACCTTTGTAATGTCCCCTTTGTTTAGCCCTGACTTCAATTTATACACCTCTATCATATCGCCCCTCTTTCTACGTCTCACGAAGGAGTGCAAATTAAGATGCTTTAACCTGTCTCTGTACTCAAGGTTCCTAATGCCCGGCAGTAGTCTTGTCATTCTCCTCTGAATTCTTTCCAAGGATTCTATATCCATTCTGTAATACGGTCACCAGAATTGAACTGCATAATCCAAGTGAGGTCTCACAAGAG